>OY992538.1:18400302-19000302 GCA_963921195.1 Pegoplata infirma | reverse complement strand
GTATGTTAATAATTTTTGTTACTTTTAATCATAGCTGTATTATTGATTTTTTTTATTTGGATTTTTTGGAAAAAAATAAAATACTTTGATATTTTAGTTGGCTATCAAAAAATAAAATGTTTTGTTATTTTATTTATTTTGGTTTGAATAAAATAAAATTTTATTTTATTCAAATTCATAAAAATGAAATAATATTTCTTTCCAAAAAAATCAAATAATTTTTTCTGATTGCTTATTCAAACAAACAAAATAGAATTTTTCAAAATAATCATCAAAAATTTGTGATTTTTTTTGGTTATTCACAAAAATTCAAATGAATAACGTATTATTTAAACAAAAAAAAGAAATATTCTTGAAAATTTTGTGTTTGAAAAATAATTTTTTTTTTATTTATTTTGAATTTTATTATACAGTAAAACACACAATTATTCTTACAAACCACTATTGTTTTACTTATTTAAGGTTTTCTTTACTAAAACATTAATTAGATTATTTTTAATTTTTTCCCAAATTGACTTTTACTGATTAAAAAATGTTCTTAAAACATTTTCTTATGGAAAATACTCTAGTTGATTAGACTTTTCGATATTTTTCTTAAACAATAAAAAGTCGTGAAAGGATGTATAATTACTTATATACGCAATAATGTCTAACAGTGGTGCTACAAAAACGCTAATAAATAACATTTTTTAAATTTCTATTCCGAATATCTCGAAAACGAGAAGCTATAGAGAAATTGCATATTTCATAGAGTATGCGGTACGTTTACGTTTTTAGACTTACTACTTACAATAAGACCTTAATGGTCAAAACGTACTCTAAAAATTTAAATACTTTTAGGCATTTCTTTTAAAAAAGGGAAAATGGAAATAAATTGTTGATTTCTTGTAAGAGTCCTAACACCTTAAATGGGAAATGAAGTGTTGATTTTTTAGAATCCTAACAGGTATTGCTTAGACTTTTAAGCTCTTAATTTCCTTAGTTTTTCTCTTCCTTGCTTCTGCAGAAACAAGGTCAGGTCAAAAAAAAAATATGTATATCCTTGACTGTAACTTTTCATATTTTTTTTTTAACTATCCCATTATGCCAATAGTTAATCAAGCTGGAGAGAAATTGGCATCGGCCTGACCAATTTTGCTCGGATGCGGCTCAATTTTTTATATTTTTTTTGTAAAATATAATGGCCGGCTTTTAAGCCGGTTGGTTTGTTTGTCTGATGCCAAAGTGGTCCTATATTACATAAATACGCCCACGAAGACTTTTCGAAATTTCTTAAAACTATATAATCATACTGATGGCCAGGCAACGATATGTAGTTTTGGTTCACTTACGTCAACGTTACAAAAAATTTCTTCTGTTTCTGTTGTATGTTTCAATAAAAATATTTGAAATTCAAAAAAAAAAAAATCAAACAAAGAAACTTAAAAAAAATTGTCAAAATTAATGTACATTTCCGTAATTTTAACCGTTTTTATAGTAAAAATTTTTCAGTCACTTTTTACGGATTTTTACAGTTATTTATATAAGTAGTCTTTTTTTTAAATAAAGTTTCATTAGTTTCAAACGTATTTTCTGTTGAATTTACTGACATAATATTTTGAGTGTATGTAATAAATAAACATTTCGGTATTTATCATTATTATCAGATATCATTCCATTTCGCAAATCGCATGTTTTTAAATTTGGTTATATGACCGCTAAATTTTATCATAAAATTTCATTTTCTAGTCCCCTGGATTCAACTGCAGGACGTTGAAGTCCTTCTGCCATAGAAATATTTCATTTGCTTCTGCCTTTTTTCAAATTTTTAAATATGATCCGATTTGGCCCATTTCCATACTTAACCAGCCTCAGACCATAAGATATATTTCTGCCAAATTTTCGCAGTCTAGCTCTTTTATTTTGGATTGTATCATGTCTTCCACAGACGAACGGACGGACATCTGCAGAATGTGTAACAATCGATCACTAATAAATAATATATATTTTATGGTTTGTTAGATAGATATTTCGATGCTTACACACGGAATGACAAAGTGAGTATACTCCTTAAACCAACCTATGAAAGTCGCCAATTTTTACAGATTTTTATACTTTTCTTTAAAAAAAAAGTTTTGTTAAGTAAATATTTGCATAAGTTTATAGCTCTGCACTTGGAATTTCCTAAATCACAACTTAACTTTTCTGAATTCAAATGGACTTTTTATAAATTACAATTTATAAGAACCTGATATTAAAACAAAACTATTTTGTAAGAATAATTTTTTGTTAAACTGTACAAAATAAATAAAATAGTTTTTTTTTCCAAACACAAAATTTTCAAGAATATTTATTTTTTGTTGATTGAATAATACGTTATTTATTTGAATTTTTGTGAATAACCAAAAAAAATCACAAATTTTTGTTGATTATTTTGAAAAATTATATTTTGTTTGTTTGAATAAAAAAAATCAGAAAAAATTATTCGATTTTTCGTTATTCAAATAAAATCAAAATAAATATTATTCATTTTCAAATATTTAAATAATCTGTTATTTGATTATTTTTGAAAAAATATTGTTATTTATTCATTTCGTTATTTCAATCATAGCATACAGCTATGCTTTTAATAATAGAAAATTAAAGAATCTTTTTTGTATTTTTTTATAAAAAGTACCAAAATAGCACTTTTAAATAGTAAGTACCAACAAAAACTTTGTATTAAAAAGTACAAAGACAGAAAAATAACTATAAAATAGTATTTTTCATAAAAAGTACCAAAATAATATTTTTTATAAAAAGTGGTACTTTGTATAAAAACGTCAAACTATACTTTAATACCAATGTACCAAAATAGTACTTTTTTTATAAAAGTTCCAAAATAGTAAATTTTTTAAAAAGTACTAAAATAGTACTTAAACAAGAATTTTATAAAATGTAACAATAGTACTTTTTGATAAAAAGTACCAAAATAGTACTTATTGATAAAAATAACCAAAATAGTTATGTTTGATAAAAAAAGTACCAATATAGAACGGTTTGGTAAAAATTACTGTTATCATACTTTTTGGTAAAAATTTATATTTCAAGCTTTTAAAAAAAGTATTTTTGAATGCATTGAATAAATTAAAATGATTTTGATAAAATTTGAAATAATATTTTCAAAAAAGTATTTTTTATAAAAAATTTAGTATGTTAATAATTTTTTTTACTTTTAATATAAGAAAACTAAAGAATCTTTTTGTACTTTTTAAAAAAAAAGTACCAAAATAGCTCTTTAAAATAGTAAGTACCAACCCAAACTTTGTATTTAAAAGAACTTTTTAAAAATAACTACAAAATAACATTTTTCATAAAAAGTACCAAAATAGTACTTTTTTAAAAAAATTTCCAAAATAGTAAATTTTTTAAAAAGTACCAAAATATTTCTTTTTGATAAAAAGTACCAAAGTAGTAATTATTGATAAAAAGCACCAAAATAGTTCTTTTTGATAAAAAAGTACCAAAATGGTACTGTTTGGTAAAAAATTACTGATGTCGTACTTTTTGGTAAAACTTTATATTTAAAGCTTTTTAAAAAAGTATTTTTGAATGCATTAAAATGATTTTGATAAAATTTTAAATAATATTTTAAAAATTTAGTATGTCAATAATTTTTGTTACTAAACAAAGAAATCTAAAGAATCTTTTTGTACTTTTGAATAAAAAGTACCAAAAAATCACTTTTAAACACCAACTTTGTATTAATGTATTAATAGACTTTAAAACAAAAAGTACCATAATATAACTTTTTTAAAAAAGTACCAAAATAGTACTTTTTTAAAAAAGTTGAAAAATAGTATTTATTCAGATAAAACTAATGAACATTTCTAGTTGGTTTAAACGTTGTATAAGAAATAAATAATGATAATAGGAAAAAAAACTGAAAATATTATATGAAAATAGTAATTATCGCTTTTTTTTTCTCGTAAGCTAGCTTTGTGAATTTTAAAACTAAAATTAAAAAAAAAAATTTGAATGAATGAAAACTAGCAGTATATAAAACTAAGTACCTACATGTGTATTTAATGTTTAAACATACATAGTAACAACAATAATAGTTTTAAACAACAATAATATTTTTAAATATGTTTTTTATAGTCTTACACACTTTACAAGTTAAATTTGTAATTGTAAAAATATCTTTTTATGTGTTTCTGCTATTTCGCAATCTGCTTAAATGATTTCTTAAAAAAATATTTGTTAAATATATTTTAGGCTGAATTATGAAAATGCAACACCAATTTAATATTTACAGGATCGCCATTTCGAGTACTAGCTCGTTAGGGATTTTTATACATGATAATAGACTAAAATGCATCCGTTTGATGGGGCAACATTGTTTTTAAATATTTTTGTTTATAGAAAATTTGCTACAAATCAGCAGCAAACTGGCGATCCTGCTTAGACATTGCATTTTCCATAATTCAGTATGTTTGAATACAGAAGCTAGTTGAATTATATTTTTAAAAAATCAAATATGCCCCCAAAAGTATGCAACAATATTTTTTAATTTTTAATAAAAAATTTTCAAGTTATCTTTAAGAAATATTTTTATTTTTAAATGGTGTTATGCATATTTATAGTAATTTGTAAAAAATAAACGATAATTACAATATTTTTATTTATGTATAGGTTTTTTTATAATAAAACAATATTTTTTTAATTTTGAGTTGAGTGAGTCAGTGTTTAAATAATGATGCCAAAACTCATCCCCCAGCTATATTAAAATTTAAATACCAAATAGTTAAACAATTTAAATATATAAATAAACATATTTAAACAAGCTAAAAATTTAAAGTTAAACGTATGCGTTTATAGTTAATATTATAATTTGTATAATTTTTTTGTTTTAAAGAATTATTAAATAATGAGTACCCTCCAGTTGTATACTTAATGTGTATATATCATTATGAAATATTTAATCATAATATTTAGTTAGTAATTTTTTATTTTGCCAATGTAAACAAAATTATAATTTTTTTTTATACCACTGTTATAGACAAAAACGTACATTAATATTTCATTATGTTAATTTTGCTATATTTAAAGAAATAGCAATTGCTAGTTTAACAAGAAAATTAAATTGTTAACCCGGTAAGGTTGATTTCAGAACTTATAGTACATTTTCAAAAAGAAATAAAATATGACCTCTCAATAAAAAGATCAATTAAAAAAGAACTATTTAAAAAAATGTACCAAAATAGTCGTTTTTTGTAAAAGTACCAAAATAAAGTAGAATGATAGTAAGTATTTTTTTTTATCAAAAGTACCAAATAAGTACTTTTTGATCTAAAGTATCAAAATTTATTTTTTGATCAAAGGTACCAATATAATAAGTTTTGATAAAAAGTACTTTTTAATAATAAGTAAAAAATAGTACTTTTTGATAATAAGTATCAAATAGTACTTTTTGATAAAAGTTAGCAAAATATAACTTTTTGGTAAAAAAAAGTAAAATCGTACTTAAAAAAAAAAAAAATGGTGATTTATTTTTAAATAAATTTTTTAATAAATTATTATTTTTAAAACTATACGAAAAAAATATTTTTTTATAATATGTACCACGGCAGTACTTTTTATTGAGAAATGAACCAAAACGTCCATTTTTACCAAAATAGTATTTTTTGATTAAAAGTATTAAAATAGTATCTTTTTAATCAAAATGCCAAAATAGTAATTTTTGATAAAATGTTTCTAAGGTGTACTTTTTCGTAATAAGTTTAAGTAGCACTTTTTGACTAAAACAAGCAAAATATAACTTTTTGGTAAAAAGAACTAAAATCGTATTATTTTGTAAAAATGGTGATTTATTTTGTAAATATATTTTTTGGTAAATTGTTGTTTTTTAAATAGTATGAAAAAAAGTATTTTTTTTTTTATAATAAGTACCAAGGTCGTACTTATGATTAAGAAATGTACCACAACGTGCATTTTTAAATAAAACCAAAATAGTAATTTCTGATAAAAGGTTTCGAAAATAGTAATTATTGATAAAAAAGTACCAAAATAGTAATTTTTGATATAAAGTACCAAAGTAATGTTTATGATAAAAAGTACTAAAATTGTAATTTTTGATAAAATGTACCAAAATAGTAATTTTTGATAAAAAAGTACCAATATAGTAATTTTTGATAAAAACTATTACCAAAATAGTACGTTTTATAAAAAGTTTCAAAATAGTACTTTTTTTATAAAAAGTACTATTTTGATACTTTATATTTTTTATATATATACTAATATACTAATATATTTTTTTTTGATTAAAAGTACCAAAATAGTACTTTTTGATAAAAAAAAATACCAATATAGTACTTTTTGATTAAAAGTACCAAAATAGTACTTTTTGATAAAAAGTACTAAAATAGTACTTTTTGATAAAAAAGTACTAAAAAAGTACTTTTTGATAAAAAAGTACTAAAAAAGTATTTTTGATAAAAAAAATTCTATTTTGGATTTTTATTAAAAATTAATATTTTGCATACATACATTTTTAGATTTTCTTTGATTTGATTTTCTTTCAAAAAAATTTTCGTAATTGTACTGACAGTAATTTTTTGATAAAAAAAATTAAAAAATATACCAAAATTGTACTTTTTGGTAAAATAACTAAAATAGTACTTTTTGGTAAAAAATAGTACTTTTTGGTAAAAATAATATTTTTTGATAATACACAAATAGCACTTTTTGATTAAAAATACCAAAATACAATTTTTTTATAAAAACCATTTACAATGATTTTTATTAAAAAATGTACCAAAACGTGCAATTTGAAATAGGAAAAAACCAAATTAGTAATTTCTTAAGAAAAGTCACCAAAATAATATTTTTTGATGAAAAAGTAACAAACTAGTAATTTTTTATTTAAAAGTACCAAAGTAGTAATTTTTGAACAAAAGTATTAATATAGTACTTTTTGATATAAAGTATCAAAATTGTATTTTTTGATAAAAAAAAAAGTACCAATATAGTAAATTTTGATAAAAATTTCCAAATTAATACTTTTTGATAAAAAGTACCAAAAATATTTTTTTTTGCATTTTGAAATAGAAAAAACCAAAATAGTAATTTCTGAAAAAAAGTCACTAAAATAATATTCTTTGATAAAAAAGTAACAAAATATTAATTTTTTATTTAAAAGTACCAAAGTAGTAATTTTTGAAAAAAAATATTAATATAGTACGTTTTGATAAAAAGTTCCACTATTATAATTTTTGATAAAAAAGTACCAAAACAGTAATTTTCGATAAAAAGTACGAAATTAGTACTTTTTGATAAAAAGTACGAAAATAGTAATTTTTGATAAAAAAAGTACCAAGCAGTAATTTGTGATAAAAAGTACCAAATTAGTACTTTTTGATAAAAAGTACCAAAATAGTAATTTTAGATCAAAAAGTACCAAAATAGTATTTTTTGATAAAAAAAAGTACCAAAATAGTACTTTTTGGTAAACATAACTAAAATAGTACTTTTTGATAAAAAATTCTATTTTGGACTTTTATTAAAAATTAATATTTTTCATACATTAATTTCAAAATTTTCTTTGACTTGATTTTATTTTAACTAAATTTCCGTAATTGTACTGGCACTAATTTTTGATAAATAAGTATTAAAAAATATACCAAAATAGTACGTTTTGGTAAAAGAAATAGTACTTTTTGGTAAAAGAAATAGTACTTTTTGGTAAAATATATAGTACTTTTTGGTAAAAATAATATTCTTTAATAATAAGTACCAAATACTATTTTTTTATTAAAAGTACCAAAATATTTTTTTTTTGGTAAAAACTATTTTTTTTTTGTTATAATTATTAAGGTAGTACTTTTTATTAGCAATTTTTGATTCAAAAGTAGTAATTTTTGATACGAAGTATTAATACAGTACGTTTTGATAACAATTTTTGATAAAAAAAAAGTACAAAAACAGTACTTTTTGATAAAAATAGTTATTTTTGATAAAAAAAAAGTACCAAAATAGTTCTTTTTGGTAAAAAAAAAAACTAAAATAGTACTTTTTGATGAAAAAAATTAAATATATTTCTGTAATTGTACTGACAGTAATTTTTATTAAAAAATACACCAAAATAGTTCTTTTTGGTAAAAATAGTACTTTTTGGTAAAAATAATATTCTTTGATAATAAGTACCAAATGCTCCTTTTTGTTAAAAGTACTAAAATACAATTTTTTGGTAAAAACTATTTAAAAAGTATTTTTTTTGTTATAAGTATTAAGGTAGTACTTTTTAGAAAACATTTTTGATTTAAAAGTTGTAATTTTTGATACAAAGTATTAATATAATACGTTTTGATAAAAAGATTTGATAAAAAAGTACCAGAACAGTAATTTTTGATCAAAAGTACCAAATTAGTACTTTTTGATAAAAGTACCAAAACAGTTATTTTTTATAAAAAGTACCAAATTAGTACTTTTGATAAAAAGTACCAAAATATTAATTTTTGATAAAAAAAAGTACCAAATCAGTAATTTTTGATGAAAACTACCAAATTAGTACTTTTTGCTAAAAATTTATATTTTGGACTTTTATTTAAAATTAAAATTTTCATTCATAAATTTCGTGGTTTTCTTTTATTTGATTTACTTTTAAACTTCCCTTCATTTGAAAACTTTAATCAAAAAAATGTCTAATGAATTTACACATAAATTAAACATAAAATTACAAATAAGCTACAAATGCTACTGAAAATTACACGTGATATGTGTAATTACACATGAAATTACAACACTGGTTGTTATTCCAGTATTTGTTAATAAATTCTGTTATCGTTCTGTTAAGCTAAAATTTTGCTATAAATGTTAACAAACAAGTGTTGTAAAAAATTTTTAAATTTTTTATGATTTTATCAGCTAAATCTAAAATGATAACTAAACATTACTTTACAGCTTGTGCCTAATTTTCAATTATTATTAATGATTACTCTTTTATCAATCTAATCTTTAAGTGGTTAATTTAAAAAAAAATTCTCAAATGCCATTGTTTCCAATTCTTTATAAGTTTATTTTTATTTTTCAAGTCTATTTGTAAGTTAATAGCATATTGAGTGTATAATATGTTTATGGTCATATTTTCAAATATTAGTTCATTAAATTCTTTTTTTAAGCCTTCAAGGCTAAATAAATTGTCACTATTTTTTTATACCCTCCACTCTAGTGATAGAGGGTATATATAAGTTTGTCATTCCGTTTGTAACACCTCGAAATATTGGTCTAGGACCCCATAAAGTATATATATTCATGATCCTCGATCGATTTTAAGACGATCTAGCGATGTCCGTCCGTCCGTCCGTCCGTCCGTCCGTCCGTCCGTCCGTCTGTCCGTCTGTCTGTCTGTCTGTCTGTCTGTCTGTCTGTCTGTCTGTCTGTCTGTCTGTCTGTCTGTTGAAAACACGCTAACTTTTGAAAGACTTAACGGAGGTTCCTGAAGCTTGGCATATAAGTTGGGCATTCACCTGGTCAGGTTGGTATTGCAATCCAGCGAAATCGGTCCAGTGGTTCAAAAGTTATGAGCAAAAGACTGAATTTTGGCAAGGGTTTTTCGTGAATTTTTGAGATAAAAAGCACTATAACTTTCGAAAAGCAATTCTGAGGCTGGTGAGGCTTGGCATATATATTTTGCGTTCCTTCAGCCTCGTTCGTGTTAAATTTCAGCCAAATCGGTCCAGTGGTTCAAATGTTATTAGCAAAACCGTGAATTTCAGATTAGCTTCACTTAAAATTCACGTGTTTAAAACCCGTTAAACCTGTTGTAAAAACATTGGTAAGTCACAAAAATATTTTACAACGTATTTTTGCCACTCAAAAATATTTTTATACCAAAACAAAAAAAAAAAATACACTCGAAAAAAATTTTACACTCAAAAAAAATTTTACACTCAAAAAAAAAAATTAGTAAATTATTTTTTTTTTTTTCAAAAATTACTAAAAAACAATGTTTTTAAACAAAATAAAATATTTGTAATGAAAACTGTTATTTTTTTCACGTTGGAAAATTTATTATCACTTAAAATGGGCATTGTGGAGGGTATTCATAGATTCGGCCAAGTCGAATTTAGCTTTTCTACTTGTTGTTGTTTAGTTGTTTAAATCCAACCATATACGTATTAATATCAGAACAGCCATAATAAAATAAACAGAATCTTAAAATTAGCAAAAAAAGATCTCAAAAATACTAAAAAAAATAAATAAAAAAAAGCAGGTAACATAAACACTAGCATTTATTTGAATTTTTTTAAAAAAAACATCTAAATTTTCAGGTTAAAAAAAAAATCAACAAAATTATTTTAAACGTTTTTAGCATTAATTTTTAAATTTTGTTTGAATAACACAAACCTGTAATTAACAGCACGCAAATATTAAAAAATTAAAAAAAAATGCTAAAAATGTATACAAATATTTTAATTTATAAAAATATCTTGTAAAATGTTTAAAAAAAAAATAAAAAATTTATATAAATGTTAGTTTACGAGTAATAAAGTTTTGATTATATATTTGCTAGACTATTTGTCATATAAAATTTTACCTTATTTTTTTGATTTTATAGCATTTTTTTTGTATTTCTTTTGTATTATACTTTTTTATTATCTAACCTTGATATATTTTTTTTTTGGTATTTGTCCACATGTAGCAGACTATTTGTTATTCTTTATAAATTGTTTAATACCCAGCAAAACTTAGATTACCAAATAAGGTATAAAATAAGGTATAGGATCTCTTATTTTATACATTGCAGCATTGATGATTTTAACAGGCGATGAGACTCAAAGTAATGCATCCACATTATCACAAAGAATACCAGTAAGGTATAAAATAAGTCATAAATTTATTACAAAGAATACGAGTAAGGTGTAAAATATATGATATTTTATAGGTTACGAGAAATGAAATAATATAGCATACCAGAAGATAATATATAAGGTGTTACGAGTAGCGAAAAAGTAATTTTGTATTAAATTTACTCACGTGATTGTAAGTAGATAAAATATGCTCGTGAGTGTGTGTCGTTAGAAATTTCCTGTCGTGAGCCCATCTCTTGTTTAAACTTGTGCATTTTTTTTTAAAAATAATTACTTTTTATGTTATTGTAATGCATTATGCATCCAATTATAAATAATGCATTATTTCAAACTTTCAAATAATACATAACAGAACCAAATATAAGTCATTCATGATTTAATGTTTAGAAATAATAAATATGAAATACATTTTTTCCAATAATCATGCATTACGTAGCAAATTATTAGTAATGCATTATTTTTCACTTGAAAATAATACGTTGTGGAACAAATGTTTGGTAAGACATCCTAAAATAATGCTACAAATAAGGTATATACATTACCTGGTAATGTGTTATATAATCACTACCCATTACCAAAGTTTTGCTGGGTAGTTTGTTATGCTGTCCAGTCATATTGATGTTGTCAGTTGATGCTGTGATTTATAGCAGTTTTTGTAGTAAAATATGTATTGTTAAGTAATTTGTATTGATTTTTTTTTTTAATAAAAGAGTTTGATAAACAAAAACAAAAAAAGATAAACATTTTTCATATAACAAAAGTTAGAAAAAAAAAATTCATAGATATTTTATTAAAGAAAAAACTGCCCTATCACTTTTTGTAATCCTTAGAGTATGCAACAATATTTTTTTACAAAGAGTAGCTAAAAATAGGCTGTATTTTTTTATTATTATCTAAGGCCTTAAAGTATGCAACATAAAATATTCAATGTCAAAAGAAAATTAAAGTCAATCCAGATCATATAAATCCCTGCACTACACTCTAATCAAAATTTGTTGAAATTTACCCAATTTATAGTAGGAAACTGGACTCCTACTATAAATTGGGTAATTTTACTCTGAATGTGTAAATTGAATAAATTGACCATTAGTGGTTAATTTAAATAAAAAAGAGGTGAATAAATATAACAAAAAAACAAAAAAAAAAAAAAACATTCGGCGCCAGCCAGCATCGAACTCGACACCTTCCGATTTGAAAGTACACTTCTTAACCACTACGCTACGGAAGCTTATACCTTTATCTGGCGTTTTAGTTATTTAACATGTGTGTATGTATATAGAATGAACCCAAAATAATTATAATAAAAGCAAAAGAAAAGTAAAATATGTTTTTATATAACTTTTTTAATTTTTTAACTATAATAATATTAATACAATGGTAAAAAAAGTAATAATTAAAAAAAAAAAAAAAATTAAAAAAAAAAAAAAGTTGATTGCCGGGGGAGACGAACCAAGGACCCGCTGCACGCAAAGCTGGCACACTTCAGCTAGGCTATAGTACTTGTTGAATTGATTGAAGATATAAATCGTATTATGTTTATTTTCTTTTTGTAGTTGTTTGACAATTTTGTTTACACATTTGTGTGTAAAATATTTGAATTAACGGATAATATTAATGATTTGCTGTGTTTAATTTGTTTGAAATTATTTTACGCATTAAGTGTTTATATTAACACATAATGAGTGCTATTCAACAAAAATTTACCCAATTTATAATAGTAAGTTTACATGCGTTTTTTAGAGTGTAGGGCTAGTCGACAAAAGGGTCCCAAACCAAAAAATAAACAGATCGCCTTTAACAAATTTTAATTATACCCTACACCACTCTGTGTTACAGGGTATAATGAGTTTGTGCTGATGTTTGTAACTACCCGAAATATTGGTACTAGACCTACCTTCAAGTATACCGATCGACTCAGAATTACTTTTTGAGTCGATTTAGCGATGTCCGTCCGTCCGTCCGTCCGTCCGTCCGTCCGTCTGTCCATCTATTGGTTTAAGCACGATACAGGTCGCAATTTTTAATCAATTGACTTAAAATTTAAAACTTAAGCATCTTTTGGCCCAAGGACGAAGCCTATTGAAATTGGAGAAAATAGGTCCATGTTAAGACCTAGCCCCCATACAAACGCCCCCTTTGGATTCAGCTTAAATGACTCTAATAACCGTATTATAATAGATATCGCTTTTAAATTCAGAAGGTAATCAAATTTTGTATGCACAAATCAACATTCCAAATTTCAAAGGAATCGGGTCAGTCCTTCTGGTAGTCCCCATACAAACCACCTTCCCGATATTCACATAATTCCCTCAAAATTACACAAATGGAAATCTTTGATAAAAATTTTATTTTCAGGTGTTAGATAAAAATTTTATTTTTAGGTGTTTTTGGACTTAGTCCCCCATATAAAAATTTCCACCGATTTTCAGATAATTGGTTTATTGACAAAAAAATAAACCAATTCCAATAAAATTTGATCTGTTTGTGTTTTCTGCACTAAATAAATATCTAACAAAAGACAGATACAATCGGTCAATGTTTCAACTTGGGACCCATTTTCCGGAAAACACTGGTGAAGGGTATTATATGGTCGGTCTTGACCGACTAAAACTTTCTTATTTGTTTTTTTTTTTATATTTGTGTTCAAAGCATCAAAACCAATGGGTAGGGAAACAGAAAACTAGCATTTATGAATTTATTTTCTGGCCTAAAACTATGCTATAAAAAAATCAGTGTATCGTAAAATTAAATAAATGAAAAAAATGTTTTTATTTAAAGTAACACATCCTAAAACCTTCAAGAGGAGCAACTCAAGACAATCCATCCTAATTCTTTATTGTTTTAAATTAAATTTCAATAAATATGTGTTTGATTTCTGACTACTGTTTCAAATATGGTGTTGCATAGTTGTAGGCCTCAAAATATATTCATAAATGCTAGTTTTCTGTTGCCTTACTAATAAGATATATCGCAAAAACTGCTTAAGTTGAATTTTTTAGGGCATACTTTTAGGCTTGCTTTTTTAATTATAGATGTTTTAATTGATTTTTGTAATTTGTTGCCTACTTTAGGGTGTTAAAAAAAATATATCTTGTATCTTGAAAAAATTTAATTAATTTAACTTTTAATAAACTTTAGCTTAAACAAACATATAAAATTAATTATTATAATTGTTTGCTCTTTAAATATTTCATTTTATGTTTGATTTCTCTAACCTTGAAGCAGTTTTTGTTTAAAAAAGTCAAAGTTTTTTTTTTTTAATGCTCTACAACACATGTTTTCTTTGCTTTAATCCTCATTTATATTAATTTTTAATATGTCATTTATTAAATATAAAAATAGTTTTGTTTTAATTTTTCAACTTACACACACATATTTAATAACCCAGCAAACATTTATTTAAAAAAATTAACAAACATGAGCTTTTTAATTTTAAATTAAGCAAAATTGCTGAAAATTACATTGCAAGCTCTTTATTAATGAGAAATACATTTAATTTAACTATTTTTTAATAAAAATGTCAAATTTCAAGACGGTAAAGCTAAAATTTTAAAATTATTTTTGAATTTTGAAAACTCTGGCTCAGTTTATAGCAAATTATTTTTATCCTGTGTTTTTTTTTTTTTAATTACCTCAACTATATTCGCTGGTCTTTACACTTTTCATCAGTGCAATTAAACAATTCTTTAACACTTTATAAAATTTCTTTTTTTGTTGTTTTATTATTGTTTATTATGGCTTGCTGTTTAATGTTGTATTACGTACTTTCATGTTTAAACAATTTATTTTTTTAAATTGTATATAAACAGCAGCATTTAAAAAAATAAAATAAATTTATTGAAGTTATTGCGAGAATTTATGAAATATTTAGCAGTAATTTTTATATAACAATTTCTTGCAGAAGTAGTTCTGGAACTAGTTACCGTTTGGTTATATTTTTTTTTTTGTAATTTTTTCCGAGGCATAAGTTAGTAAATCTGAAAAAAAAAACATTTCCTACAAAAGATGCAGTGGAAACAGATGCATTCCAAACTTATTTTGTGATCTGTTGATAAAAATATTGATTAAAAATATTGAAAGAAAAATAATTTAGATAAGGATTTATCGTACAAAATGTGGACTTATTAAATATATTTAACTCATCTACTACTCATCCTGTTTTGAGTATATTTTATTATATTTTTATAATATTCTTAAAGCATACCTTAAGGAGCGAATAATAGGAAAAAAATCAAAAAATTATTAAAAAAATTTAAACAATTAAGAAAAAAGTCAGAAAAATTAAAAAAAAAAGTGAGACAAACGTTCATTTAAACATAATTTAAGCCAAATCAGACCATTATTAGAATTTTCTTAAAAACAAAACTTTGATGAAAGGGGTCCACGGGTTAAAACTCTCGGATTTGTTTCAAATAAATTTTAAATAAAATATTGTCTCAAGCTCTATGAAAGGCCTTTACAAAAATTTGAAACATTTTTTTTTAAAAATTTCCTTACAGTAAAAAAAAGATCGCCATTTTTTTGGCAATTTTGGCAAATATGTTATTTTTTTTGGGGAAACTAACTCTCATCGTCTTATTTGGCGCTCAATGTGGGGCCACAACTACAAATGACACTACATTTGAAAATTAATAAAGTAATGATAAATCAGTGGATAGACGTTCTATATTGGACCTTTTAATCATTAAAATTTACCCGATTTGTTACACGAAACTCCTATTATAGAAAGTCATGGAAATCAACATTTGGGTGAGCGTCTATCTTAAACTACACTTATTGAGTGATATTTCAAAAAACAAAACTCGTTAAAATATTTTTATTTAAATTTTGAAAAATATGGTAAAATAATTTTAAAACGAAAAAAACTTGCTTGGTCTTTTTGGCGCCCACCTTGGGGCCCCAATTATAAATGACTCTGAGCTACATTTAACACGTTTAAAACCAATAGAGAAATGAATTTCGAGTTATTTTATGGAAAATGTATTAAAACTCTAAGGAAACTTAACCCATTACTGCCTGCCCATAGATCGGCTCGTACGATTTTGATGAAATTTTGACATGTGTACCTGGAAGACCACAGAAGTTGCTAGAAAAAATAAAAAAAAAATTTACCTCAGCTCCGACCTGAGATATGACATGGGTATTAGGCCGTGTAATTTTTTACTTTTATTTTTTGTTTGAGCTGAAAGGGGTCTAAAAAGTTTCTATTGGGTGTCAAAATAACTCCAATAAATTTTCGTGAAAACCAAAATTGTCCTTACCGCCCCGCATCACGTTTTAGGTGCACTTTTCCTGAGTATTTTCGATTAAGAAAAATCTTTGATTTTTGTCAGTGAAAAACAAAAGTTAAACAAAACAAAAAAAAATATTGTTAAATGTTCACATTTAGGCCAATCTCTTCTCTTTTTTATGAAAAAAGAATTAGCCCGATATCTTCCATCTAGCCCGCGCTAAAATTTTTTAAGTATCAACACTTTTTTGGGTATTTAAATACCCATTAGGCAGGAATGGGTTAAAGAAATCGCATCATCATTTTGGCTCCCAACTAGGGGCTTCAATTACAAATGACCATATTTTTTTTTAAACGGAAATATCTCGCATCGTTTTATTTGGTGCTCAAATTACTTTACAAATAACTTAAAATTTTAATAATAGGAAACTAATAAATAATAATTGATAATTCAGTGGATAAACATACTTCGTTAGACCTTTCAAGCATTAAAATTAAACCCAAACTTCGGGGTGGTAGAACGGCATTGAAGCTCAATCTTTTTATCAGCCTCTATCTTATTTCAGAGTATATAATTAAATTCAACTTAAAAAAAAAACAAATTAAAATAATTTAAAAACGTAAAAAATTCGCATCAATTTTTTGGCGCCCAACTTGGGCCCCCAAATATAAACCGATTTTATTTGTTTTTCAATATTCGTGTTTTAACCATTATAATTAATAAGCCAATATTTATATTATCTACCTATAGTATGGGGGTATACTAGGTTGCCAGACGGCCTGGAATGGCCTGGATCTTCCAGTTATTTTGCTCCTACCTTTTGCTGAATTTTTTTTGCTGCAATGTCATTACTTTTTGAACATCTCGATTAGTGTAGAGTTGATTTAGGCACAAATGTTTTCTTTGTGCTCGTCTATGATCTAAAGATTGTTTCGTACATTTTAGTTTTCAAATAACCCCCAAATAACAAGTTTGGAGGGATCAAATCTGCAAACGAGGGGCAGTCATTGTCGCCTTTTTTTTTTAATATCGCACGTCCAGGGAAATTTAACTTGGCACCTAAATTTACAGATTTGGCCGCTCCGGACTTATTTTTGCGAGGTTATTTGAAAACAAAAGTCTACGCCAACAATTCTTTGACCTTTGACGAGATCAACATCAAAATTTCGAGATGTTTTAAAAAAGCACATTTTGCCGGGGCTAATAGAGACGGCCATTTAATTGATGTTATATTTAAAAAGTAGTCTAAAATAAAAATATTTATCTCACATATGAAAAATCGATTGATTTTTTTAAATTATTAAAAAACAAGTAAGAAAATTATAGTCGGTCAAGACCGACCATAAAATACCCTACACCAGAGTTTTTCGAAAATTGGCCCTGGAAAATGGGTCCTATGGACCGATTAGATATATATTTTGTCAAATCTTTAATAAGTGTAGAAAACACTCACAAATCAAATTTGAGTGAAATGGGCTTCTATTTATTGACAATAAACTGCTTTAACTGAATATTGGCCGAAATTTTCAAAAGGGGCCTAAGTCCAAAACTGATCCGATGACTATTAGGTTTTTTTAAAGTTATTTAAGTACTCGTTTAACATACACAAACAAAATTTTAATTAAATATTTTCTATTTTCATGAAATTTGAGAGATTTATGTGAAAATCGGGAAGGTGGTTTGTATGGGGGCTACAAAAAGAACTGGTTCGATTTCTTTAAAATTCGGAATGATGATTTGTGAAGACAAAATACGTATACCTGCCGATGTTCGAAAATATACCTATTATAATACGGTTATTAGAGTCATTTGAGTCAAAACTAAAGAGGACCTTTGTATGGGGGCTAGGTCTAAATATAGACCGATTTTTTAAAATTTCAATAGCCTTCGTTCTTAGGCCAAGAAAGGCTTAAGTTTCAAATTTCAAGTTAATTGAATAAAAATTTCGACCTGTATCGTGTTTACACCGTTTACATGGACAGACGGACGGACGGACATCGCTAAATCGACTCAAAAAGTGATTCTGAGTCGATCGGTATACTTAAAGGTGGGTAGGACCAATATTTCGGGTCGTTACAAACATCAGCACAAACTCATTATACCCTGTAGGATATAAATATGTATGGGTCCAGTTATTTTTTCAAAATCCAGTTGAAAAATTTCCTTTTTCCAGTTATTTGACTTCTAGTAACTGGCAACCCTAGGGTATACTCACTTTGTCCGTCCGTCTGTAAATAAAAAATCCTGAAATTTTACACGAATATGACTTATTGTCATAGGCTGGTTAAGTACGGAGATGGGCAAAATCGGACCCGCTCCCTTTTAAGGGCGTGGTTATAGAAAATAATACAAAATAATGGTAAAAGTGTCTTTTTTAAGCATACACTCAGAAAAAATAATTGAAGAGTAGCAAAATGTATTAAAACAACTAAGAATGCTCGGCAGTAACAAATCAAAAATACACTCTTTCCTGCAGACAAAAAAAAAGTTGTCAAATTTCTAGAAAAAGTCTCGTTATCCCCAGTTTACCAATATTTGACAGTTTTCCTTGTTTTAACAAAAAAATCCATTGAAATTTAAATTTTTTTTGTAATTTTACATTTTTTTTTTGTTATTTTACAAATTTTAAAGGAAATTTTACAAAAAAATCTAGTAAATGCACGTGAATTCCTTTATTACACAAAAAAGTTGTAAATTTACAATTTTATTGGTAAAAAATTAGTAAAATTACAAGAAAAGTTTATAACTTTTTTTGTCTAAATCCTATTTGACAAGAATTCCTTGTTATTTTACAAGCTTTTTATCAATAATTTTGTAATTTTACAAGTTTTTTAAATTAACAATTTTTTTGACGCAATAAAATTTACAAGGAATTCTCGTAAACTAGATTTTCTGCTACCTTCTATTTGACGAGAATTTCTAGTAAAAATTACGAGCTTTTTAGTAATTTTACTAACTTTTTACCAACAAAATTGTAAATTTACAACTTTTTTGGCGCAATAAAACTTACAAGGAGTTCTCGAAAATTTACTAGATTTTTTTGTAAAATTTCCTTGGAAATTTGCAAAATAACAAAAAAAAATTTAAAATTACAAAAAAATATAAATTGTGATCGATTTTTTTTTTGTTAAAAAACAAGGAAATTAGTCAAATATTGGTAAAATGGGATAACGAGACTTTTTTTAGTTACATGGCAAGATTTTTTTTGTGTGCAGGAAAAAGTGTATTTTTGATTCGTTACTGCCGCCTAGCATTCATAGTCGTTTTAATACATTTTGCTACTCTTCAATTATCTTTTTGGTTTATTTTTTTATGTTCCACTTAATTTAAGTTATTTTTAAATTCTTTAAAAACCAAACAAAAAAAACATAAACCAAAATACTTTAGGGAAGTTATTATGATTATATCCCACACATTTATTATGTTAAAACAAAAACGCACATGTTTAAAACAAAATTCAAAGAATTCTTAAGTAATGAGTTTTTTAATCTTTTTTTTTTTTAAGAAAATTGCAAAAAACAAACTCCAACAAACAACTTTGCAAAAAAAAAGACTTAAATCTTGTATTTATCATCTTCTTAGCAAATCTTGGTTTGAAAATTCCGCTAAACACATTTTTTTAATTTTCGTTTCAGTTTCTAACTATTTACCATGATATTTATAATTTGTTTAAGAAAAAAAACTGGTTATTTTTGAAATTTTGTGTTTAACTATTTTAACTACCTATAGTATCAGGTATTCATTCATTTATTCAAGTAACCGGTTTCTTTTTATGATGATGTTTACATTTTTTTTTGTTTAGTTTTTATTTTGTCTTCATCTACTAACTTGACTTATATTAAAAGCTTTAGATGAACAAATAGATTCGATTCAAGTAAAATAAAATAACCAGATTTTGTTTAAAAATAACTTGAATTTTTATTTATTTTTTATTATTATTTTTATAAAATAATATTTATGTTTATAATAAATATGTGTTGGGAATGATTAAGATTTCTTTTTTTTTCGTATGTTGTTTGTTTGTTTAAATCTAAATTCTCAACTAAGGTGACATAATTTCAATATTTAACAAAAAAAAAATCAGTTGTATTGTTTTGAATCTGAAACCGGTTTTTTGGGGGGTTATTAAAATTCAAATGAAATCGAAATTTGTTTGTTGATTTTTATTAATGTTAAGCTTCCCAAAAATATATTTATGAGTTTTTCGTTTTAAAGTTATTAATATTATGTATTATAAAAAATTTGTTATAACAATAAACATAATAAATGCATTAACAAATTTTGATATTTGTTTATTGTATTTTTTTGAAAGATTTATTTGATGTTTTTAAATAATCTTTTATAGTAGTAATAATTACACTGTGCTACAAAAGACCAAAAATTATTTATGCAGGGGTTCTCATATGATAATTCGGGTTGGTTGGAGTCCATAGAGTACTGATATACTCATAGTTTTTCTGGATCACTTCGTTAAGTACGTTTTTTATTGGCAAATGTGTTGAAAAACGGAAATTCTTAAATTACAATTTTAAAAAATTATTACTTTGTTAGTTTGCAACCGATTTTCGATTTTTTGGATTTGTTTTAAAGGTATAGGTCTTACCTTTCAAACAAAACAAAAATATTAAAAATCGATCAAGAATTGGCTGAGCTACGATCGCTTAAGTAAAAAAAAAACGTATTTTTTGAAAAATTTGTCATATTCTTTACACTCTAAGTTGAAAGTGCATCATTCAACAATTTTTTTGAATTTTTTGTAAAAAAGCATAGTAAAGTAGCTTTCCAAAACACCAAAAAACATAACAATCGGTTTAAAAATGAATGAGTTATGCTAAGTTTTGTGATAGGGCATTTTTAAATTTTTTCAGAAACGCTTGTAATTCAAGCATTATTCATAAATCTTGTTACTAGTAGTAATTTTATGCGCATATGCATATAAACTAGAGATGGGAACGTAATTAGATTTGTGCGTGATTCACACATGATCAGAAGTGAGCGTGATTGAAAATTAATTTTACTCACGTGGTTGTTAGTGAGTGTCCAAATCCTATTTATAATTTTTTTGGGTTTGTTTAAAATATATCAATGTTACTTCTTAAACAAACAAATGTTGTGAATCGGTTGAAAACAGGCTAAGGTGCGCTTGTTTAAGTAAAAAACCTTTTTTGAAGAGTTATACCTGCAACATTTTTATGACAAAAAACATTTGACATTTTTGAAATGAAATTGGTAAAATTGTGGGATCATTTGATGGAAATTTTACCTATTTATAAATATACGTATGAGGCATTCCACACCAAATGTTCAGCGAAAAAAAAACATGTGAACCGTAAATTTTTAAATGGGTTGTATGGATAGCCATGTGAGGCATTCCACATCAACTGTTCCACTACAGAAAAACCATAGTGGTTTTAATGGGATATCATTTGCAAAGTATTCGCTCTTAGGGTACTAATAAATAACAAAAATAAAATTTAAGTTTTTTTCAAAAAGTGGGCCTTGTAGGCGTGGTCAAATATTGAAAATATCAAACTTTTTTGCCTGAGTATTTATTCACGATCACGCACGCTAATGAAAGAAAAAAAATTATTCAAGCACGATATTTTATTTTACTCACGCTCACGTGAACATCGTGACCGTAACTTATTTTTTTCTACTCACGTGTGCGTGAATGAGCGTGAGCAAAATAAAATATCGTGCGTGACTAAATTTTTTCTTTCATGAGCGTGCGTAATCGTTATTAAAAACTCACTCACGCTACCATCGCCTCTTAAAATATTTTTTAAGTATTGATATTACTCATACGCACACGTTTTAAATACCATTATTGTATAAAATAAGCGTGTTGCAATTTTTGAATTTTGATTTCTCGAAAACAAGGCAAAGCACATCTCTAAAAATTTCCGATCAGATAAAAAATTCCTTTAACTTTTTTTAAAAAAATAAAAAACAAATAAAATTGCGGCATGTTTTTTGATAAATAAAGTTTAAGTTTAAATTTAAAAAATTCAGAACTTCTTCTGAAAATGTTCCAATTTTTATTTTTTTAAATTGATAGCACATTCAAAAATCTATAACAGCTTTTGTCTTTAAGACTTTACTGTGTTTCATTTAATTTGCATAAATATTGAAGTAAAGATGCTCAGGCAAAAAAGTTAGATATTTTCAATTTTTGACCACGCCTACAAGGCCCACTTTTTGAAAAAACTTAAATTTTATTTTTGTTATTTAATAGTACCCTAAGAGCGAATACTTTGAAAATGATTTCATATTGACACGACACAACTTTTGTTTTGGCTGAACATTTGGTGTGGAATGCCTCATATATGGAGCTAAGAAAATTACGTTTTTGGTTGTTCAATTTTTCAAAAACTGGGCTTAGGAGGCGTGGTCAAATATTGGAAAAATGGTCAAATTTGTGTCAAGTTGCCTTGTTTAAATATATATCAAATAAAAATGAAATCACCAAAATCTCAAAAATTTACATTCTTGTATAGTTTTGTATCGGCTATCGATTAAAATTTTTTTGGAAAATTTTCAGAACCCGTTCTGAAATTTTCCATTTTTTAAAAAAGTCAATTTATAAAAAATCCGGCCACTTTTGTTTTTTTGTAATTCTTTTTTTTTAAAGATTAGATGTTTGTCTAGCAAGATTTTTTTAAAAATTAAGAAAATCTATAAAAAAAAATTAAGAAGGAAAAAAAAGTAATTTTTCTGATTTTCAAAATAAATTTTTAAAATTTAAAATAGTTTTTGAAAAAAATTAATTTCAATTTGTGTTTTTGCTAATTTATGCCAAAATATGCAATAATATGCACTTAAAAGTTCGAAATATGCACAATATATGCATTTAAAATCAAAATATGCAAAAATATGTATTTCCACCAAAATATGCGAAAGCAAATCGATGCCATTTATATCGTTTTTAGGCTTTCGACAAAAAACATGCATTTGCATGGAAATCTCACCCTAGTTATATAAAAAACTTTTTTACCCGGGACCCATTGAAAAAATTTTGGTACACAATTTTTTTCTCACTGAACATTTGGTGTGGAATGCCTCACATGTATATTTATAAACAGGTAAAATTTCCATCAAATGATCCAACAATTTTAGCAATTTCGTTTTAAAAAAACATGTTTGCAAGCGCACAGCTTTTTCTGTCATAAAAATGTTGCAGGTATAACTATTCAAAAAAGGTTTTTTACTTAAACAAGCGCACCTTAGCCTGTTTTTCACCGATTCTCAATATTGTTTTGTTTAAGAAGTAACACTCATATTTTTTAAACAAACCCAAAAAATTATAAATAGGATTTGGAAGTAATTGACACACAAATTCTTTTATTCCACTCACACTGACACTCACTAACAACCACGTGACTAAAATTAATTTTCAATCACGCTCACTTGTGATCATGTGTAAATCACGCACAAATCTAATTACGTTCCCATCTCTAGTTTATATGCATATGCGCATAAAATTACTACTAGTAACAAGATTTATGAATAATGCTTGAATTACAAACGTTTCTGAAAAAAATTAAAAATGTCCTATCACAAAACTTAGCATAACTCATTCATTTTTTAACCGATTGTTATGTTTTTTGGTGTTTTGGAAAGCCACTTTACCATACTTTTTTACAAAAAATTCAAAAAAATTGTTTAATGATTCACTTTCAACTTAGAGTGTAAAGAATATGACAAATTTTTCAAAAAATTCGGGTTTTTTTTACTTAAGCGATCGTAGCTCAGCCAATTCTTGATCGATTTTTAATATTTTTGTTTTGTTTGAAAGGTAAGACCTATGCCTTTAAAACAAATCCATAAAACCGAAAATCGGTTGCAAACTAACAAAGTAATAATTTTTTAAAATTGTAATTTAAGAATTTCCGTTTTCCAACACATTTGCCAATAAAAAACGTACTTAACGAAGTGATCCAGAAAAACTATGAGTATATCAGTACTCTATGGACTCCAACCAACCCGAATTATCATATGAGAACCCCTGCATTTTTTTGGTGTAGCACAGTGTTATTAAGATTTTATGCATTTAACTTAACAATGGTTTTAGAGAAATTTAATGAAAAAATTATTTTGAAGAATTTGTGTGAATTTAAATTTTTAAGAAAGTTAAATCATTTGAACAAATTTTGAAATATGTTTAGACCCTCCAACTACAGTATAGAGGTATATTTACTTTTTCATTCCGTTTGTAACGCTAAAAAAAAATTCAAAATATGCAATAAAAACTCTACACTAAAAAATAAAATGTGTCCAATAAAAATTTTGTTTTCTTTAAAGCAAAAATAACGCCGGATTTAAAAAAAGCAAGATTTTTTATTAAGTAGTTTTCTTATTTTCAAAATATTTTTTTTCAAAATTAGTTTTTGAAACAATTAAATTTCAATTTGTTTTTTGCTAATTTTTTTCCAAAATATGCAAAAATATGCACTTAAAAAATATGCAAATAAATTTCAATTTGTGTTTTTGATAATTTTTTCCAAAATATGCACTTAAAAGTTCGAAATATGCACAAAATATACATTTAAAACCGAAATATGCACAAATATGTATGCATTTTCACCAAAATATGCAAAAACAAATCGATGCCATTTTAACGCAAATTTGTTGATTCGGAAAGATAATTGGTCGATTGACTATCGACAAAAAAAACATGCATTTGCATGAAAATCATATCCATTTTCATTACCCCGCAAAAATAAATCGAGATTTTGCCGGCACAGAATTCCGATGCGAATCCAAAGAGACCTCTGCAGTAAAAGTAAGGGGAAAGATTTTTAATTTTTTTTTTTAAGATTTCTTAAATAAAAAACTTATAATATGAAATTATTTTTTGACAAAGTTTCGCACTTGCTTACCTATTTAATATATTTAACACTCTTACAATTAGAATGAAAAACCATGAGTTTTGGACAGACACATGATTTGTCGCTGATTATTGCGCATTAATCGGCGCTGCAAGGAGTGTTTTAGTATTAAAAAAAAAGAGTACACCATTTCATGTCCAAGCATATTTTAAAATCTCCAATTATATTTCAGAAATTTTAATTTGTGTATTTTGAGGATGTTTATTCTGGCTCGAGGTCATTATTTTCTTTACTAATTGAAACCATGATATTCTCATAGAATAATTTTCAAGAAAATTATTTTTCTGTTTTAAATTTAAATGTGTTGGTCATTTTTATTGTTTGCTACTTTGAAGTAAATCGTTTCTATTTTTGCTAAATAATCTTGACAATGGAATCTGACAAATTCCGAAACACGTGTCGATTAAGTCTTGCAAAAATGACCAACATAAATGAATTTAAAACAAAACAAGTAAGAAAATTATAGTCGGTCAAGACCGACCATATAATACTCTACACCACAGTTTCCCGGAAAATGATTCCCATGGACCGATTAGATCTATATGTTTTAAAATCTTTAATAAGTGTAAAAAACACTCACAAATCAAATTTGAGTGAAATAGGCTTCTATTTGTTAACAATAAACCGCTTAAACTGAATATCGGGCGAAATTTTCACAAAGGGCCTGAGTCCAAAACTGATCCGATGATTACAAGGTTTGATAAGGTTATTTAAGTACGCGTTTAACATACACAAACAAAATTTTAATTAAATATTTTCTATTTTCATGAAATTTGAGACATTTATGTGAAAATCGGGAAGGTGGTTTGTATGGGGGCTACAAGAAGAACTGGTCCGATTTCTTTGAAATTCGGAATGGTGATTTGTGAAGACAAAACTTGTTTACCTTCCAAATTTCAAAAATATACCTATTATAATACGGTTATTAGAGTCATTTGAGCCAACACTAAAGAGGACCTTTGTATGGGGGCTAGGTCTAAATATGGACCGATTTTTTCCAATTTCAATAGGCTTCGTCCTTGGGCCAAGAGAGGCTTAAGTTTTAAATTTCAAGTCAATTGATTCAAAATTGCGACCTGTATCGTGTTTACACCGTTTACATGGACAGACAGACGGACGGACGGACGGACGGACATCGCTAAATCGACTTAAAAAGTGATTCTGAGTCGATCGGTATACTTAAAGGTGGGTCTAGGACCAATATTTCGGGTAGTTACAAACATCAGCACAAACTCATTATACCCTGTACCACAGTGTGGTGTAGGGTATAAAAATAACTTTCTTGAAAATTATGCTATAAGAATATCATGGTTTTAATTAGTAAAGAAAATAATGACCTCGAGCCAGAATAAACATCCTCAAAATATAATATTTTAAAGGTCAAATAAAACAATTTTTTTAATAAAAATTAATCAGAATTTTAATTTATGTTTCAGAAATATCTATTAATATATCAGAAATTTTTATTTATGTTTCAGAAAATTCCAATTGTATTTAAGAAATTTAAATTTATATTTCCGAAATTTACTAAATGCTTTTTAGAAAATTCCATTTATGTTTTTAACATTTTCATTTGGATTTCAAAATTCTATAATTGCTAATAAGAAAATTCCATTTAATTTAAAAAAAATCCCATTTTAGAAATTTTCAATTGTATTTCGAAAATTTTCATTTGTATTTCAAAATTTTCGAAATTCTTTCCAGCAAACTCATTTTTATTTCCATCATTAATAAAATTTTGAAATACAAATGGAAATTTTCTTAAATACAGTTTAAAAATTTCTGAAACATAAAAAGATGTTTCTGAAATATGAATTGAAATTTCTGATATAAAAATAGAAATTTCTGAAATATAATTGGAAATTTTCGAAATATTATTGGAATTTTTTTTGTCATATAATTAATATAAATTGTTTTTTTTTATACCCTCCACTCTAGTGATAGAGGGTATATATAAGTTTGTCATTCCGTTTGTAACACCTCGAAATATTGGTCTAGGACCCCATAAAGTATATATATTCATGATCCTCGATCGATTTTAAGACGATCTAGCGATGTCCGTCCGTCCGTCCGTCCGTCTGTCCGTCTGTCTGTCTGTTAAAAACACGCTAACTTTTGAAAGACTTTACGGAGGCTCCTGAAGTTTGGCATATATGTTGGGCATTTACCTGGTCAGGTTGGTATTGCAATCCAGCGAAATCGGTCTAGTGGTTCAAAAGTTATAAGCAAATGAGTGAATTTCGGCAAGGGTTTTTCTGGAATTTACGAGATAAAACACACGGTAACTTTCGAACGGCAATTCTGAGGGTACTGAAGTGTTGCATACATATTTGGCGTTCCTCTGGTCCAGTTCGTTTTAAATTTCAGCCAAATTGGTCCAGTGGTTCAAAAGTTATTAGCAAAACCGTATATTTCAGATTCGCCTCACCTTAAATTCACGTGTTGAAATCCCGTTAAACAGGTTTTAAATACATTGGTAAGTCACAAAAATATTTTACAACGCATTTTTGTCACTCAAAAATATTTTTACACTAAAAGAAAAAAAAATACACCCGAAAAAAATTTTACACTCAAAAAAAATTTTACACTCAAAAAAAAATTTAGTAAATTATTTTTTTTTTTTTTTTCAAAAATTAGTTAAAAAAAAAGTTTTTTTAAACAAAATAAAATATTTCTAATCAAAAATGTTATTTTTTCACTCTAGAAAATTTACTATAACTTAAAAGGGGCATTGTGGAGGGTATTCATAGATTCGGCCAAGTCGAATTTAACTTTTCTACTTGTTTTAAACTTAATTTGTATTTTCTGAAATAAAAGTGGAAATGGTGTAGTCAGGACTTTGAACTTTTTTTGACATAAAAATGTTTAATTTTACAAAATAAACTAAAAAATAAGTTTTGAGTGGTTGATTAACACCATTTTTAATAGTATTTTAGAAATAGTTGACTGATTTTCAGAATAAGTCAATTGGATTTAAGATTTTACAATTGTATTTCACAAATAGTCAAATTTGTTTCATCTTTATTCTGCTTTAAAAGGTACATGAATTTACTGCATCTTTACAGCGCTTTTATCAGCACTCTAAAGAGATGTGATTTCAGAGCATATTAAGCGCGCTTTTCCGATGTATCCAATTAGCGCTCTAAAGGGTGACATCGCCTTAGAGAATCATGCTTGAATTCTGTTTGGATGCGCTCCTTGACTCGAGTTTCCTTTCCAAAAGCTGCTGCTAATTCAGCAAAATTTCTACTGAGTAGTTTTGAATATAGAAAAATTTTTTAAATCGGTCTAACGGATTTCAACACATCACTTTTTGAAATTGACAAAAATGGCAATCTTTCTTTCCTTGACCCTGAAACAATCATTCGTTTTAACTTAATTTAAGCCACACCCGATTATTTTAACACATCCTTCGACCAAAAAATTTTGATTTTTGGAAAATTTCCGCCAACATTATGAAAATCGGTCCACCCGTTTTCGAGATATTTCCAATTGAAATTTGTCAAAAAATTTCCAAAAATGGCACGTTTTCTTGCGTTTTTAAAATCGGTCTAATGGTTTTTAACACATCACTATTTGAAATTGGCAAAAAAAATGACAATCTTTCTTTCCTTGCCCCTTTTATAGAGCTTGAAACAATCTTTCGTTTTAACTTTATTTAAGCCACACCCGATTATTTAAACACACCCTTTGACAAAAAATTTGGATTTTTGGAAAATTTCCGAAAAAATTTTGGAAATCGGTCCAGCCGTTTTCGATATATTTCCATTTGAAATTTGCCAAAAAAAATTCCAAAAATGGTGTGAAATGACTTTATTTGACAAAAAAAAAAATTTAAAAAGAAAATGTTCGACCGAGAATCTCTTTTTAATCAAAAACTCAAGTAAAATATATTTTAAACATCTGCTACTTGAAATTTTTGAAAAACGCAACTTAATTATTAAAAATATTTTTTCTTTATAATTCACCAATCATTTTCTTTTCTCTTTTATTTTCAGGTAATATATTTTTACGATGATTTTATCATAAACTTTAGATAAGGTAAAAAAATTTAAATTTCTGTTATTTCCGGGCTTATTGTAAATCTTTTCGAATATATTATCTCCGATTGGTTAAAATCTGTTAAACTAAAACATAACTGTAATTGTGAAAAAAAACATTCACATCAGCAATTATGTTAAATTTTCCTAAAGGTTTTTGTGTGAATTGTATAACTTAATGACTCATCATTAGCTCAGATTTTCCAAAATAATGTTGGTTTCCCACAAATATTTTTTCCAGAATTACTTTGAATCACTCTGTGTATTGCTATGTTATGATTTCTTTACATTAATATGAACTTTACTTCAAACGTGATCAACAAATTAAATCTAGTCCTCCTAAAATTATGCAACATAATATATATTATAACACATCCTTAAATTATGCAACATTTTTGAAAATTAATAAATATTTATAAACAAATTTTGTTCATTTATTTATTTGTTTATTTGTTTTTTTGTTTGTCTTTTTTTTAACAAAAAATTATAATTACATTTATTTAAGCTTTTAATGAAAATTTATATAATTTTAATATTTTATTTTTTTATTCAAACAAATAACACCAACAAAAAACACAAATCCTTTCATTCATTTTAAATACATTCTATTAAAATAAAACATTTTTAATTGATAAAAACTATTTAAAAAAAGGCCAGTATTACAAAGGCTGGCCTAGCCTGTTAACCAGCTTTGTTGAAAAAAAAAAAAATTAAATAAAATTGAAAAATATTATATAAATAAACACTTTATGTAATTGCATTTTATTTATATATTTTCATAAAGTGTAGTTTCATAAACAATAATTTGTATTGTGCTGATAATTAACCACAATTTTTATAAGTAGATTATTTTCATGTAGCTACCGAGTGGGTTTTACAATAGATGAGTGAGAGATACAACACAAAAAAAAATCGTTATTTAAATAATTATTATTTAATTAATTAAAAATCATTTGTGGTAATATAAATATTAAATATAACATTATTAAAAAAGTAATATTAAAGTAAATAAAAATTAGATTTTATAAAATTTAAATTAATTAGATTGTAAAAAAAAAAAATTTATTTTGCTAATTATAAAATTAATTGTAAATTTAATAAATGCTAGTTTAAAATCAATTAAATAAACTTTGTGAATTTATGAACTTTAATAGTTTCACGTTTAATATTTTCCAAGAATTTTAGAAAATTTAAATATTTTTCAAGACCACATTACAGTAGGCTGTTTTTGAAAATTTCTGCATATAAATTCTAAAATAAACCAAATTGCTAAAAAAACTTTTAAGACACCTAGGGAAAAATCCGTACTTAAGTTCTAACTTTAAAACCTAGCATATTAAATTTAATTAAATGTTTTAATTTGCTTACTTATCTTTTCAAAAGTACTATCATCGTTTTGTAAAGTTAACATGTCACAACAAAAATATAGCATGCTTTAAGGCGCTTTTGATAAAAATTTATTAAATGTACCCAGAGTAAATTTGTACTGTGAAAAGACTCATAAGAGTCTTAAGATGCTCTGAAAACATAACAACATGAGGGGTTTTTCCTTCGTAAATGGTTCCTATGTCTGAGCGAAATATTAAGAAAATATATCGCTCATTTACTTGTATAGTGTCATAACTCAAAGTGTTTCATTTTGCAGAAAACTCTTTTAAAGTTTACAATTGAAACTGGTTGTTCATTGAAAATGGCCGGTACATAGAAAATGTAATAATTACGTATTTTCTTCTCAAATGATGAGTTTTAAAGATATAAATACGAATTTTTGACACAATATAAAGCATGATATAACGAAAAATGCTGCATTATCAAGCTACAATCAAGCTACAAACAACTCTACATATTGCTAAATTTATAAAAAAACAAGTAAAAAAGTTAAATTCGGCCTTGCCGAATGTAGTGATTTCTAAAAGATTATTGCAAAAACTTTATTTAGAAGGAAATTGTTTTTGAAAAAAACTTTTTTTTTTTAAAAATCACGTTTTTTGAGTTATGACACTATACAAGTAAATGAGCGATATGTTCTTATTAATTTCTTAGTCTTTAAGGACTCTTTTATGAATAGGACTCCAAATTTTGGATCGTTGTAAAATTATTAATATTTTGGAACCTTTAAAGAATGATAATTTATTTAAAATCGTTGAGCAAACATTTTTATAGCATAATTTTAGGCATGTAGTAAATATATGATTGTTATTTAAAAGCTACAAACAACTCTACATATTGCTAAATTTATAAAAAAACAAGTAAAAAAGTTAAATTCGGCCTTGCTGAATGTAGTGATTTCTAAAAGATTATTGCAAAAACTTTATTTAAAAGGAAATTGTTTTTGAAAAAAACTTTTTTTTTTGAAAAAAAGCTTCCGCGAAAAAAAAAATTTGTTAAAAAAAAATCTGCGATTTTTTTCTTTTTTTTGTCCAAAAATATGTTTGAACTTGTTTAAATACCATTTGGTGTTTAATTATGTTCACATAAGTCAACCAGCAGCCGAATTAAAGCATTTTGTATTGTTAGGTTATGTTGAATGTACTAAAATTTTTGAGGTGTCCTTACATTTTCGTTCATAACTTTTGAACCGCTGAACCCATATCGCTCAAATGCAATATCAAACTTCTCGAGAGAACTACCAATATATATGGGGCATTCCATGTCAAATCAGACACTTTCAAAAATTTTTTTTTTAGATTTTCCCAATTTGTTAACAGTTTTTAGTACCCTTCGAAAACTCCTTTGTGGTAAATTTTCAGATTTTTTTGATGACCCGTTCAAAAGATATCGAATTTTTAAAAATTGGTAGTTTGTTCCTTTACTTAAACTTCTTTTACTCATAACTTCTTCAATAATTGTCCGAATTTCAAATTTTTTTTTTCAAAAATTTTGTTTTTTTACGTACTATAATCCAAAAAAATTCTTAAAAGCGTTCTAGTATGCAATTTTTAAGTTTTAAAATTTAAATCTCATTTTTTAAAATGTTTGTACTCTTCGATTTTTTTGAAATTTTTTTGTGTAAAACATCTATCGATTCTACAAATTTTTTGCCCAGGAGGATCGTGGGATAACGATTATTACTATTTTTTAAAATTTTTTGAAAAAAATTTATTGTAATTTTCCAATCTTACAATAATTTCTACTGCTCCAATGGTGCGTCATAGAGGGGTCATTTATAAGACCGACCCCCATTAATTTTTACGTCTTAACAATTCTTTGGAACAAACTAATACCCTCTCTCAAATTTCTAAGGGGGCTCCCACACAAAACGACAATTTTTAAAATTTGCTCCAACCACTCTAACTGCCCTAATAGTGCTCTTAGAGCAACAAAATGTATGACCGACCCGCAATATTTTTTTAGTCCAAACATTTTTTCTGAACACACCTACCCTCTATCTCTAATTGTTAAGGCGGTCCCAATACATTTTTTTTTTATTTTTTGTAAATTTGTTTTATTTAATCAGCTTCTAAAACTTCTAAAACTTCTAAACTGTTAAGTCGGTCCCCATACAATTTTTTTATTTTGTTTAAATTTGTTTTATTTAATCAGCTTCTACCGGTCCAATGGTGCGTCCGAGAGGGGTCATTAGTGAGACCGACCCCCATTTATTTTTACCCTACAACATTTTTTTAAAATATACCTACGCCATATCTCCACTCCCTAGGTAGGCTCCCATACAAAATTACATTTTTAAAAAATTTGCTCCAACTGTTATATGGGAGCCAACTTAGGGAGTGGAGATAGGGCTTAGGTATGTTTTATAAATGTTGTAGGGTAAAAACAAATGGGGGTCGGTCTCACTAATGACCCCTTTCGGACGCACCATTGGACCGGTAGAAGCTGATTAAATAAAACAAATTTAAACAAAATAAAAAAATTGTATGGGGACCGACTTAACAGTTAAAGATAGAGGGTAGGTGTGTTCAGAGAAAATGTTTGGACTAAAAAAATATTGTGGGTCGGTCATACATTTTGTTGCTCTAAGGGCACTATTAGGGCAGTTAGAGCGGTTGGAGCAAATTATAAAAAATTTCGTTTTGTGTGCGAGCCCCCTTAGAAATTGGAGAAAGGGTATTAGTTTGTTCTAAAGAAATGTTAAGACGTAAAAATTAATGGGGGTCGGTCTTATAAAGGACCCCTCTATGACGCACCATTCGAGCGGTAGAAATGATTTTAAGATTGGAAAATTACAATAAAATTTTTACAAAAAATTTTAAAAAATAGTAATAATCATTATCCCACGATCCTCCTGGGCAAAAAATTTGTAGAATCGATAGAAGTTTTACACAAAAAAATTTCAAAAAAATCGAAGAGTACAAACATTTTTAAAAATGAGATTTAAATTTTAAAACTTAAAAATCGCATACTAGAGCGCTTTTAAGAATTTTTTGGATTTTTTTTTTTGAAGTACGTAAAAAAACAAAAATTTAAAAAAAAAAAATTGAAATTTGGACCATTATTGAAGAAGTTATGATTAAAAGAAGTTTGAGTAAAGGAACAAACTACCAATTTTTAAAAATTCGATATCTTTTGAACGGGTCATCAAAAAAATCTGAAATTTTACTACGAAGGAGTTTTCGAAGGGTACTAAAAACTGTAAACAAATTGGGAAAATCTAAAAAAAAAAATTTTTCAAAGTGGCCGATTTGACATGGAATGTCCCATATGTTTAATAACAGTCACCTCTGTTTTGTATTTTGGACGTGGTCACATTTTCCACAGACATCGCTAAAATGTCTTAAAATCGATCGGACATCATGAATATATTTACTTTCTTGGGTCCCAGGCCGACATTTCGATGAGTTACAAACGGAATGACAAACTTATATATACCCTCTATCACTAAGTGGAGGGTATAAAAATATAACAATTTATTAAATATTAATTAGATTTATTAAAAAAAATAATAAAAATCATTGTTATGCTGGGATTTAATTTTCGGATAATATATTTAAAAAATGATCACTACACGCATCGGCTAAGTCATACAAAAAAATTACCATTATAAATAAATTTAAAACAGAAAAATAATTTTCTTGAAAATTGTTTTATAAGAATATCATGGTTGCAATTAGTAAAGAAAAATAGATGAACAAAAAGAAGAAAACATCGCTTGTGACAAATGCAACAAAGTTTTTCATTCTCAATGTACTAAACTGGATAAGCGCCAATTTAATTTGTTGTTGGAGAATGAGAATGAGGAATTTAAATGTCATTTTTGCGAAGGAGGAGATAATGCAACAATAAAAGAAGAGTTGTCGCTTATTAAAAATAAACTAAATCAGCTGGATCAGCTGACACATATTCATGAATCGATAACTTTTCTATCGAAACAATATGATGACATTTTAAAAGGAATGGTAGAAAACAACAAAAAACTTGATGAAGTTAAAAAAGAAAACATTCAATTAAAACAAGAAATAAATTACCTAAAGAATAATGTAAAAGTTTTGAATGATGACAGAGTAAAAAATCAATGTATTGTAATTGGCTTAAAACCGAATGAAAAGGATTCTGCTACTGAAGCTGTGTTAAATTTTTCAAAAAACATTGGTGTGGAAATTTCTAGTGATACCATTGATGATGCTTTTTACTTGAAAAATCGCAATAAAAATTCTACAAATAAAAATGTAATAGTAAAATTTGCCAGCAAGAAATCTAAAGATAAATTTATGGCCGTTAAACCTATTTTGAAAGAAGATGAGGGAGACAACAAAGTTTTTGTAAATGATCTCCTTAGCAGAGAAACATTATCATTGCTTAAATATGCTAAAAATTTAAAAGCAGTAGGGTTTGCATCTGTTTATCCAAATCATGGGCGCATTTTTGCCAGAAAAAGTGCTATATCTCAACCCCGTTTGATAAGAAATGAGGATGATGTTGATGAAATTTTGCTTGAAGCCAGTACAAATAAACCGAGGATGCGTAGATCTATGAATAAAGCAGCAGTAACAGATTTGGTTAGCACTGATGAGGAAGGGCAAGTTAATTTTATGTCACCTGTTAACAAATAATGCATAACAAAAAAAAAAAAAAAAAAAAAAACATTTTTTTATTTATTTTTTTTCCTTTTTCAATGATTCAAAATCACTATTTTAAAACTATAAATTCTTTTGAAAATTATTTAAAAACTATTAATTATAAGTATTTAAATATTGTTTCAATAAATTTAAGAAGCATTTCTTCGCTTAATAAATTTAATAAATTTAAAACTTTTCTTTCAAATTTACCGAGATTGCCTGATATTCTAGCTATACAAGAGACTTGGTTTGAGGAAAAATGTTCTGATATGTATAAAATTCCTCATTACAACAGCGTTCATTGTTGCAGAGGTGACGGGTACGGAGGTACTTCAATATATATTGCTAATAAATTTCAGTTTACCGTAAATTGTTGTGAGAGTTTTAACTATGTTGATTTAATTCAAGTACGGATGAATAATATCAAAGTTAATGGAAAGCAATTAGAGTTCATGTCATATTATAGGTCCCAAAAATGTAAAGCTGAAGACTTTTTGAGCTTATTAGAAAATAAGTTAACAAATTTTGCTAATAATCCATCAATTGTGGTGGGGGACTCTAATGTTGATTTAATTGAAGTTGTATCATCAGATGATCTTACAAATTTATTTCATTGTTTTAGTTTACAAAATTGTCATACACTAGTAACAAGGCCACAAAGCGGAACATGTATTGATCATGTTTTTAGTAACCTAGCCGATCAAATTGATATTGACTCTGTTGAATGCAATCTAACGGATCATAATCTTGTTTGTTGTAAATTTAGGTTGGAAGTAGAAGAACAGAATTATATTGAAAGTGTAAAAATGGTTTGTGATTATGCTAAGGTAAAAAACTATCTGGAACATAATCTTTTAACCATGAACAACTTACAAAACGCATCAGATGCGACTGCATGTTTGCTGGAAGTGGTGAATGATGCTATTTTGGTTAACTCAAGTGAATCTATTGATAAAAAATCTATAAAACGAGATATTTCCCCATGGATTAACAAAAACTTATGGTCTCTTATTGAAATAAAAAATAAGTTGTTGAAAAAAAGGAGAAATAATTTAAATGATGTAGCTATTAATGAAAGTCTTAAGAGAATTAGCAAAGTTATTAGGAAAGCATCGAGAATTTCAATGAACGATTTTTATGAAGATAATATTTTGAGTTGTGGAGGAGATATGAAGAAATGTTGGCGATTTTTAAATGAAGTAACCGGACGTAAGCAGAATAAAACTATAAATATTACAAATTCAAACGGAATAAGTGTGGTAGATAATGAAATAAAATCAACACTTTTAAATGACTACTTTATTGAGGCTGTAGATAAGTTAAGAGAAAGTATTGAAAAATATCCCAACGATAGTTGTAACTCATTGAGATCTTTAACCCAGCATAATAAACGTTTTTCCCTAAAAGCTGTCACATCAAATGAAGTAGAAAACATTATAATGAATTTAAAAAAATCAAATAGTTCTGGTAATGATAACATTTCGTCAAAACTACTAATATACTGTGCTAAAGTATTGTCACCACAATTAGCTAAAATTTTCAATGTCATGATCAGTACATCTGTTTATCCAGAAGCCCTTAAACTACATAAAGTAATTCCTATACCGAAAGATTCACATGCAAATACGGTGGATAAATATCGTCCAATCGCCTTACTTTCTACTATTGATAAAGTTTTTGAAAAAATAATTCACTCTCAGTTGAGGGATTTTCTTGATAAAGAATCGTTATTATATAAAAATCAATTTGGATTTGTTCAGGGTAGTGGTACTGACGAGGCAGTGGTCAGTGTTGTTAACACTATATGTGAAGGTCTGGATAGAGGCTATAGTGGAGTTGCTGGTATTTTTTATGATTTCAGTAAAGCCTTTGACCTGGTAGACCACAGGATTTTAATCGAAAAACTTCCTTATTACGGCATTGTTGGTAATGAACTTAAACTAATTCAAAGTTTTTTAACAAACAGAAAACAATATGTTGATGTCTTAGGACAGAAAAGTTCTATTGCTTCTGTGAAGTGTGGCGTGCCACAGGGTAGTGTCTTAGGACCTCTTCTTTTTATTCTATATCTTAATGATATCAATAATATTGGCCTTTCTGGTAAAATTGTTATGTTTGCGGACGATGTTTCGATTTTTTATCCTTATAAATTTGACTTGGTACTCAAAACACAAATGGAACGAGATTCATCATTATTATTTGAATTTGCAAGATTAAATCGACTTGTGCTTAATGCAGATAAAACTAAATTGTTACGTTTTCGACCTCACTCACAAGTTTTGAATAATAATTTTGGTATCTACGTCAATGGGAAAATAGTAAATGAGGAACATGAAATTAAGTACTTAGGTATTATTTTGAAGAGCAGTTTATCGTGGGATGGGCATTTGGGATATTTGAAGACTAAAATTGCTTCAGCTTCTGGTATGCTTTTTAAATTAAAGAGGAAATTAAGTTCAAGAACTAAAATGCTAATTTACCAATCTATTATACATAGCCGCCTTGAGTATCTTGCAATTATTTATGCATATAAAAATAATAATGAACTAAAATCATTACAATCTGTTCAAAATAAAGCTCTCAAATGTGTATTTAATTTAACTCTTAGACATAGTACTATATCACTGTTTAATGAGTACTGTAAAAATATTTTGCCTATACATGGTTTGTACGAAAAACAACTTTTGTATTACGTATACAAATCTATCAACAACATTGGTCATCGTTCAGTTAAACTTACCATTAATCAGAATCAATGTAACACAAGAAATGCTGGAAATCTTAGATTAGCTCGATGTAGATTGGAGACAACCAAGCAAAGAATAGAATATTCGGGTAGTTTAAAGTATAATAATTTTCCAGAAAGATTAAAAACGTGTAATCGGCTATCTATTTTTAAAAATAACGTAAAGGAATATCTTTTAGAACGAATTGAAATGCTTCTTGAATAATTTTTCTTTTTATACAAGATGTTAATATAATGTATATAATATTATAAAACTTATTGTTACTTATTTATAAGATAAATTAATTTTGTCAACTCGTCTCACAAAGCCATCTTGGCGCGAGACAACTGTTATTATGAATTATATTGTGAAATAAAATCTTTTTTACCAAAAAAAAAAAAAAAAAAAAAAAAAAAAAAAAAAAAAAAAAAAAATTACCTCGAGCTAGAAAACCCCTACTCAAAATATATTTTGCCTTATTTAAGTTTTTTTAAAAAGTGAAAAATCTAAAAAGCATTTGTATTTTGGAAGTACAAAATAATGCTTAGGATAAGTAGTTCATTTAGAAGGCTCCAATCCCTAGCGCAAAGATATAGGAGTATTTAAGGAGCCAAAATGCAAAATAACCTTATTTAAATTAATTTAGATTTTTTTTCTTAAAGTAAAATATTTTTTTTCACGTGTAGCAAAAAAGTAAGTACTTTTTTTTACTTTTCTAAATTTAAGTGAATAAGGAAAATTCTTAGTGTAGTTGGCATGTTTCAAATCTGGTATATTTCATGCCTTATGCTTAGTTGATTTTATTTCCTTTTTTTTATTCAACATTTCCACATATTTTTTCACGTTTACAATTTTTTTGTGCTCCTTTCGCTGCTAAAGCTAATAATAACTAGTACAATACTATTCTAAATATCGACCGAAATAAGCGACATTGCGACTCCACTAGAGTCATAAAAATAAAGTCATAAAATATATAAGTTTGTACTATGTTGACGTTAACGTTTACGTTTCAATTTTTCTACGAAACCAAAAAATACATAAAGTAGAAAAACTATGAATGAGTGAGTGAATGTATGGTTCGTTGGTTGGAATTGTTATTTGTACATGGTTTGTTATTTACGTTTAAATGATCGTAAAATTGCTTTCACTTGCTAAAAGCTACAAGAAATGGAAGAAAAATAACAACACTTTAAGGTATACTTAAAAATTAAAGGGAAATCAAATACACATAATTACACTAGTTTAAAATTAAATTTTCGATTAGAGTATTATTCTAGCTCGAGGTTCAAAAATTCTATTTATAATGTTCTCATAATAGATTTAAAATTTATTGCTTCAAAATGTTACTCATCTCTTAGTACATCTGTACAGGATCTGTTTCAGAGAATCATTTTTGTTCAATCATACATCTAACCAGACATAATATTTCATATATTTTACAAGTTATATGAGAAATACTTTTATTTTGTTAACTAGTGTTATTTAAAAGTTTCTTCCTTAATTTTTTTAAACAGAAAATTCAAATTAAATTTAAATTCACTGAAATTAAAAAAAAGTTATTTTTTTCTTTATAAAAAGAAACTTTCTTTGATATAAAGTCATAAATTATTTTCAAAGAAACTTCTTATTTTGAGGTCCTTTTTTTGCAACATTGTTGCTGTCGCTTGGCTGTCTTTTTTTTTGCAACCACCACCTTTAGACCTAGACCTTTTAGCCGCTAGTGCATGAAGCATGAATCTAAAGTCTGTCTAATCTTTTAGTTTTTTTTTTATATGTCCAATAGGAAGTTTGCTTTCATTTGCTTCCATACAGGTTTAGTTGAGTGTACACTATAAAATCGCGTGCCAAATGGCAATTTATAATGTTACAAATATTAAGACACACAAAAAAGAAAACGATATAGAAATCCTCGTTTACCTGCTAAAAACGTCCTGTAAAGTTTAAAGCTAAAACAAAATCTTTCCCATATGGATATGCAATGCCTACTCAGTCTTGTTAATATATGGGGCATTCCATGCCAAATCACTCACTTTTAGGCCCGACCCCCTTCGATTAATTTTATTTTTGGATATGTTTTAGTACGTATTAAATGCAACTTGCAGCCAAATTTTCAGCCTTTTATACCAAGGTGGTGTTGAGTAATCAATTTTTCAAAATGGCGATTTTTTCCAAAAAATGAAAAAATTTAAATTTTCAATCAATTTTGACCAGTAAAAAATATAGATATATTAAAAAAAGATGGACAACATTTTGTTGGTAGTTAAATGTAGTTTTAGAAAAAAAATATGAAAAAATTATTCGAAGTAATTATCACCTGTTTTTTATCGTATAAAAATTAAAATCGACTTTTTGAAAAAGTCCGAAACCTTCGATTTTTTTTTTAAAATGTCAAAAAATTCTACTCTAAATTACGCAACTTTTAAGTCATAATTCGAGATGTGATCGTAATTCGTTCTATTTTTATTCAAATTTTGAAAATTGCACTTTTTTTTTTTTGACTCTGGTTTATTTTATATGGTGCTCCAAAAAAAATAATTTGGTAAATATTGACCGTAACTTCCCCTAGATATATTAACTTGGGTGTAAAAATACGTCTCAGAAAATTTTAGGATGATCGGACATGGGTAAGGCGTGCCGCATCGGCTTTGAAGTTTGAAAATCGGATTACAAGGGAAAATATGCATTTTTTTCTGTTTTCTTAATTTTTTTGGTATTTTAAGTTAATTTGGAATTCAAATGGTTACAGAATTGAAATGTAGAGTAAAATGTCTCTCTATTAAGGTCATAAAAACCGAAATCGGTTTAAAATCATCCAAGTTATTACAACTTCCCCAGGCATCTAACGTGTGGCAGACAACTTGATTAATCAATACAATCCGATTTTTGAAATTCTTTGAAATTTTCTACTGTAATAACATTTTTTTATTCTTCAAGTTCAAATGTTATTAGATGACAAGTATTTTTCATATTGTGTTTTGCTAACATTTTTAAAATTAGTGCTAAAAATGCCTGCATTTTCCACACCCTTTTGAAATCTCTATTTTAAAAAAAAAAATATTTTTTTTGTTTTAAAATTTGGAAAAGTCAAAAAAATATTACACTGAAACATGAATAATGAAAAAATGTTATTACAGTAGAAAATTTCAATAAATTTAAAAAAAGGGCCTCGTATTTTTTAATCAAGTTGTATGTCACACGCTAGATGCCTGGGGAAGTTGTAATAACTTGGCTGATTTTCAACCGATTTTAGTTTTTAGTACCTTATTAGAAAGGCATTTTACTCCACATCATAATTCTGTAATCACTTGAATTAAAACTTAACTTAAAATACCAAAGATATTGCGAAAACAGAAAAAAATTCATATTTTTCCTTGTAAACCGTTTTTTAAACTTCAAGGACCATGCTAAGCGCCTTACACATGTCCGATCGTCCCAAATTTTTGTGAGACGTATATTTACCTCCAAATGAATATATTTAGGGTAAGTTAGGGTCAGTATCTACCATTTTTTTTTTTTTGGAGCTCCATATAAAATAAATCAGAGCCAAAACATAAAAGGTGCAATTTTAAAAATTAAAAAAAAAATAGAAAGAATTGTGATCACATCTCGAGTTATGGCTTAAAAGTTGCATAATTTAGAGTAGAATTCTTATAGTTTTTTACAAAAAAATCGAAGGTTTCGGACTTTTTCAAAAAGTCGATTTTAATTTTTAAACGTCAAAAAATAAGTGATAATTACTTCGAATAATTTTTTCACATTTTTTTTCTAAAACTACATTTAAATACCAACAAAACGTTGTCCAACTTTTTTTAAAATATCTATATTTTTTACTGGTCAAAATTGATTAAAAATTTAAATTTTTTCATTTTTTGGAAAAAATCGCCATTTTGAAAAATTGATTACTCAACACCACCTTTGTATAAAAGGCTGAAAATTTGGCTGCAAGTTGCATTTAATACGTACTAAAACATATCCAAAAATAAAATTAATCGAAGGGGGTCGGGCCTAAAAGTGAGTGATTTGGCATGGAATGCCCCATATGTAACGTGTGTTTTTTTTTGTTCTTTGTGGTGATATTACAAAGTTTTAGTCATATTTAGTTTGGTATGTACTTGTATATTTACTTTTACTTTGTTATTATGTTTATATTTATATGTTGTTATAAATTCAAGGACTTATTGGCGCCAAAATGTATGTATGAAACACGTCACGTGAAATTAGTCATATTGTTGGAGTTTTCATTATTCTTCTTTAAAATATATTTTATTCAGTGAAAAACAGCTTAAATTTAATATTAGTTTTGCTTTATAAAAATTAAGATTTGGATTTATTAAATTAAGCAATATACAACTTTAATTCTGGTATACACGAATTATCTTGTTTTACGTAATTTTTTCAGCATAACAATAGGCGCAAACCGTAAATAATCACAAAAAACAGTACATACAATAAGCTGTGCTTTTTTCATTCACTTGGATTAAAATTTTGCGATTCAAAATGGGAACTTATCTCTCCTGTTATTTTTTTTTGTTTGTATAATTTTCTATATATTTTTAAGGCATACCTTACGGAGCAAACAATAACTAACCGAAGCCTATCATATAGCGATCAAATTTGCAAAATTTAAACTGTACTACAGTTCTAGGAAAAATATTAACTTCAGCTATGTTTACACGGTACCACTGAGTCGTATGATTTTTATGAAAAAAGCAATATTTTTTATTTTATATAATCATAAATGTCATTGTTTTGCTGGCATTTAATTTTCGTATCATATATTTACAAAATGCCTAAAATTATTTAAAAGCAAAATCTTCCTTTTTTTATAAAAATCGTCGAAAATAAAACGACTCAGTGGTATGTTGTAAACAGAGCTTTAAGTTATGTTTACACCACTGAGTCGTATGATTTTTATAAGAAAGCAAGATTTTTTATAGCATAATTTTAGGCATGTGATTGTTATTTAAAAGCGACATAAAATTCTACATATTGCTAAATTAATAAACAAATACAACAATTTATTTAATCTTAAGTAGATTAAAAAAAATCATAAATGTTATTGTTTTGCTGGGATTTAATTTTAAATTATACTACAGCAAGATCTTACTATTTTATAAAAATTGTCGAAAATACTTTAAAAAAATACCAAAAAATTCTTAAAAGCGCTCTAGTATGTGATTTTTAAGTTTTAAAATTTTAATCTCATTTTTAAAATCATTTGAACTCTTCGATTTTTTTTTTAATTTTTATGTGTAAAACTATTTTTTAAAATTTTTTGAAAAAATTTTATTGTAATTTTCCAATCTTAAAATCATTTCTACTGCTCCAATGGTGCGTCATAGAGGGGTCATTTATAAGACCGACCCCCATTAATTTTTACGTCTTAACATTTCTTTGGAACAAACCAATACCCTTTCTTCAATTTCTAAGGGGGCTCCCACACAAAATGACATTTTTTAAAATTTGCTTCAACCGCTCTAACTGCCCTAATAGTGCCCATAGAGCAACAAAATGTATGACCGACCCACAATATTTTTTTAGTCTAATCATTTTCTTTTCATTTTCACGTGTTGAAAAGCCGTTAAACATGTTTTAAAGATATTGGTAAGTCACAAAAATATTTTACAACGTATTTTTGTCACTCAAAAATATTTTTGCACTTTAAAAAAAAAATACACTCGAAAAAAATTTAACACTCAAAAAAAAAATTTAGTAAATTATTTTTTTTTTTTTTTTCAAAAATTACTAAAGAAAAGTTTTTTATACAAAATAAAATATTTCTAATCAAAAATGTTATTTTTTTCACGTTAGAAAATTTACTATCACTTAAAAAGGGCATTGTGGAGGGTATTCATAGATTCGGCCAAGTCGAATTTAACTTTTCTAATTGTTTTTTTTTAAATTTTAATATTTTTTTTTTAAATCCTTCCTAAATCCACCTTAAAACATTAAAAACTTGTATTCCATAATTTAACTTTAAATGTAATTTAAACCCCTTATTTAACTAAAGGGTTTTATATATCATCAAGAAAAAATTTGCATATGCTAAGGCTGTTCCTTTATTAACTCATATGCTAATGTTACCTTTATTAGTTTTTAAAAGGCTTTAATAAAATTCATAAATTTATATATCCCCTTCCAACAAAGGTCAGGTTTTTTAACTTTTTTTAGTATTTTCTTTTTCAAAAATTAAACTAATTTAAATAACTCATTTTTATGCTATTTTAAAAAACAACAAAACTTTTTATAAAGCTTGTTCTTTAAGGCATAAAATATGGCGTTAAAAGAAAAAAACTAGTTGAAATACTCCTAAAAGTATGCTCTATACTTGTATTATATATATGCTGTTGATGAATATTAATATTATACATACAAAATAAACGAAATTTATACAAATTGTTCTTATTTGAATTTCAATACACGTTTGTGGTAGAAGAAAATGTTCAAAAAAGTAAAACTAATTTAAATCCTTTTATAGTAGATACAAAAAAAAAAAACACGAAAATTTGAAAAATTTCCAAAACGTTTTTGAGAACTTTTTTTTCCACTTTTAAAATATGCTTTAGTATTTTATAATAAAAAATATTAGTAAAACAAGGTACATATTTTGTATGTCATTTTTGTTGTTGCTGATGTAGGTAATATTTAGGCATCATTATCATCATCTTTATCCTTTATAACAAATTTCCTTTTTCCCTATCAATTTTTATGAGTTAAATTTTGTCTAACCTGCTTTTATTCAATATTCATCTTATTTTTCACCTTTTTTTATACATTTGGTATTGAATTTTTCGTATGTTTTTTTTTTTAATATTGTGTTAAGGAAAAATGTTTAACAATTTTTATGGCATACTTTTAGGCTGTTATATAGAGCACGTGTTATATTGAAGTTTTTTGCTGTTTTGTGGTAATATGACTGGATGTATTTGTGTTTTTTTTTTTCTTCTTTCTTTTCTGTTCTTCAAACTTAATGCATTTAAATGAGAAAATTATGAATTTTTTAGAACATGTTTGAATGTTATGGAAATAGTTTGTTAGAATATTATGTTCTTTTATTTTTTGTATTTCTAACTCAGCCGCCTTAATATGTGTGTAAAGAATTTTTTTATTAAAATATTTAATAGATTTTTAGGGGTAAGCATTAGGAATGTAAAGGAAAATTATTGTCATAGATGGGGAATTTTAAAGATTTTAGGTTTTTTTATGTAGTATGAAAAATTTTGTACAGAAAAATGTTGTGTTTTTCAATTATATGTACTTATTAAGTACATTTTCTAATATTACCCCAAAAGTGTGCTTTAAAAATGCTAAAAAGTTCAAATAATGAAAGTTTTAAACAAAAGAGCTTTTACTTCCTGCATGATTTGATGGGGATATTTATTGTGCGCCCTTAAAGTATGCTATAAGAATATTACAAAAGCTCTGTATAAAATACATTCCACAACAGGGAGAGTCAAATGTGTACTAATCTTTTAAAATAATAATATTTATTAAGTACACGTATTGTATGGTAAATCCTAATCCAAATGATTGCAAAACACAGCTAAAATCTCATGAAGCAAATTTAATTTAAAAATTTTTTCTATAGAATTTTTGTGATATCCTTAAGTTTTATTAAAAACCCACATTTATCATTAATTTTAAGTAAAACAAGTAGTTTTGTATTGAATAAATGCCCTAAAAGTATGCTTTAAAAGGAATGTTTTAAAACAAATTCAATATGGATCTTTTAAAATCATTCGCACATGTAAAACCTTTAAAAATTTTATTTTTCACAGTTTTTCATTGGTTTTAAAGGGGCTTTGATAAAAACAATTGAGAGTGTTATATTCGGCTGTGCCGAACCTCTTACACCCTCCAACATGTAAAAAAATAAAACAAATAAAATAGTTTTATTCGGGCTTGCCGAATGTATTGATACCCTACACAATGTAAAACAGACTTTTTGCAAAAAAAATTGGAAAAAAATTGCGCAGAAAAAAAAAATTGTTATTTGATAAAAAAAAAAAATTTTATGAAAAAAAAAAATACGCGTAAAATTTTTTTTTGTAAAAAACATGCTTGTGCTTGTTTAATTAACTTTTGGTTACCAATTCTGCTCACATACGTCAACCTGCAGAAAAAATAGCCTGTTTTTTGTTGTTTGTTCCAATAAAAAAATATTTTAAAACATAAGTGAAACAAAAATTGGTCAATATGAAAGGTGATTATGTGAGAAACGAACTACTTTAAATTTTTTTAATTTTGGATCAAAATTACGCCCTCTATTGGAAAAAAATTAAAAAAAAATAAAAAAATCAATTACCAAATACACCGATTCAATTACTTTAGTATTTGAATTTCCTCCGAGCACGAAAATTGTAATATTGATTACTGAAGTAGTTGGTCCAATTACTAAAGTAATTGGCTCAATTAAAAAAAATCAATTACTAAATACTCCAATTCAATTACTTTAGTATTTGAATTTCCTCCGAGCACGAAAATTGTAATATTGATTACTCAAGTAATTGGTCCAATTACTAAAGTAATTGGCTCAATTATTTTAGTAATTGAACCAATTACTTGAGTAATCTATATTACAATTTTCGTGCTCGGAGGAAATTCAAATACTAAAGTAATTGAATCGGTGTATTTGGTAATTGATTTTTTTATTTTTTTTTTAATTTTTTTCCAATAGAGGGCGCAATTTTGAACCAAAATGAAAAAAATTTAAAGTAGGTCGTTTCTCACATATTCGCCTTTCATATTAACCAATTTTTTTTTCTTTTATGTTATACAATATTTTTTTATTGGACAAAACAACAAAAAACCGGCTGTTTTTTCTGCACAGAAAATGAATTGAAACATTTAGTATTTTTAGGTTATGTGGAATGTAACAAAATTTTCGAGGTGTACTTACATTTTCGTTCTTAACTTTCGAACAGCTCAACCGATTGCTGCTGAAATGCAATACCAAAATTGTTCTGGACAACAGCAAGCAAATATGTTAAGTTTCAGTCATTTCTGTGTAAAATGTTTGCCACAATCACCATTTTAACAGACGGACGGACATCGCTAGGATGTTTTCGAATCGATCACTTATCAATTACACTTTGTGGGGCCCAGACCAATATTTCGATTGTCTACAAACTGAATAGCAAACTTGAATATAACCTCTACCAATAAGTGGGGGGATAAAAATTCATGGGGTGTTTCTTTTGTGGGGCGGGGGTTGGTAGGGGTCTTTGAAGGGCACCCGTCTCGGTAAATGTTTAAAAATACATTTGCCGTAAAGTAATACAATTTTATCATTATTAACAAGTATAAAAGTTAAATTCGACTTGGCCGAATCTATGAATACCCTCCACAATGCCCTTTTTAAGTGAAAGTAAATTTTCTAAAGTGAAAAAAATAACATTTTGGATAAGAAATATTTTGTTTTGTGTAAAATTTTTTTGAGCGTATTTTTTTTTTAGTGTAACAATATTTTTGAGTAGCAAAAATGCGTTGTAAAATAATTTTGTGACTTACCAATGTTTTTATAACATGTTTAACGGGTTTGAATTTAAGGTGAGGCGAATCTGAAATTTACGGTTTTGCTAATAATGAACCACTGGACCGATTTGGCTGAAATTTAATATGAACGAGCCCAGGGAAACGACAAATATAAATGCCAAGCTTTAGCATCCTCAGAATTGCGTTTAGAAAGTTATCGTATTTTTTATCTCGTAAATTCGTGAAAACCCCTTGCCGAAATTCATTCTTTTGCTCATAACTTTTGAACCACTGGACCGATTTCGCTGGATTGCAATACCAACCTGACCAGGTAAATGCCCAACATATATGTTAAACTTCAAGAGCCTCCGTAAAGTCTTTCAAAAGTTAGCGTGTTTTCAACAGACCGACAGACATCGCCAGATCGTCTTAGAATCGAACGAGGATCATGAATATATATACTTTATGGGGTCTTAGATCAATATTTCGAGGTGTTACAAACGGAATGACAAACTTATATATACCCTCTATCACTAGAGTGGAGGGTATAAAAAAATGGTATATCCACGCCCACAAAAGAGGCGGACAAAAAAAAATGCGTTTTCCAATCCCCTGGATCCAACAGCAGTACCTTGAACTGCTTATATAAAAATGTTTTACAAATGGTGCTCTGAAGAGGTTGGTTAATTTCTTGGAGGGGGAACTTTCTTCCCCTCACACACGGACAAACGAAAGGACGGACAGATTGTTTTATTATCGATATTTCTATAAAAAAAAAAGATTTTGCTGTAGCATAGTTTGAGGAATTTTATAAAAATATGATTCTGACATTAGAAACGAGCACATCAATGACATTTAAGCAATGTTCGATTTTTCTGAAAGAGCATGATTTTTAATAGCATAGTTTTAGGCATGTAGTAAATATATGATTGTAACTTAAAAGTGACAAAAAAAAAAAAAACTCTACATTTTGCTAAATTTATAAACAAATGCAACAATTTATATAATCTTACGTCGATTTATTAAAAAAAAATCATAAATGTCTTTGTTTTTCTGGGATTTAATTTCCGGACCATATATTTACAAAATGCCTAAAATTATGCTACAGCAAAATCTTACTTTTTTTATAAAAATCGTTAAAAATAAAACGACTCAGTGGTATGGTGCCAACACAGCTTTACGAATTTGTTTAAATAAGTCGACTTAAGTTTCAGAAATTTTTTACATTTGAATTTTCAGTAACAGTTTAAATCTCTTTTCTGATATATCTTTACAGTACCTAAGCTTGTGCAATTTTACTGTTATTATGAGAATTGTCGAAAGTAGTTTTACTCAATGGTATGGTGTAAACACACCTTTTACTTTTATTGTTGCATATTTTAGGGGGCCTTTAAAAAATTAAAAAAAACTCTTGAAAAAACTCACTAGAATAAAATATTAAAATATGTTTTTCAATTTCACAAATTTTTTGTTCTTAAAAGTTAAGTTGCTCTCTTCAAATAAACATATAGTAGTATATATTTATGTATATATTTTCTTGTCTGCCAAACCGTTTGATTTATTTCTCTTTTTCTTTTATTCTTAAATACTTTCTTTGACAATTTTCAAAAAAAAAAAAAACTAACAACATTTCATCTTCTTTCTGTTTCCACTGTGTCTGACATTGTTTGCAAGATTGTGTTTAGTATTTTAAATAAAAACAACAACAATCTCCTAAAAATATGTAATGTCTTTTTTGTTACAATTTTGACCTTATTTTTCTTAAATGGTGGTTGCTAAGTTTATATTTTACGATGTTTTTTTTTACATCATCATTGTTTTACAATTTAGTTTTGACTGCCACCTAAAATAACAAAATAAAAAGTGAAAGAAAGGAATAGTCTGAGCTATAAAGATGAAAAAAAAAAAAATAACAAAAATTGTAAACACTCATGTAGAGGATGTTTAAATAAAAAAATTTGGGGAATAGTGGTGGAGACATGATGACCAATTGACAAGAGAGCTTGAAACATATTGCAGGCTGCTTAAAATTTAATAAGACTGAGGTTTTCTAACCTGTTAAATCAATATTTATTTAACATTATTTAATATTATGTTTACCTTTTTCCCAAATCATTACAAAACTGAAAAATATGTTGTGTTTTGCAATCACTAGGACTAGGATTTATCATACAAATTGTGGATTTATTAAATATAAATCGCATTAAGGTTTTACTTATCTACGACTCTTCCTGTGTTTATTTTATACAGTACTTTTTAAATATTTTTAAAGCATACCTTAAGGAGCAGTCTACAAAAAATCATACATTTTCATTAAAATCATCGAAAATTAAACTACTCACAATCATACCTTTAGATTTGGATTTATTAAATCTATATTAAAGTCTCTAGCTGTGTTTTTCAATCAGAATCAGAATCAATCAGAATTAGAATTTACCATACAAAATGTGGCCTTAATAAATATTAACCTTATTATGAATTTACGCAGCTACGACTCTTCCTGTTATGAAATACTTCATACAGTACTTTTGTAATATTCTTAAAGCACATCTTAAGGCGTGACGAATAACTAGGCAAACCAAAAATATGCTTTTATTAATTAAATTTAAGCCCTTAAAGTATGCAAAAACAAAATCGTAAAATAAGTCAGAAATCATATATATTTTTATTTAGGTTGTCTGACTTAATTTTCAAATATGTTGCTGCATACTGTTAGGGCTCAAATTTAATTAATAAATGCATATTTTTGGTTTGCCTACTAATAACTAACCCCATCATATAATACAGGAAACAGAAAATTAGCAGTTATGAATTTATGTTCAGGCCTAAAACTATGCAACAACATATTTGAAACAGTAGTCATAAATCAAATATATTTTTATTGAAATTTGATTGAAAACAATAAAGAATTCTGAAGTATTGTCCTGATTGATCCTCTTCAAGATTTTAGGATTTATTTTGAATAGCATAGTGTTAGGCCTCAAAACAAATCTATAACTTCTAGTTTTCTGTTGCCCTATTTATATGTGTTTTTTTTGGAAAACTTTAAAGCATACTCTAGGGATAATATTAGAAAATATACTTAATAAATCCAAATAATTTAAAAAGCAATATTTGTTTAATTCACCAGAGGGCGCTATTATTTGGGAAATTTCTTATGACTTTACGCCTCAAGATATGCAACAGATTAAGTAAGGTTGTTGGAAATTTAAGTTCAAATGAATAAAATAATGTTTAACCTACGTCTCCTCCACATAAAATATTGCTTGCCTTACATCTCCCTTATTTCCCCTTCATTTTCTTTTTTCCAAAAACTGCTTTAATTTTTGTTGTTATTTTCTGTGGGCTTTTTCCTCGTCTAATTTTTTGTTTTGTTTTATTGTTATTGTTAGTAAAAAAATTTTGTTTGCCTAGAAAGTGACTCGCTCGCTGGCTCGTTAAGTAAGCACCAATTTATTACAATGTCACAAAAGGAAGAAGACGAAAAAGACTCTAAGACCCTTGTAAAATTAGACTTCACATAATTAACTATGAAATTTCATGTGCAAGTACTAAACTCACCTAAAAGTAGGCTACAGTTTTTTTTTTTTTTTGTTTTAATGTTGGTTGTTTATTTTTGTTGGCATAGCCTGGATAAACCTGTAATGATGATGAAGTGTAGATTATAATGGTTATTGAAAAATTAATGTAGCAGGTTAAGAAAATATATATAAAAAAAATTAATGGAAAATTTAATTATCAGGGTTTTATAGAAATTAGAACAGTTTAAAGAAGGAAATAAAAAGAGATTAATGATTTTTTGGAGGAATTTTAAATTTAAAACTGAATTTAAGAAGAAGTTTATAAAGTTTAAGATAAAATTAAGGAAGAAATATTATTTAAAGCTCCTGAAAATATGCAGTATTATTTTTAAAAAGAGTGATGCCTGAAAATATGCAGTGTTTAATTATCAAGGTTTTATAGAAATTAGAACAGTTTAAAGAATGAAATCAATAGGGATTAATGATTTTTTTTGTAGAAATTTTGTACATTTATTTCGAATTTAAGAAGAAGTTTTATAAGTTTAAGATAAATTAAAAGTAGAAATTTTATTTAAAGATCCTGTAAATATGCAATATTATTTTTAATAACAGTGATGCCTGAAAAAGTATTACTTTGAATAACATTTAACCTTAAAGTATGCTTAATATTTTTATTTTATTTCATTTGCCTGTCCTTTGAAATCACAATTCATTAAAATATCCTAAAAATATGCTTTAAATATATTTTTTTAATAAAATCTAGTCTAAATTAAATTGCAGATTTAAGATTTAAGAAGAAGTTTTTTTTTAATTTAAGATAAATTACAAGTAGAAATTTTATTTAAAAATCCTAAAAGTATGCCGTATTATTTTTAATAGCACTGATACTTGAAACATTATTATTTTTTATAGCATGCATCCTTAAAGTATGCTTAATATTTTTCTTTTATTTAATTTTCCTGTCATTTTAAATCACAATTCATTAAAACATCCTAAAAATATGCTTTAAATATTTTTTTTTAATAAAATCTAGTCTAAATTAAATTGCAGATTTAAGATTTAAGAAGTTTTTTTAATTTAAAATAAATTAAAAGTAGAAATTTTATTTAAAAATCCTAAAAATATGCAATATTATTTTTAATAAAAGTAATGCCTGAAACAGTATTATTTTGATTAATATTTAACCTTAAAGTATGCTTAATATTTTTCTTTTATTTCATTTGTCTGTCATTTGAAATCACAATTCATTAAAATATCCTAAAAATGTGCTTTAAATATTTTTTAAATAAAATCTAGTCTTAATTAAATTTCAGATTTAAGATTTAAGAAGAAGTTTTTTTAATTTAAGATAAATTAAAAGTAGAAATTTTATTTAAAAATCCTAAAAATATGCAATATTATTTTTAATAGCACTGATACTTGAAACATTATTATTTTGATTAACATTTAGTCTTAAAGTATGCTTACAATTTTTCTTTTATTTCATTTGCCTGTCAATTGAAATCACAATTCAAAAAAAATCCCCTAAAAATATGCTTTTAACATATTTTTTAAATAAAATCTAGTCTAAATTAAATTGCAGATTTAAGATTAAAGAAGAAGTCTTTTTAATTTAAGATAAATTAAAAGTAGAAATTTTATTTAAAAATTCTAAAAATATGCAATATTATTTTTAATAGCACTGATACTTGAAACATTATTATTTTGATTAACATTAAGCTATATTTAAACCATACCACTGAGTCGTATGATTTTTATGAAAAAGCAAGATTTTTTATAGCATAATTTTAGGCATGTAATAAATATATGATAGTCATTTAAAAGCGACGAAAAACTTTACATATTTCTAAATTTATAAACTTAAGATTAAATAAATTGTTATATTTGTTTATAAATTTAGCAATATGTAGAGTTTTTTTGTCGCTTTTTATTAACAATCATATATTTACTACATGCCTAAAATTATGCTATAAAAAACCTTGCTTTTTCATAAAAATCATACGACTCAGTGGTATGATGTAAACATAGCTTTAGTCTTAAAGTATGCTTAATATTTTTATTTAATTTCATTTGCCTGTCATTTGAAATCATAATTCATTAAAACATCCTTAAAATATGCTTTAAATATTTTTTTAAATAAAATCTAGTCTTAATTAAATTGCAGATTTAATATTTAAGAAGAAGTTTTTTTAATTTAAGATAAATTAAAAGCAGAAATTTTAATTAAAAATCCTAAAAATATGCAATAATATTTTTAATAACAATAATACCTGAAAAAATATTATTTTTATAACATGCAGCCTTAAAGTATGCTTAATACTTTTCTTTTATTCCATATGCCTGTCATTAGAAATCACAATTCATAAAAACATCCTAAAAATATGCTTTAAATATTTTTTTTGAAAATAAAATCTAGTCTTAATTAAATTGCAGATTCCCGGTTTACAAAATGTTCAAAAAAATTTCATCGTAAGTATTTTTGTATGATCTTTTACACAAAAATATACTTTTTTCACTAGTGCTCTCAACTTTTATGATATATATTCATATGTCAATGCTAGTTATATAAAATTATCTTTTTTTAAGATTTTCATTTGCTATTTTTTTTTTGCAGTCTTTTGATAAAACCGTTACTGTTGTCATGACAGTTTGGCGTTAAATTAAGTTTGTTGCTGCTGCTGCTGTAGCAAAAAAAAAAAAGCAACAATGTCAACTTTATCATCATTCAACGACAAAAGCAACTACAACAATGAAAGTAAAATGAATTTTAATTTAAAGTTTTTTCTTTAGTCTACTTAGTTAGTCACTCACTGTTTGTCTTCAAGTGTGTCTGAGTGGATAAAAACGTATATACACAAACATACACACACACACTTACTCCTACATAGTTATGTATATATTTACACATGTGTAGACTTTAATTAAAAATTATGCGGAATTTTTTTTAAGGTTCAAAGAATAAATTTTTTTATTATTTTTTAATAAATTGTGTTTAAATGATATAAGTTTTCTGCAGTTTTTCAAATTTACAGCAATTAACTTTTTTATTGGGTGCCCTATGTTGGGCGCCAATTGAAAAATGTATGTCTTTGAGCTTAACAAAATAATGCTCTTTTTTATAACCATCTTATAAATTCGAACAATTTACTTCTTAAAATTGCTATTCATATTTAGTTATTGGCGCCCTACGTAGGGCATCATTCAAAAAAATTGTATCTTTGGTTTGAAAGGCATGATTATTTTAATTTTTCATTTTCTTTTTCATACCATGTTATAAATTAAAAGATTTTTTTTTTAAATATATTTTGATAACATCTTAAATACATTTTTTATTGATTTCCAAATTTTGTCACTGGGGCCCTAAGTTGGGAGCCAATCGATAGACTTGTATCTTTGAGTAAAAACAAGTAGAAAAGTTAAATTCGACTTGGCCGAATCTATGAATACCCTCCACAATGCCCATTTTAAGTGAAAGTAAATTTTCTAACGTGAAAAAAAAAACAGTTTTGATTAGAAATATTTTATTTTGAGTAAAAAAATTTTTTTTTAGTAATTTTTGAAAAAAAAAAAAATAATTTACTAATTTTTTTTTTTGAGTGTAAATTTTTTTTTAGTGTAAAATTTTTTTCGAGTGTATTTTTATTTTTGTTTTGGTATAAAAATATTTTTGAGTGACAAAAATACGTTTTAAAATATTTTTGTGACTTACCAATGTTTTTAAAACAGGTTTAACGGGTTTTCAACACGTGAATTTAAGGTGACGCTAATCTGAAATTCACGGTTTTGCTAATAACTTTTGAACCACTGGACCGATTTGGCTGAAATTCAATACGAAATAGGCTGGAGGAACGAAAAATATATATGTCAAGCTTCAGCATCCTCAGAATTGCTTTTCGAAAGTTATTGTGCTTTTTATCTCATAAATTCACGAAAACCCCTTGCCGAAATTCAGTATTTTGCTCATAACTTTTGAACCACTGGACCGATTTCGCTGGATTGCAATACCAACCTGACCAGGTAAATGCCCAACATATATGCCAAACTTCAGGAGCCTCTGTAAAGTCTTTCAAAAGTTAGCGTGTTTTCAACAGACAGACAGACAGACAGACGGACAGACGGACGGACGGACGGACGGACATCGCTAGATCGTCTTAAAATCGATCGAGGATCATGAATATATATACTTTATGGGGTCCTAGACCAATATTTCGAGGTGTTACAAACGGAATGACAAACTTATATATACCCTCTATCACTAAAGTGGAGGGTATAAAAAAAATATTATTTATTTTTTTTTGTTATTGCCTTTTAATAAAATAAAACTAAAGTTTAAAATTTTGTCATTAGCGCCCGGCGGCGGCAACAGTAGAGTTTTTGTTTTGGTTTTTTTTTTCATTCCAACCTCATAGATAACTCAAAAAAATCTACGGGGTTCCAACGATTGATTCTGGTAAAGGAAACCAAAAAAAAGAACCGTGTTTCGGCGTTTTGAAAGATCACATCTGAATTTTATTTTAAAATGTTTCACAAAAATGTTGGCCATACAATTTTGCAATAAATATCAGAACTCACCAATAAAAATCAATGTTGCCTATTTGGGGTTAATTTTTTTATAAATTTTTTTTGGAAGCTATGTGTTTTTTAAATCTGATGTTTAGAGTATGTTCAGAAACTTTCTAGAAAATATTATGGCAATATTTTTGCGGAACATATTAACCCTCTAACTCCCCACATAACGGTAATTTTTGGCTCTATTCTAACAAATCGTATAAAACACAACAAAAAGGGGAGGGCGGAAATTAAATGTGTTACAAAAATGCTGGCCATAAAATATGAGCAGAAACACCAAAAACCAGTCAAATTCAAGATCGCCTCCTAAGGGTAATTTTTTTTGTATTTTTTATGGGAAATCATGAATGGGATTCTTTTTTGGTGTTTGTGTTAATTTTTGGGCTTTAGTGTTAATTTCAAAATTTTGTGTTTGGCGCCCACGTTGGGCCACACCTTCTCTCTTGTGGAAAATGTTTAGAAATTTATATAGTATGCTTTTTGCCCTAAAGTAATACAATCTAATAGTTATTTAATTTTTTTCAATCCCCAATTTCAGGACTGATCGAGGGTATACAATGTATATGGGGCATTCCATGTCAAATCGGACACTTTGAAATTTTTTTTTTTAGATTTTCCCAATTTGTTTACCGGATTTAGTACCCTTCGAAAACTCCATCGTGGTAAATTTTCAGATTTTTTTGATGACCCTTTCAAAAGATATCGAATTTTTAAAAATTGGTAGTTTGTTCCTTTACTCAAACTTCTTTTACTCATAACTTCTTCAATAATGGCCCAAATTTCAAATTTTTTTCAAAATTTTTGTTTTTTTACGTTATTTAAAAAAAAAAAAAATCCCAAAAAATTCTTAAAAGCGCTCTAGTATGCGATTTTTAAGTTTTAAAATTTAAATTTCATTTTTGAAAATGTTTGTACTCTTCGAATTTTTTGAAATTTTTTTTGTGTGAAACTTCTATCGATTCTACAAAATTTTTGCCCAGGAGGATCGTGGAATAACGATTATTACTATTTTTTAAAATTTTTTTTAAAAATTTTATTGTAATTTTCCAATCTTAAAATCATTTTTACTGCTTCATGGTGCGTCATAGAGGGGTCATTTATAAGACTGACCCCCATTAATTTTTACGTCTTAACATTTCTTTGGAAAAAACTAGTACCATATATCCAATTTCTAAGGGGGCTCCCACACAAAACGACATTTTTTTTTTAAATTTACTCCAACCGCTCTAACGCCCTAATAGTGCCCTTAGAGCAACAAAATTTATGACCGAACCACAATATTTTTTTAGGCCAAACATTTTCTTTGAACACATCTACCCTCTATCTCTAATTATTAAGGCGGTCCCCATACTTTTATTTTTTTTTTTTGTAAATTTGTTTTATTTAATCAGCTTCTACCGGTCCAATTGTGCGTTTGAGAGGGGTCATTAGTGAGACCGACCCCCATTTATTTTTACCCTACAACATTTTTTCAAAACATACCTACGCCCTATCTCCACTCCCTAAGTAGGCTTCCATTCAAAATTACATTTTTATAAAATTTGCTCCAACTGTTATTTGTATGGGAGCCTACTTAGGGAGTGGAGATAGGGCGTAGGTATGTTTTAAAAAAATTTTATAGGGTAAAAATAAATTTTTTGGCCTGCATCGTGTTATTCATAAAAAAAAGCATAATAAAATGACCCCAATGACCTCTGCCAAACACCTTTTCGTCACCGCCTCAAAAAAGACCAATTGCATTTTTTTTTAATTTTTTTACATGTAGAATGGTATAAAAGATTCGGCACAGCCGAATTTAGAACTCTTCTTTTTTAAATTTTTTAAAACTTCAAAACTTTCTGAGGAAATTTTCCAAAAATCTAAAATTTTGATCAATGGGCGCCAAGGGTTAAATTTTTCGGATTTGGGTTAAATTAAGTTTAAATGGAAGATTGGTTCAAACTCTATGAAAGCAATAAGGGAAATTTATTGAAAAAACTCCATTTTTGGCCAATTTCAAATAGCGAAATATCTCGAAAACCGTTCGACCGATTTTAAATTCATATGAAGTGCATCAAAACTAATAAATATGACATATTTAAAAAAAAAACAAATGAATTTTAAACAATACATCTCAGACAAAAACATATTTTTGTAAGCGCCTAAAAGCATGCTTTAAATAAGTCATACTCTTTAAATCTAACAGTTAATCTAGAATACCTTAATAGATTAAACTTATGTGTAAGAAAACAGAAAACTAAATATTGTGAATTTATTTTGAGGCCTAAAACTATGCAAAAATATATTTGAAACAATAGTCAGAAATTAAACCTATTTTTATTGAAATTTGATTTAAAACAATAAATGATTATGAAGGATAGCCCAGATTTACTTCTCTTGAAGCTTTTAGGATATGTTACGTCACCTAACAACATTTGCTTTCATTTATTTAATTTTACGATATACTTATTTTGTATAGCATAGTTTTAGGCCACAAAATAAATGCATAGCTTCTAGTTTTCTGTAGCCCTACACATCACAGACAAAAATATATTTTTGTAAGCGCCTAAAAGCAGGCTTTAAATTAGTTATATTCCATAAATCTAACTTTTCATCTAGCATACCTTAACAGATTAAACTTATATGGTAAAATATTTCAATTATGTATAATTTTCTTCACAATTTCCTTATTTTATCAACTATTATATTATCAATTGCTCTATTCTACATTATTTTTAATCATAGTATTTATTTACTTTTACATATTTTTTTCATTTATATAATTTTTAATTTTTTTTTTTTTAAACTTTTTTTTTAATATTTTCTTGTTAAACAAATCTTTCATACATCAACGAATATTGAAAAAGAGAAATAAGAGGAATAATATGATAAAAATAAACTTACAAGGGAAGTATCTCAACCCTTATGAACCGATTTGCCTGAAACTTAAAATATATATAAAAGAGAAGATTTTAAGGTTGGGGTGTCTCGCCTTATCGGCCATATCAGTGTTTTAAAACTTCGTTGTCCCCTTATGGAACAATGTGGACCTCCGGGAAAATTTCGATAACTCCCGAAGTAACAGGAATATCCTCTAGAGCAAAAATACGTGTCGACTTAAATTTAATAAAGATTATTTCGTATTCATATGGACATCGTAGGTCTATGTCTTCATATAAATACCCCCTAAAATGTACACATTTTCATGAAAAAAGGATTTAACGAAGCCAAAATTTTTCAAGGTTATGCCACCATTAGATAGGCATTAAAAAAACCTTTCTTCTCATATGTAAACATCATATAGTTTCTTAGAAAGAAATGGCTGAAAAATCCAAAAACGATTTTTTCGCCAATTTTTGACCCATCTTTTGAACCCTTAAATCCCCGATATGGCCGATAAGCCGAGACAACCCAACCTTAGAATAGTCTCTTTTATATATATTTTACGTTTCATGCAAATCGGTTCATAAGGGTTGAGATACTTCCCTTGTTAGTATGTATAGCAGAAGAAAAAAAAAATACTACAAAACATTTACAACAAAGTGTCAACAGTAATTTATATAAAAAAAACCCCTTCTTTCCACACACACTTCCATTCACTGACATAAAGTAAAGAATATAAAAGTTTTGCTAATATTTTGATGTATGACATGTCAAAATATCAACATCAACCATTATATGATAACGTTTGAAAACTCATTCATATATCGCTCAAAGGAGAGGAGTCGGAGTAAGTAAGTAAGTACTAACAAGTATAAATATGAGAGGATATCAAGCAAAAAGACCTTTAAGAAAAAGATGGTGTTGAAAAAAATACTTCAAGAAGTCCTTTTCATTCAGTTCTTTAAGAAAAAAAAATTTTATAATAATGTAGAGTTTTTTATTACTTTCCGTTGTTTTTCTTTTTTCTTTTTTATTTTTTGTGTAAAGAACAAAAAAAACAGCCTGTAGATGGTTGTTTTTTCAACAAATGTTAAAAAGAAAAATTACTTTTTAAAAAGAGCTGCTAAACTGAAAAGGCAAACGATGACAGTTTTAACAGCAACAAACAGAAAATAAGAAGAAAAAAAAATAATATTTATATATAAATAATACATACAAAGTGTTTGTTTTTATATTAGTGCTTAGCTAACAAACTCATACATACATAAACACACACACTCACTTATTCCTACATATGGTGTTTGTTTTGTTTTTTTCAACACCGTTTGTTGTTGCTGTTTTATATAACACCTTTTATTTCAAATTTTTTTCTTCTTTCCTTTTCCGTTTGTCAAAGAGGTAGAGTTGGTTGTTTGTTAGTAAGTGTAGTGGTGTTGTTAGTATTTACTTGATTGCCGTTTAATATCCTGGCACTGTGACACTTAATGCTGTCAACACATAATATTTCTTACATCATGTTATAACAACAAACAAACATCTTTTTACAACAACAACTATCTGCAACATAAAATATATATAGACATGTTTCTAGAACAGATGTTATAGAGAGTGATAAATGATTTAGAAACAAAGAATGTTTGCTCTTTTTTTTAAAAGATAATGAATATTTAATAAAAATTTTGTAATAAAAAAGTAGAGCATTACAAACATATGCCTATTTTTTTGGAACTGAAGATGGAATTTATAGGAGAAAAAATAAATTATATGATTGGATTTCTTGTTTAAATAAAACTTTTACTGTGGTTTTAAATCTTTTGAGTTTATTAAGTCTATTTGTAATTATTCTCCTTAAGGTATGCTTTAAAATATTCTACAATTATTTATATCAAATATCACTAGTTGACAAAATAAAAAAAAATTTTATGTATTATAGACCACTAAACTCCAAAAAATTATCAAACATTTTTTTCACGGATTCAGTAATTTTAACAAGTAGAAAAGTTAAATTCGACTTGGCCGAATCTATGATACCCTCCACAATGGCCTTTTTAAGTGATAGTAAATTTCCTAACGCTAAAAAATAACATTTTTGATTAGAAATATTTTATTTTGTGTAAAAAAAATTTTTTTTTTAAGTAATTTTTGAAAAAAAAAGAAAAATAATTTACTAAATTTTTTTTTGAGTGTAAATTTTTTTTTGAGTGTAAAATTTTTTTCGAGTGTTTTTTTTTTTTTTTTTTTGTAGTGTAAAAATATTTTTGTGACTTACCAATGTTTTTAAAACATGTTTAACAGGGTTTCAACATATGAATTTAATATGAGACTAATCTGATATTCACGTTTTTGCTAATAACTTTTGAACCACTGCACTGTGGCCGAAATCACTGATCTAGCGGCGCTTAAGTCAAAATTAAAAAATTAAGATCGATAAATGTTTTTGCACTGCATCGTTTACCTATACATTTACAGAAAAAATTTACGTTTTTACTTTTGTTTTGCTTTCAATATTCGCACAGCTGTAAACTGTCAAATATACATTTTCTGCAGCAAGTGTATTAAAGGAATTTGGGGCCTAACTACTCAGTGAGTTTTTCTTGACACTTTTAAGTCAATTGTTTATACATTTTGAGCCAAAAAGTTTTAATTGAAAGTAAAAGGTATGTTTTAACTCAAAAATAAATGTTTGTGGCCTGTGTATCTAGTTTATTATTAATGTATTATAGAAGTTGACATTTCTGATATAAACTATAGTTTCATGGACTGCAACTTTTGAAATTCGATCGTATTCGGTCCAATTCCTGTTTTGTTTATTATTTTGGGTTATTTTTGTTGTGACGTTTCAGTATGGCGTGCTAGTTCGCGCAAGTTGTTCGGTTTCTTAGGGTCCATCTGCTGTCTAAATAAACAGTATAAACGCGATACAGACCACAATTTTCAATCGATTTGGCTAAAATTTGAAATTTAAGATTTTTTATCGAAAGAACAAAACCTATTAAATTTTTAACAAAATCGGTCCATGTTATCCCATAGGCCCCATGTTAATTTCCCCTTCCAGTTTTACTAAAAAGCCCTAACAATGGTATTTTAACAAATATCCTCTTGAAATTCGACTGGTAAATGTTTTTTGTGGCCATAAATAATCACTCTAAATTTTAACGGAATCGGAACATTTTAACTTCTTGTCCTCATACAGACCACCCTCCCGATATTCACATAAATTTTCCAAAACAAATAAAAACACTGAAATAAATAAATATGGTTAAAAATTAAATTCTTTTTAAGTTTTATAATCACAAATATGCATTGGCCTTGATTATTTTACATTTCCGAATTAAGCGCCGCTAGATTGGATGTTTCGGCCACTGTGCACTGGACCGATTTGGCTGAAATTCAATATAAATCAGGCATAGGGAACGAAAAATATATGTGCCATGCTTCAGCATCCTCAGAATTACCTTTGGAAAGTAAGCGTGTATTTTATCTCGTAAATTCACGAAAACCCTTGCCGAAATTCAGTCTTTTGCTCATAACTTTTGAACCACTGGACCAATTTCGCTGGACTGCAATACCAACCTGACCAGGTAAATGCCCAACGTATATGCCAGGGGCTTCCGTAAAGTATTTCAAAAGTTTGCGTGTTTTCAACAGACAGACAGACGGTCATCGCTAGATCGTCTTAAAATCGATCGAGGATCATAAATCTACATACTTTATGGGGTCTTAGACCAATATTTCGAGGTGGTACAAACGGAATGAGAAACTTATATATACCCTCTATCACTAGAGTGGAGGGTATAAAAAATAAAAAAAAAATTATGTTTCATAACCTCATTTTTTTGATAGAATCGATTTGATCGAGTTCATCCCGACCTTCCAAAAATCTCAAAAATCCTTTAGGTCATTAGAATTTATATTCCGCTTCAAGTGTTGGAAATATCAAAAAAATAAAAAAAGTTTTTGGTGAAACGCCCTTATATACTCTATGTATGATGGTGGGTATACGGGTTATTCGTAAATTGGCCTGCGACACACCCTATTTTTTTTTTTTGGGTTCATTCAACATTTTTTATATTTTTTAGAAAGATTGAAGAAATAGCCATATAAACCACTCTTTTTTGTTAAGAACAAGAGGTAATGAGTTATATGAAAACCACCTTTTTGGCAAAAATGAAATTTCGAACACCTCGACCAACTAATAAAGTCCTTGACCGATCTCGTTGAAAAGTTATGCCCAAACTACTATCTTGTAGGACTAACCTTGGTCCAAATTTCATCCCGATCGGAAGACTTTTGAAAACCATATTTGGATGGACACGAAAAAACTCCTCCCTAAAATTTTAACAGCGTTAAAAGGACATTATAAACTTTAAAAAAAATTTTGGTTTAGGAAATCCATGGTGTCCCTGACAGGAAAAAAAGACATTCCATTATTGTTTTAAAATTGTTTTTGTTTCTCCACAATTTTATCAACAATATTTTCACAGAATGTTTTTTCGTACAATTTATGGTTTCCTAGTAAAAAAAACAAAAAATCTGTATAAAGCCAACTATTTGAATTTTTGCCAAAAAAAAAAAAAAAATTTTGAAAAAAATTAAATATTTGGCTCTCTAACAAACTTTGAAAATTTATTGCTCAACAATACGAAAAAACGTCTTTCTGAAATTTTAATAGTGTCAAAATGACATTCTAAACTTTAACACAAAATTTTGTTTTTGGAAATCAATGATGTCCTTCCCAGGAAAAAAGGGCATTCCAATATGGTTTTCAAAATTTTTTGTTGAAATTTAAGAAAAAAAAATGTTTTTCTAAATTTAAAATATTCGTAATCTTGTAAACAATATTGTTTTTATAAATTTTTTCGCACGACTTACGGTTTCCGAGCACACAAATGTTAAAAAACTGTCTAGAAGCCAATATTGTCAAAAAGCGCTTTTTTAAACGCCCATATCTTCCAAAGTATTGATCCAAAAAAAATATGGTTTTTAATCATTTACCATATCAAATTAAAAATAAACAAAATCGGTGATCCATTAGTTAAATTTCCCATAAATTTGCTCTATATTTAAATTAAAAAAAAAAAAAATTGCGCGGATTTTTTTTTTTGTAAAAAAAATTCCAATTTTTTTTCCTCTCACAAAAAATGTTTACAAATTCTTTTTCATGCAATTTTATTATTATTTAATTTAAAAAAATCAAGAGAAAGTCGAAACGCGTTTCAAGTAAGTCTTGCAAAATTGCCAAACCAAAAAATTTAAAACAAACAACTTTATAAATAGTTTCTTCAAAATTGTTACTTTGACAATAACATCGTAATAATTAATAAAGAAATGTAACCCCGAGCTGGTTAAATCTTTCTCAATAGAATTTATAGATCGAATAATTCATAATTTTTATTAATTTTAAAACTAAAACAGAATTTTAACAATTTTTTTGTATCTATGCCCTCAAGAGGTGTGGGCCGGAAAAAAGGATATTTTCTTATTCCCCCAGTCCAATTGCATGACGTTGATCTTCATCTCTTCTATCATAAAAATGTTTTATTTGATTAACAAGAACCACAAAAAATTATACAAAAAAAAATTGTGTTTTTCCAAGGTTAATTTAGTTCTGTAAGGGGGTACTTTTTTCCACCTGGTCCGATTTTGCTCATTAACGAACTTAATCTGCCTAAGAACATAAAACATATTTGTACCTAAATTCGGTAGTCAAGCTCTTTAATTTTGGACTACATCCTGTTAACTCCAACAAATTCAAAAGAAGAACTAATAATTCATTTATTAATGTCGTTAAACCCAAATTTGAAGGGGACGTTTTTGTTTTTGTCCCCTTGTGGATGGACTTTTGCAATATCCTTTTTTATATATTTATGCTTTGTTCTTGGGCCAAAAGAAGCCTAAGTTTAAAATTTAAGCCCAATCCATTGATAGATGCAACCTGTATCGTGCTAACAATGTTTACATGGAGTTAAAACGGACGTACGCAAATCGAACATCATACCCTGAGGGCTAATTCTAAAATTCGATAGCGATAGAAATTCTACCCGAATGTGTGATTATTCAATTTTTCTTTATACCTAAAACTATGCTTTCATAAATACAAGCTTTTTATACATTTCTTTTACTACTCTGAGATATAAAATCATAAACAAAATCTAAAAAGCTTGTATTTATTAAAGCATAATTTTAGATACAAAGAAAAATTTTAAATCGGACGTTCGAGTATAAAGAGAATAAAGAATACTGTTTACTCCGAAAATCAGCCCCCTGAACCACAGAGTGGTGTAGCGGTGAAAAATCTGTACTGTCTATCACAAATTAATAAGGCAACAGAAAACTTGCAGTTTTTAATTTATTTTGAAGCCTTAAACTATGCAACAGCTTATTTGAAACAACAGTCAAAAATCAAACATATTTTTGTTAAAACTTGATTTACAACAATAAAGAATTATAAAGGACACTTATGATTTCCTCCTATTGAAGGTTTAAGGATGTATTATCTCAACTTATAACATTTTATTTCATTTATTTATTTTTAAAATACATTTATTATGTATAGCATAGTTTTAGGCCTTAAAATAAATTCATAACTGCTAATTTTCTGTTGCCCTACTAATGAATGTGTATCAAATTTCTATCTAATGTTGCATACCTTTAGGACTTAAATGTAAATCAAACCATTTTGTTTTTGTTTGGCCTAATTAATACATTAAACGACTCCTTACTTAACATCTAAAACATCATCCTAAAAGTATCCTTTAAATTTTATTTCATACACGAAATATACTTTAATTTCTTAATAAATTACAAATGAAATAGGAAGAACATTAAAATAACAACAATACATTCTATTATTAAAAATATAAACATATTTACATATTTCCAAAACAACAACAACACAAAACATGACTTTAATATCCGCCATCATGTCCCTTGAGTGTTATTATTTGTACGTTTTTTTTAGAAATTTAAAAAATTTGTTTGATACGAAATTAAAGAAAATTCAAACCAAAACCCTCAACCTTTAACACTTCTCAACTAACCAACCTTTTTCTTATACACCCACCCATACATACAAAAGTCAAGGGTGGCTAAAACAATGCATACACTAAGGCTGGAATTCAACTAAAACCAAGAGGGAGGGTAGCAAAAAAATAGGAAGTATACGTATACAACTACACACCCATTATATAATACATTAATTTCAAAAATATTTTGTAGCATATCATTATTATGCACCTTGTGTAATTTGTGTAAATTTTTGAATTGTTAATTAGGTCTTGTGGCAAAAAAGCACGAAAGTATTCTTGGGTTTAGAGCAAAGTAGTGTTTTTAAGGGTGCTTCTGCTAAATAAAAAGCTGGGTAGAGAGATGTTTAAAAAAAAGTGAGCCATATTATTAGAAATATTTAAATGTTATTTTTATAATTTTTTTTTTTTTTTTATCTAGTCCTAGTAGATAGTATAAAGGACTTTGGGTTGAATGGTATTTTTAGAATATGCAAATGTTATTGCAGGTGTTGCTGGCACATAGAGAAAAACAAAAAAAAATTAAAATATAATTAAAGCATAATTTTTGGGCTAGATTTTTTTAATTTTAATTGCTATAATATACTTTTTAAGTTTTCTTTTTAGAAATGTTTTAAAAAGTAAGTACTCATCATTTTTTGAGTTTCCTGAGTCTAGACAATTAAACAATTATATTTGCTACCCCTTTTCAAATGCTAACCTTAGCATATTTTTAGGGGGTTTTTAGTATTTTTATTATTTAAATACAGAAAATTATAAAAACGTACAATTTTAAGCATACAATTTAAAAGAGATTAGTTTGTTATTAGAAAAAGAACACCACAATTTTTTATATTTCGAAAAAGTTTTTAATTTCTAAAACTAACCTTTAACAAATTAGCATATTTTTAGGCTGCAAAACAAATTTTAATATTAATTAAAGAAAAAAAAAAGAAAAAGTAAAACACAGTTACACCTTTTCCCAACACACTAAAGGTAACTAAAGGTATGTTTACATTATACTACTTAAGGTAAATTATCACTAGGCCAACCAAAAATAAGCATTTATTAATTAAATTTGAGCCCTAAAAGTATGCAACAACATATTTTAAATAAAGTCTGAAAACCTCAATAAAAATATATATGATTTCTTACTTATTTTACAACTTATTTGTGGCATACTTTAAGGGCTTGAATTTAATTAATAAATGCTTATTTTTGGTTGCCTTAATTATCACTAGGCAAACCAAAAATATGCATTTATTAATTAAATTTAAGCCCTTAAAATATGCAACAACAAAATCGTAAAATAAGTCAGAAATCATATATATTTTTATTTAGGTTGTCTGACTTAATATTCAAATATGTTGTTGCATACTTTAAGGGCTCAAATTTAATTAACAAATGCATATTTTTGATTTGCCTTATTATCACGATAAAACTGAATGCAACGATTTTTAATATGGTTTGTGTAAAAAGAGTGCATACTTTTAAATTTAAAGAAGAAATTTATATTATGTTTGATTTTTGACATTTTTTAAAATTTCACTAACAATCAGTGGTTTAAGAAAACAAGTATCTTTTGAAATGAATGAAATGACGGCTAGTTTTTTACAAATAATTTCAAAAATAATATAAGAATAGTACAGATGTCACGGTAACATTTTTCATATTAGTTTTGAAATTATATTTAAAAAAAGTATTTTTAATACATACATACATTTAGGCAGAGCAAAAACCATAGATTTTGTTTTTAAAAATACGATTTTTGTATTTTTTTGGCAATCAAAAGATAGTGTTCTTCTACTAGGTCAAATAATTTTCGATATTTTTGGAAACATTAGAATTATACGATATATCAATTTTTTTGACCCTTAAAGCATGCACTTCTTTTTTTACACATAACATCGAAAACTGTTCTGACTCTAAGGTAGAGTCACCATTTGTCGTAAATGCCAATTGTCACCATAAGATTTTCTATATTTTATTATACCTAGATTTTTATATATTTTATTATAATTATATTTTACAAAGTCTTATACTCAGACTTTTACAAAGTCTTATGCTTAAACTTTTATAAAGTCTAATAATTAGTATTTTAAAAAGTCTTATACTTAGACTTTTACAAAGTCTTATTCTTAGACTTTTACAAACAGATTATACCTCAACTTTTACAAAGTCTTATACTCATATTTATAAAAAGTCTTGTACTTAGATCTTACAAAGTGTTTTACCTAGACTTTTACAAAGTCTCATAATAAATATTTTACAAAGTTTCATACTAAAACTTTTAAAAAGTCTAGTACTTAGACTTTCACAAAGTCTTATACTTAGACTTTTACAAAGTCTTGTACTCAGAATTTTACAAAGTGTTATACTCAGACTTTAACATAGTCTTGTACTTAGACTTTTAAAAAGTCTCATACTTAGACTTCTACAAAGTCTTGTACTCAGAATTTTACAAAGTGTTATACTCAGACTTTAACATAGTCTTGTACTTAGACTTTTAAAAAGTATCATACTTAGACTTTTACAAAGTCTTATACATATACTTTTACAAAGTTTATACTTAGCCTTTTACAAAGTCTTATATTTATACTTTTACAAAGTCTTATACTTAGACTTTTACAAAGTCTTATACTAAGACTTTTACAAAGTCTAATACTTAGACTTTTACAAAGTCCTATACTTAGACTTTAACAAAGTCTAGTACTTAGACTTTTAAAAAGTCTTATACTTAGACTTTGTAAAAGGCAAAGTATAAGACTTTTACAATGTCTTATACTTAGACTTTTACAAAGTCTTATACTTAGATTTTATAAAGTCTTATACTTAGAATTTTACAAAGTCTTATACTTAGACTCTTACAAAGTCTTATACTTAGACTTTTACAAAGTCTTATACTTAGACTTTTACAAAGTCATATACTAAGACTTTTACAAAGTTTTATGTTTAGACTTTTTTAAAGTCTTATACTTAGACTTTTTTAAAGTCTTATACTCAGACTTTTACAAGGTCTTATAATTAGAAATTTATAAAGTATTATACTTAGCCTTTTAAAAAGTCTGATACTCAGACTTTTAAAAAGCGTTATACTTAGACTTTTAAAAAGCCTTATACTTAAACATTTACAAAGTCTTATACTTAGACTTTTACATTGTCATACACTTATACTTTTACAAAGTCTTGTACTTATTGTTAGACTTTTACAAAGTCTTATACTATGACTTTTACAAAGTCTTATACTTAGATTTTATAAAGTCTTATACTTAGACTTTTACAAAGTCTTATACTTAGACTTTTACAAAGTCTTATACTTAGACTTTTACAAAGTCTTATAATTCGAAATTTATAAAGTATAATACTTAGACTTTTACAAAGTCTGATACTCAGACTTTTACAAAGCGTTATACTTAGATTTTTAGAAAGTCTTATACTAAGAGTTTTATAATGTCTTAAAGTTCGACTTTTACAATGTCTTCAACTTAGACGTTTACAAAGTCTAATACTTAGACTTTAACAGAGTCTTATACTTAAACATTTAAAAAGTCTTATACTAAGGCGTTCACAAAGTCTTATAATTAGAAATTTAGAAGGTCTTATACTAAGACATTAATTTAAGTCTTATAACTAGTGTCGGACCGAACAGTTCGGCCAAAAAACGGTATTGGCCAAAAATTAATATTTGCAAGCAATTTTAACAGCTTTTTCTGATGGCCATTTGTTTGTTTAGGCGATAGAAGACTACTCTGACTTTCAAATTTAATGGCGAGGACGAAGTAAAGCACCAATTTAGATGTTCGGTAACCGAACGTTCGGCCAAATTGAAAAAAGTTCGGTTACCGAACTTTGAAATTGTGGCTTAACTTCGTACTCGTTCTTAAATTTTACACTCAGAATCTTCCATCGCCTCAACAATTCTACCCCATATAAAAAAGTTGTTAAAAGTACTTCCAAATACCAAATTTTTGATTAAATGACGTTTTTGGCCGAACTGTTCGGTCGGACACTACTTATAACTAGATTTTTAAAGTCTTATACAAAGTATCATACTAAGATTTATACAAAGTCTTATACTAAGACTTATGCATAGGGTTATAATAAGAGTTATACAAAGTTGTGTACTTATGCAGATATAGATAAATAGTACAAAGTATCCATGAGGTGAGTTATGTCTATTTATTTAAATTTGAAAAACTGTAGGGAGGTTTCGGGAAATTTTTTGGGAAGTTTTTATTTTTTGCTTGTGAAACAGAATAAACTAAGGCTTAAGTTTCCCATGTTAACCCGGTTCCCCACACTGTTGACAATAGAGTTTTACTCTCCCCACACTGGTGAAAAATGAATTTACCTAACCTGCTTGCATGTTTTCACTCATACAAAAAGAAAAAGCATACTTTTTCCAAATGGCGTCTTTGGATAGCCCCTGCTTTGACCGATCGACCACAATAGCATCGAGTGTAGCATTAAATATAATGTGTATTTCTAGAAGATATTTCATGAACTATGTTAACCGAACATTTCTTTAAGAAATTTCGAGTTATTCCATTTATTTTTTAATGAAATTTAGATTTTTTTCGCTTTTTCACAATGCCTAAACTTATGCAATCAAAAAAATCACACTTTTATTATGCACACCGTCAAAAGTAATATGACTCACTGTTAAAATGTATACTCACCTTAAATAAAATTAAAGATTCAACAACAAATTCCTAAACAAAATATTTAATTTTGAAACAGTTGTTAGACATGTGCTAGGATTTTATGTAAATCCATTTTAAGTAATTAAGTCATGCAATATCAACATAATTTTAAGCTCACGCCTTAAATTAGGCAAGAGTAAATGAATAGCTGGTTTGAATATTATATTTTCTTAGAATAATTTTTTTTTTGTATGCTAACTTGTTGCTTTATTTTAAATGTTGACTAAACAAAATCCTTCTCTCTAGTTGTGCTTACGAAAGATATATAAAGATATTGATTTTTAATCTTACGAAGAAGAGTAAAAGTTTTACTTTTTGAATGAACTTAGATACTTGTGTTAACTAATTAAAGAAGGTAAATTTTTTGTTGTTATTTATATTAAAGATTACATTGATTTAAAAGGTAAGAAAATTATTTTCTGATAAAAGTTAGAGAAGGGAGAAAACAAATAAATAAGTTACAAGTTGGATGTGAATTTGAATAAAGGTGAGATGGGTAGGAGAGAAAATACAATTTGATTGGGAGATCAAATTACAAACAGGACAAGATGAGAAATTATTAAACCAATTAGCTTTGTTGAATGAAGTATAAGGCCCTTAAAGAGATTTTTTAAATTTAAGCTGTTTTGCAACATTTTTATACTCTCCAACTACAGTATGGGGGTATACTCATTTTGTCATTCCGTGTGTAATACATCGAAATATCAGATTTTTTTGATGATCCGTTCAAAAGATATCGAATTTTTAAAAATTGGTTCCTTTACTCAAACTTCTTTTACTGATAACTTCTTCAATAATGGTCCAAATTTAAATTTTTTTCTTCAAAATTTTTGTTTTTTTTACGTACTTTTAAAAAAAAAAAATCCCAAAAAATTCTTAAAAGTGCTTTAGTAAGCGTTTTTTAAGTTTTAAAATTTAAATCTTATTTTTGTACTCTTCGATTTTTTTGAAATTTTTTTGTGTAAAACTTCCATCAATTCTACAAATTTTTTGCCCAGGAGGATCGTGGGATAACGATTATTACTATTTTTTAAAATTTTTTGAAAAAAATTATTGTAATTTTCCAATCTTAAAATCATTTCTACTGCTCCAATGGTGCGTCATAGATGGGTCATTTATAAGACCGACCCCCATTAATTTTTACGTTTCAACATTTCTTTGGAACAAACTATTACCCTATCTCCAATTTCTAAGGAGGCTCCCACACAAAATTAAATTTTTTTAAATTTGCTCCAACCGCTCTAACTGCCCTAATAGTGCCCTTAGAGCAGCAAAATATATGACCGACCCACAATATTTTTTTTAGTCCAAACATTTTCTCTGAACACACCTATCCTCTATCTTTAACTGTTAAGGCGGTCCCCATACAATTTTTTTTATTTTTTGTAAATTTGTTTTATTTAATCAGCTTCTACCGGTCCAATGGTGCGTCCGAGAGGGGTCATTAGTGAGACCGACCCCCATTTACCCCCATTTTTACCCTCCAACATTTTTGTAAAACATACCTACGCCCTATCTCCACTCCCTAAGAAGGCTTCCATTCAAAATTACATTTTTATTAAATTTGCTCCAACTGTTATTTGTATGGGAGCCTACTTACAATTAGGGAGTGTAGATAGGGCTGTGGTATGTTTTACAAAAATTTTGGAGGGTAAAAATAAATGGGGGTCGGTCTCATTAATGACCCCTATCGGACGCACCATTGGACCGGAGGAAGCTGATTAAATAAAACAAATTTACAAAAAAGAAAAAAAATTGTATGGGGACCGCCAGAGATGCTGGCAATAAAAGAAGTGGCTGACTGGTTGAGCTGCAATGTCTTGTCTACAACCGCAGTCAACATCTATACTGAAAGTCAAGCCGCGGTCAAGTCCCTGGATTCAATGTTTCTGAAAACAAAATCTGCCCTTAACTGCCGCACGTCTTTAAATGAGATGGCTAAGCAGTTTAACATACGACTCATATGGGTCCCAGGGCACAGAGACATTCCAGGGAATTGCAAAGCCGATGAGCTTGCAAGACTAGGAACTACCTTACAGGTTCCAACAGAATTGGAATGTGTTGGTATGCCTTTAGAAACTTGCAAGCAAAACCTACGGCTTTGTTCTGCGACGGAGACCAATCAAAGATGGGCAAATGGATGGACGTGTGAGACAACACGACTGATTTGGCCTTCTCTTAATCAGGGGCGCACAAGTGAGCTGATATCGCTTCCAAGAGGAGAGATTTCGACGGTGGTTTCTATAATTACCGGACACTGTCTTATAGGGAAGCACGCAGAGCGGTTAAATGTGCCGTCGAATGACTTTTGCCGAAGTTGCATGGATGAAGAGGAGTTGGAAACTATCGAACACTTTATTTGCCATTGCCCGGCACTTTCTGGTCAGAGACTTGCTTCACTGGGATCTAGGAAGCTGTACGATCTTTCTGATTTGTTGGATGTCAAAATTCAACATCTAAGGAGTTTTATAAGAAGCTCAAAATGGTTTAACGACAGGGACTAGTAGGGAAACCTATTACGGTCCCGTGGTATCACAATGGACCTCAGAGTCTACGTGTGTTGACGTAAAACGTCAGCAGCCACTTACAACCTAACCTAACCTATGGGGACCGCCTTAACACTTAAAGAGGGTAGGATTGTTCAGAGAAAATGTTTGGACTAAAAAAATATTGTGGGTCGGTCATATATTTTGCTGCTCTAAGGGCACTATTAGGGCAGTTAGAGCGGTTGGAGCAAATTTAAAAAAATGTCGTTTTGTGTGGGAGTCCCCTTAGATATTGGAGATAGGGTAATAGTAATCGGTCTTATAAATGACCCCTCTATGACGTACCATTGGAGCAGTAGAAATGATTTTAAGATTGGAAAATTACAATAATTTTTTTTCAAAAAATTTTAAAAAATAGTAATAATCGTTATCCCACGATCCTCCTGGGCAAAAAATTTGTAGAATCGATAGAAGTTTTACACAAAAAAATTTAAAAAAAATCGAAGAGTACGAATATTTTCAAAACTGAGTTTTAAATTTTATAACTTAAAAATCTCATACTAGAGCGCTTTTAAGAATTTTTTGGGATTTTTTTTTTAAAAAGTACGTAAAAAAACAAAAATTTTGAAAGAAAAAAAAATTTGAAATTTGTACCAATATTGAAGAAGTTATGAGTAAAAGAAATTTAAGAAAAGGAACATACTACCAATTTTTAAAAATTCGATATCTTTTGAACAGGTCATCAAAAAAATCTGAAAATTTACCACTAAAGAGTTTTCGAAGGGTACTAAAAACTGTAAACAAATTGGAAAAATCTAAAAAAAAAATTTCAAAGTGTCCGATTTGACATGGAATGCCCCATATATAAAACAACATTTTGTATGATAAATCTTAATTGAAGGGATTGAAAAACACACTTATCATCATGTCAATAATTTAGCGCCAAATTTACGTTACAATAGACAGTATGACTATCGTAGCGGAAATTATTCAGAAAAGTTCAACAAGTCGCGATCTTAATAATCCTCCCTAGTTACTATCTGCATATTTACTCCCAAAATAGCCTACATATTTTAAACTTATAAAAACGCTAAAAAGTATGCAACATATTTAGCACTTTCTGGTTTAAATCCCTAAAGTAGCGAGTTCCACTAGCATTGTTTTCATTTTTATTTATATTATTGTTATTAATTTGTTTTTTTTTATATAACACTGCATATATATTTAATTGAAAATATGTATTTAATCTTTATGCTTGTTAAAATATTAAATGCATATCTCAATATCTCTTCATAGCTTTTATTTTATTTCCGCTTATATATTTTTTTTTTTACAATAATTTAAAAATGTATGTAAATTATGCAAAATTTTTGCATATTTACTTTTGGTTAAAAAAAAAAATACATCAGAATTTACAATATTTTTTTTTTTCTTCTACTTCTGTAGTATTTTTTTTTTTTAATTGTTTATTTTGTTACGTTTGTTTGGCATGCATTATGTATTTGTTTATTAATAATGAATTTTTAAATGAATATTATGACAGAATTTATGATATTTCTGTCTCTGTAGGTACGCGTATATACAATTTTTTTCTCCCCCCCCAAATCATATATTCAGAACTGCCGCCTGGCATACAGTAGCAGTTAACACAAATTGCTATAATTTAAACAAATTAACATACAAACATAAAGCCAGTCAAGCAGGCAGTCAGCCAGGCTGGCTGGCAGTCAGTAGAAGTCATTTCATGAATGTATGAAATTTTTTTTTAATAATAAAATAATTAAAATACAACAATGCGATAAAAAATTAAATATATTTTATGTATTTTTGTAATAATGACAAATATGCATATAAAGGCATATAAACAAAAAAAACATATTTGCATTAAACCAAATAAATATTAATAAAAAATGCATAAATTTTTTAAAATAATATGAAATGTAAATAATATTAAAATCAATCAGCTATAATAAATGGAAGAGTTTTTTTTTTAAACAAAACTACTTAAAATATTTTTTTTATTAGTTCAGTCAGTTTCTTTAATGAGTTAACAGGTTAAATTATAAACTTTAGCAAAAAAAAAAAAATAATTTAGTTTTTTATCAAGCATTATTTGGCATTTTTAACACTTAAAACACCTCTAAATTTTTTTTAAAGAAAATTTAAAAATAAAGTAAAAAAAATTATCATAGCATAATTTTAGGCATACCGAAAAATATTAAAATCTCACGTTGTAGTAGAATTTTAAACGCTGTCTACTCCGAGAAATAGCCCCTTGGTGGCTGAATGCCGTAGTCGATAACGATCGAAATTATACTCGAACGTGCGAAATTTTAAAAAATTTTTGGCCTTAAAGTATGCTTTGATAATATATTTTTCATGTTTTTATGTTTTAGTCGCACAAAATAAACATATTAAAAACTTGTATTTATCAAAGCATAATTTTAGGCAGAAATAAAAATTAAAAATCGCACTTTCGATTTTTAAAAAAATTTTTAAGCCTTAAATTATGCTTTGATAAATGCAAAATTTTAAAATTTTTTATGTTTTTATGTTTTAGTAATGTAAAATAAATATATTAAAAACTTGTATTTATCAAAGCAAAATTTTTGTCGATCGCGACTCCGGTAATAAGCCCATTGATAAGACTGGCCCTGGGGGCTAATACTTGCATTCGATAGCTATCGAAATTCTACTCAAACGTGCGATTTTCCAATTTTTCTGTATTTCAAAAATTATGAATTGATATAGGTACAAAATTTTTATATTTTTATACCCTCTACTTAGTTGTAGAGTGCATATATAAGTTTTTCATTTTGTTTGTAACTCATCGAAATATCGGTATAAGACCCCATAAAGTATATGGGGCATTCCATGTCAAATCAGACACTTTGAAAATTTTTTTTTTAGATTTTCCCAATGTGTTTACTGTTTTTAGTTCCCTTCGAAAACTCCTTCGTGGTAAATTTTTAGATTTTTTTGATGACCCGTTTAAAAGATATCGAATTTTTAAAAATTGGTAGTTTGTTCCTTTACTCAAACTTCTTTTACTCATAACTTCTTCAATAATGGTCCAAATTTAAATTTTTTTTTTCAAATTTTTTTTTTTACGTACTTTAAAAAAAAAAAAATCCTATAAAAATCTTAAAAGCGTTCTAGTATGCGATTTTTAAGTTTTAAAATTTAAATCTCATTTTTGAAAATGTTTGTACTCTTCGATTTTTTTGAAATTTTTTTGTGTAAAACTCCTATCGATTCTACAAGATTTTTGCCCAGGATGATCGTGGAATAACAATTATTATTATTTTTTAAAATTTTTTTAAAAAAAAAAAATTACTGTAATTTTTCAATCATAAAATCATTTCTACTGCTCCAATGGTGCGTCATAGAGGGGTCATTTATAAGACCGACCCCCATTAATTTTTACGTCTTAACATTTCTTTGGAACAAACTAATACCCTATCTCCAATTTCTAAGGGGGCTCCCACACAAAACGACATTTTTTAAAATTTGCTCCAACCGCTCTAACTACCCTAATAGTGCCCTTAGAGCAACAAAATGTATGATCGACCCACAATATTTTTTTAGTCCAAACATTTTCTCTGAACACACCTACCCTCTATCTTTAACTGTTAAGGCGGTCCCCATACAATATTTTTATTTTTTGTAAGTTTGTTTTATTTAATCAGCTTCTACCGGTCCAATGGTGCGTCCGAGAGGGGTCATTACTGAGACCGACTCCCATTTATTTTTATCCTACAACATTTTTTTAAAACATACTTACGCCGTATCTCCACTCCCTAAGTAGGCTCCCATAGAAATATCAGTTGGAGCTAATTTAATAAAAATGTAATTTTGAATGGAAGCCTACTTAGGGAGTGCAGATAGGGTGTAGGTATATTTCGAAAAAATATTGTAGGGTAAAAATAAATAAGGGTCGGCCTCACTAATGACCCCTCTCGCACACACCCTTGGACCGGTTGAAGCTGATTAAATAAAACAAGTTTACAAAAAATAAAAAAAATTGTATGGGGACCGCCTTATCAGTTAAAGATACAGGGTAGGTAGGTTCAGAGAAAATGTTCGGACTGAAAAAATATTGTGGGTCGGTCATTCATTTTGTTGCTCTAAGGGCACTATTAGGGCAGTTAGAGCGGTTGGAGCAAATTTTAAAAAATGTCATTTGTGTGGGAGCCCCCTTAGAAATTGGAGATAGGGTATTAGTTTGTTCCAAAGAAATGTTAAGACGTAAAAATAAATGGGGGTCGGTCTTATAAATGACCCCTCTATGACGGACCATTGGAGCAGTATAAATGATTTTATGATTGGAAAATTACAATAAACTTTATTCAAAAAATTTTAATAAATATGTAGTAATAATCCTTATCTCACGATCCTCCTGGGCAAAAAATTTGTAGAATCTATAGAAGTTTTACACAAAAAAATTTCAAAAAAATCGAAGATTACAAACATTTTCAAAAATGACATTTAAATTTTAAAACTTTAAAAGTACGTAAATTTTGAAAAAAAAAAATTAAATTTGGACCATTATTGAAGAAGTTATGAGTAAAAAAAGTTTGAGTAAATGAACAAACAAACTACCAATTTTTAAAAATTCAATATCTTTTGAACGGGTCATCAAAAAAATCTGTAAATTTACCACGAAGGAGTTTTCGTAGGGTACTAAAAACAGTAAACAAATTGGGAAAATCTAAAAAAAAAAAAATTTCAAAGTGTCCGATTTGACATGGAATGCCCCATATATATTATTGATCAGTGATCGATTCTAAGACGTTCTAGCGATGTCAGTCTGTATGTCTGTCCGTCTGTGGAAATGGTGATATAACGGCCAAAGTATTAAACACATATGACTAAGACTTAGCATATTTACTTGTTGTTGTTCTAAGCAGTTTGTTATTGCATTTGAGAAAAATTGGTTCAGCGGTTTAAAAGTAAGGAAAGAAAATGTAAGGATACCTTGACAATTTTGGTAAATTCAACATAACCTAAAAACACAAAATGCTTTAATTTGACTGCTGGTTGTCACATGTCCACAGAATTGATTACCGAATGGTATTTAAACCAGAATAAAAACCTTTTTTCACGAAATTTTTTTTTTAGACAAAAAAAAATTTTTTGGATTTTTTTTTCACAAAAATTTTTTTTTCCGATTTTTTTTTTTGTAACAATTTTTTTTTTTTTTTTTTTGAGTTCGGTTTTTATGTTGCAGTGTTGAAAAAGAATCAAAAAAAAAGTTTGAATTTATCAAAGCATAATTTTAGGCATACAGAAAAATTTTAAAAATTGGAAAATCGCACGTTCGAGTAAAATTTCGATCGCTATCTACTCCCAGAATTAGCAACCTGATAACATCCATAACTTTTCTTTGAAACAGAAAAAAAATTAAAGCCTACCTTAAGGCTACCGTTTATTACAAATGTTAAAGTATACTCCTAGGGGAGTGATTTATAAAAATTATAAAGCACGTAATAAGAAGCCACACATATTTCAAAAAAAAAAATTATAATTTCTTAAGAAAAATTTACTTAATTTATTAAATTTATTACCATAACCTTAAACATCAATGTATCTTGTTATTTTTTTTTTTTGTAACATAAACACGCAAACAACAAATTGTTACCCCTAAAAAAACATACTGATACAAAATTAAAAGCAACAACGACAGTATTTTTTTTATTAATGAACTATATTAACAAAGCAAAATTCCTAACTGTACTATGACCCTTAAGCAAACGAATTTCCTAACCAACCCATTTATAAATTATAACAACACCCTCTGCACTGTCTTCACTATCGTCCTCCAACAACATAAATTCACAATTTTCATCTTTGACATACAGGTATATAAAAGATGTATGTCAAATTCAAAAAATATTATAAGTCATTTGTCATGAAATCAACACACATACACACAACAACAGCATTATCAACATTAGTATTTGTTTATGTATATGTGTAAACAAAAAATTATACAATATTCAAAACCAAGGTAACAAAATAACCAACCAACCCACATACTTACATTCATATACAAATACAATAAAGAATATGTGTGTCGGTGTTTTGTGCATTAAATTACTGTAAGGTTTGTCATACATCATCATCAGCAGCAGCATCTCCTTTACCTATACACACGCACACACATAAATTTATATACATTTTACCTAAAAACATGAAGGAAAATCAGGTACCTATTTATATTTTTTTTTCATTTTCTTCTTTCTTTCAATTTTATTTTTTTTGCGTAATATTTTGTGTGTCTTCTTCTTCTTTTTTATGCTCGTTTTCATCATTCAGTCTTCAGCTTCTTTGGCCTCTTCATATATATTTATGTTTTGTCATCAAAAGTCCCCTGGTAAATTAGGTTGATGGCATAAGAAATCACAGCACCTTGTGTACACAAATTAGCTTTTGAATCTTTAATGTATACATGTGTATGTATGACTTCTAACTAATACAGTCAAATACTGATAACTGAAATATGTGTAACTGAATAAAAAAATTAGAATTGATTTAAAAATCTCCAAAATATAGTTCATATAGAGGTAAATTAAAAATTTGGCCTAAAAGTATGCAACAAAAGATATTAAAAATTGGATTTTAGATATTTTAAATAAATTTTTAAAAATTGTGGCCGACACACCATTGGATAGGCATTCAAAAAACCTTTCGATCTGTTTACAAAGTTTATATAGTTTCTTCTGGAGAAATGAAAAATCCTCAAAAAACAAAAAAGATCCTGTTTTTTCCCCTTCCCTTTCACACGCTAAATGTGAGATTGGGCAGAAAGAAGAAACAGGTTACCCTCATTTTTCTCCCCTCTTTCCTTATATACAAGTTTCAGAAAAATTGGTGTATGCCCTGTGAAAGACCTCCCTTGTGAGTCGTATGATTTTTATGAAAAAGCTAGATTTTTTATAGCATAATTTTAGGCATGTAGTAAATTTATGATTGTTATTTAAAAGCGACAAAAAAACTCTACATATTGCTAAATTGATAAACAAATATAACAATTTATTTTAAGTCGATTTATTAAAAAAAAAATTATAAATATCATTGTTTGATGGGAAATCATTTTCGGATCATTTATTTATAAGGCAACAGAAAACTAGCAGTTATGAATTTATCTTGAGGCCTAAAACTATGCAACAACATATTTGAAATGGTAGTCAGAAATCAAACATATTTTTATTAGAAGAGCTTAATTGAAACAAGTGAGAGTCGGCTGTGCCGAATCTTTTATACATATATTTTTTTATATTTTTGGTTGGTTTGGGGGTTTGGTGGGAGACATTGGGGGCACCTTCTCCTTGCGATAGATGTTATCAAATGGATTTATTATGATTCTTCCAATTATTTAATCCAATTAATCATTATTAAAATATATTTTTTATATCCACGCCCACAAAAGGGGCGGGCAAAATTTTTTTTTATTTTTTTTGTATCCGCTGGGTCCAAATGCAGGGTTTTGAGCTTAGTCTGACATAAAAATGTTGCATTTGCTTAAAAAAAGTAAAAAAAGCCCTGCAAAAAAATACCGTTTTTCAGGGGTTGGTTTAGTTCTCCAAGGGGGAACTTTTTTCCCCTTTGTCCGATTTTGCCCATTTCCGAATAAGACATATTCGTGCCAAACTTCGAAAGTCTAGCTCTTTTATTTTGGACTGTATCGTGTCCTCTACAGCCGGACAGACGGACGGACGGACGGACAGACAGACGGACGGACGGACGGACGGACGGACATCGCTAGAATTTCTTAGAATCGATCACTGATCAATAATATATATACTTTATGGGGTCCTAGACCGATATTTCGATGCGTTACACACGGAATGACAAAGTGAGTATACCCCCATACTGTAGTTGGAGGGTATAAAAAGGAGGGTGGTGGTGTATTTTAGCAATTTCTGTTATCTGTAATCGACTGTGAGTATACATGTGTCTTGTACATACATATATAAACCTGCATCTTCTTCGTGTTGTTTTAATGTTGACAATATTTGGTATGTTCATTTGTTTATATGTTAAAATATAATTTGTGCAAAATTATCTAACAGTGTGCTAGTTGGTTGGCTGAGTGAATATAATGCTCATATTTTGTAACAGGGCTGATTTTTAATTCTTTAAACAATTTTTGGATTAAACATTGTACAAAAAGGATTGCTTTTTGATATTTAACGTAAGTGAGTGCCTAAATATATGCTATAATTTAAGATTATTTATTTAAATAGTAAGCTTGTGTTCTGCAAACAATTTTAACAAAGAAATAAATGCACTTAGATAATATTTATCACAATTTTATTTTAAACATCTTTGATTACCCTCAGTTTTACTGAGGAAAGCATACCTTAAGGAGCGAAAATAACAACTTTATCAGATAAAATAATAGCGCCATCTTCTGAGTTTTAATTTAAACCTTTAATTTTATTTTGTAGCATATTTTATGGATATTAATTAAAAATGCTTATAATTTCGACTCAAAATGTATGCTATAATTTTAGAATATTTTTTAAAAAGTAAGCTTTTATTTTTTAAACAACGTTACTAAACAGGCAAATGCATTTAGATAATATATATCACAATTAGATTTTCAATATCTCAGATTAACCTCAGTTTTAACTATATTTTTTACTCTATATTTTTAAAGCGTACCTTAAGGAGCAAAAACAACAATTTTATCAGATAAAATACTAGCGCCATCTTCTGAATTTTACTTTAAACCTTTAATCTTATTTTGTAGCATATTTTAAGGATATTAATTTTGAATTTGAGAGTTTTTGTTAACAAAAAATTTTATTTTGTTTTTAAATCAAAAGTTTCTTAGAGAAATCAAGAAACATTAATACTTTTAACAATAGAATAATTTAGACATTGGAAATTTTCTGCCAATTTTTTTTTTTAAATCTGATAGATTTTATATTGATTTTAAAAAATTTTTAAATATTTTTTTCCAACCTTGTACACAATGGTTATTCAATTTCACTAATGATAAAAACTTCCCATTTCTGTTTACCATAAAACAAGTAAATAAAATATTAATGTAGGGTCTTGTTATGTATGTCTTTTAATATATGTCAAACCAAAAAAAATATATCAAGTAAACAGTTCATGCGAATAAGGACGAATAGACCATTTGTATAATTTTACTAATGACGATAAAAACGCAGGAAACGGTTTAAAACTTATATTTTTGTGAACTTTTTTGCATTAATGGATTAGTGCATTATGCAAAAATGTTGGAAAAAATATTAGTTTTTAGCCGTTTCCTGCGCTTTTATCGTCATATGTAAAAAAAATACAAATGGTCTATTCGTCCTTATTCGCATGAACCGTTCAAGTGATGAATATTTGTGTCAGGCTAACAAGTTCATAATAAATCTCATAAAATTATAATAAATTACAAAAATTCCTAGACTTTTTTTGTAGGTAATAAATTGTGATACATAATTTACCAATACAAATAAATAAATAAATTGTTTAACAGAGTCAATAGCGGCGTTTTTCAAACATTTGAACTTAGTGAATATGAAAACACCCTAAAGTATGCTATAAAAATATAGCAATAATTCTATAATAAAAACAGGATGAGTCGTAGATGTTAAAAATAAAATTGTTATTAAGATTTATTTTAATTTCACTTGGTTGTGTGTTAAATTATAAGTAAGGCAACTGAAAACTGGCAGTTGTGAATTTATTGTTAGGCCTAAAACTATGCTATAAAAAATAAGTATATCAAAAAATTAAGTGAATGAAACTACATGTTTTTAGTTGAAGTAACACATTCTAAAACCTACAAAAGGAGGAAATCAAACAATCCTTTTTAGTTCTTTATTGTTTTAAATCAAATTTCAATTAAAATATGTTTGATTTCTGACAACTGTTTGAAATATGCTGTTGCCTAGTTTAAGGCCTTAAAATAAATTCATAACTGCTAGTTTTCTGTTGCCTTAATCATAATAAATCAATTTGGTAACATGTATCGGCAGGAACAGATCCCGCCTCCACAAACGATCCAGGCAAAATTTATTTTTTATTTAATGAAAAAATGCATCACATGCTAAAGCTGTATTTCCAAGCACTTAGGTAAGAAATCAACATACAAAAAAGTAAACTTTACTAATCTAAATGGCAACTTAGAGTTGCTGCATATAAAACCGACCATGTTTATAAATATGCTGTACAGTTTTGAAAAATTTTTGTAGCATACCTTAAGGTACGAACAACAAATAAGTAATTTTGAGCATACAGGGAGATCTGTACACTAAAAAAAAAGTAAAAGTTAACAGAAAAAGCTTGTAAACCTACAAGAAAATTTTCTGATTTTGAACCCACAATTTTTTTGGTAAAGTTAGCAAAAATGTTTTGCTAAAAATTAGTTAACTGAATTTTTTTTATTTCAACTTAGTTCATACACATTTGAGGACCCTTTTGGGTTCGGAACCGATAGGTCCAGACGCCGAAAGGGTTAGACCTAGTTGGGTTCCTTAAAAATCGTCTAAATTTTTGATCCAAAATTTGTGTCCGTTTCGCTCTAACTTGCTTAGTTTTTGAGATACGTGATTTTATGGGACCACTGGGGTTTTGAGAATTAAGAAACTCGATAACTTCAAAAATATTACTTGGAGAGCTTTCGGAACCGATAGGTCCAGACGCCGAAAGGGTCAGACCTAGTTGGGTTCCTTAAAAACCGTCATAATTTTTGATCCAAAATTTGTGTCCGTTTCGCTTTAACTTGCTTAGTTTTTGAGATACGTGATTTTAGGGGACCACTGGGGTTTTGAGAATTAAAAAACTCGATAACTTCAAAAATATTACTTGGAGAGCTTTTGGTGGTCTTGTTCTACGTGTTGAGAGCTACAAAAATGCTTTTGGACTTTTTGTTGTGTCGGCAATATTTGCCGAGATATGAATATTTTAAAATTTTCGGGAATGCTAACTTTTTTGGATCCAAAGTTAGGACCCATTAGGTTCCACACATGTAAAGAGGACCGGCAATACTATAGAGTGCCCGAGAACCAAAAATGTCCTCCATTTTCCTCTATCTGGCTTAGTTTCCGAGATAGCGCCATTTAAGATTTTCTTAAAAAAAAAAAAAATTACAATTTATTTTTGCAAAAAAGCTTGTAAAAATTTGATCAACTCAATTTTAAATTTAGCAAAAAAAATTAGTTCAAATTTTGTTTAAAATTGCTAATGAGCTAAATGAAGTTTACAAGGTATTTTTTCTAACATGCTAATCTCAACTAAAAATTTGCTAAAAGTTAGCTTGCTAGCATTAGCAAAAAAAAAATTAGTAAATCTGCTAATGTATTATTTTGAGTGTATTGTATGTATTACACCGTCCGACAAAAATAAAAAAAGTCGTTAAACACTAACTGGATAATATACTATTGAAACTAGAGACTAAATGTAGTTAAACTGCATTTACAGTTTTTCTTTTTGTGATCCTTTTTCCTTTTAAAATGACATAAAAGTTTTAGAGGATTAAATTTTAGAAAATATTTTTTTTAATATTCCTGCTTGTTCTAGGTTACCACTAGTGATAGCAAATAAAAGAGGAGAATCTCCTCTAATTTTCATATTTTTATTATTTCTACACATCAGGAAAAAGGATGTGTAAAATTAATCCTTCAATATCATTCAAAATTTTCAACAAAATATTTTGATAAATTTTTCAAATGACTTTATTTACATCCTTTTGTTCTGATATGGCAAAATAAAAAAAATGGAAAACTTAGGGGGGATCCTCCTCTTTCACTTGTATTACCAGTGTCATCCTATGACAAGTTCAAATATTTTACAAAATGTATCCTTTAAAACTTTGAAATCCTTTTAAAAGGAAACAGGATCACGAAATGGTAAACTGTAAACAGTGTTGCCAATTTAGCCATTTTCCGGCTAAATTTAGCTCCTTTTGAACTCGTTTAGCCGGAGAAAAAGGCATTTAGCTCTTAGCCGTTTTTTTAGCCATTTTCGAAACTATTTTAGCAGTTTTTTAGCCATTTTTGAGTTTTCGGTTAAAAAGTAATTTTTAGTGTGTTTTTTATACTAAAATAGAGAATTTATTGGTTTTTAAGTTTGTAAAGATCGATCACAGACTCTAATACTATTTGTTATAAAGGTTTAAGTTTAAAAATGTAGGAGAAAATTAAATTTCTAAAAATTATAGACATTTCTGAAATTGTCATTCCGGTTTCAAGCATTTTAGTTATGTGTTATCATCAGAAGGATTGTAAATAATGGTTTATTTTATTAGTAGGTAATTGGTTTTCATATATTTAATTTTTATTAACACTAGTCTACATTAAAATCACGTATATTTTTGTCATACCATAAATATTATACTAAATTTTAGACGATCAAGTGATGCCCGTTTCTCTGTCTTTTAAAAATACGCTAATGTTCAAAACTCAACTTGAAGGCTGATTGCTGAATCTTGGCATATATATTTTTGAAATTCTTCCGATCAGGTTTCAGCGAAAACGGTCCCACGGGTAAAAAGTGTCACCTCGAATTCACGTGTTGAAAAAGCTTTTTTAAGCCAAAATAACTTAAAAAAATTTTTTACTTAAATACATTTTTTGCAGTTAAAATTTTTATATATATTTTTATAAAAAAATTTAATATAAAATATTAAAATCATTAAAAAAGTGCTTTCTTCATTTTATCTAAAATATGTCAAAACAGTAACAAAAAATCTCCTTATTTTAATATATGTATCAAAATCGGTTCAAAATATGAATTTACCTTAGTTTTTCTTAAAAAGTAAAATATATATTTTAGCCGTTTTTTAGCCGTTATTTTAAAAGGATTTAGCCGTTTTTGATTACAACGTTCTGACAACACTGACTGTAAATGCAGTTTTACTCCATTTGATCTCTACTTTCAGACATATATCATCCGGTTCATGTTTAATATTGGCTGTCGGACGGTGTTATCTGTTGTCATATAAACAAAAAAATATATTTTTTATTTCTAAAGCATACTTAAAGGCATTTTCAACAAAAAATTAACATATTTTTATTGAAAATTGATTTAAAACAATAAAGAATTATGAATGATTGTCCGGCTTCCTCCTCTTGAATTTTTTAGGATTCCGTGTTAAATTCGGCTTGATCTTATTTGATCTGATTTCATCTGATAATATATAATTAGATTAGATTAGATTAAAGAGGCCCTATGTACTGCGACCAGAATGATCTTTTGTGCAGCCTGAGAGGGGGTGCCCTTAATAGTCAGGCTATTAATAAAGCCGAGAATCCTATTTGGCAAAGAGTTTCGTATGTTAGTTGGTGATAACAAGTGTACCCCCGGATGTCGACGCCTTCTACCAGTCAGTCTTGGGCATGTACAAAGAATAATTATATATAATATATAATTACATCTAGTTGTATGTAATTGTAGCTGATCAGATCTAATTAGTTGCATTATTTGTCCCAATTTTGGACAAATCCTAGATATAACTACATCCTCATTTTGGCCATTTCATATATAATTATATGCAATCAGATACGATCATATAAGAATAGATATAACCATATCAGATAAGATCTTAACAATTTGTACACGGGATGTGTTACTTTAACTTAAAAAATTTGCTTTCATTTATTTAATTTTACGATACACTAATTTTGTATAGCATAGTTTTAGGCATCAAAATAAATTCATCCTACTGTTATTTTCACATCAAATTTCTGATTTCTGTTGTCCTACACATGAAATATTTATCTTTAAAATATTATTTATACATAATTTTCATAGTTTTTCTTTTAAATTATGAAAAATTTTCTTTATTATTTATTTGTTTATTTTCTTTTATAAAATCTATGAACCTAAAGACCCACTTCAAGTGCAATGGCACAAAAAACTCATAGACCAAAAAATAATGAACGAGACATTTGTCTGTTTGTTTTAAACTGTCTGACTATAATTTCGTCTGCTTGTTAGTAAAAGAAGTTGGGGCTGTTTAAGAAAAAATGAAAATAATAATGATGATGATAATACAGTTTTAAAGTCTATAATATTAATAAACATCAACAAAAATTTTATAAAACGAAAAAAAAAAACTACAAAATGCTGTATAAATAACGAAATTCTTCACTATGCCGACTTTGTTCATCATTTTCTTTTCTTAATGGGAGCAAACAATTTAAAAATGTAATGCTTTCTTGCATTCTTAAAAAAAATATAAAAAAAAAAATTATTCATCATTTGTTTTTTTTTTTTGTTAAAGCATTTCTTTAAATGCATGTTCATTGCAATAAGAGCTGACTTCCGAATGTACAAAATGATTTTACTGCCAGAAATAAAAGTTGTATTCTTGGTGCTTTAAAAAAAAAAAAAAAAAAAAACTTCAACAGAAATTAAAATTTCCGTTGAAAATGATGGTTGTAAAGAAAAAGAAGCAGATGATGATAAATATATATACTTTTTTGAAACGAATGTGTGAATTTAAAATTGCTTCTTTGCTAATGGTAGGAAAGCAAAAAGAGAATTGTATTTAAATTATGCCACAGAAAGTAAAATAAAAACCACAATACAAAATTTTATAAAATTTAGAAACACATGTTTAACAAAAAAAATCTTACAAATACATACCACTATAGAAAATAAAAACTTTTATAAACAACTTAAAACTAAAAAAAAAAAATTATTATCATTATCTTGTTTTATGTTTATTTAAATCTACATGCAATTTTCATGTTCATGTTGAATGTTCAACACAAAAAATACCCCATACAAAAACCTCATCATTATATTAAAAGAATGGCAAGGATAAGTATTTTATTTAGCTTTAGAAATGTTAAAATAATTTTTTTTTAAGTTAAAGTTTTGAAAACAACATATTTTAATGTGCATTTACTAAAGCGCCATCTAAGTAGTGTTTTTGATAGTCATTTATATTTATCTTTTATTAGGAAAAAACTAATAGTTGGTATTTTAGACAAGTTGGTATATTTAACAAAATATAATATTTAATCTTTATCACATTAGAGTTTTATATATCTACGAATCTTCCTGTTTGTTCGTAAAGTTTCGAAAGCATTTCTGCAATTATCGTATAGCATACCTTAAGGTGCGAATAATAGTTAGGCATCATGTTTTTACTGGCGCAGTCGGAGGTAACACACTCGCTTGTATAACTATGATTTTTTTGTAATTACATTTTGTAAAGTATTGCAATATAGATCTCTTCCAAAAAATGTTCCTGGGAAATTTCTGTGTAATGGAATCCCTATGACATGCACATATATCTAAACATAACTCACTTAGCAAATGGAATTGTAATAAGAAAATTCATTCATTCAAAAAATAAACACAACAACACTATCACAATTTAGAGAAAAAATAAAAGTATTTACATCTCCTTTAAAAAAAAAAATCAAACATGCAGAAAATTATTATAATCTACCACAGCATCAAACAGTAGCTACTGCAAAATCCCATTACCACCTTATAAAGTCATCAACTCTTTTTTCATTGTCATCATCATTATCATCATCATCCTTATATTTTCCTCTTTATTTTATGTGAATTATAAAAAGAAAATATATTTTTTTTATACTTTACCTTGAGTTTAATGTTGTACATTCTCCGTTTACAATTAATGGTTTTTAAGTATTAAAAACGTAACGATTTAATACTCTTACTCATCCTAGATTGTAATTTCTTTCATTGTTGCATTTACTGCACTTTCTACAGGAAGACATTTTTAAGTAACAAGGAAATTTAGTTGTATGCCTGTTTGCCAAGGAAAATTATTATGTGTTTATTTTTTTTGTTTTTCACATGCAGATGTAGAAGGTATAGATGATATTTGTTTTTGTAAATTTTTTGTAAGCCTTAAAGTAGGCAATGCAATATTTAATTTAAAAAATATTAAAAGTATGCATTAGTTTTTTTTAGAGATTTTATGTTAACAGAAAGGGGTATTAGATATAATGAAAGGTCAACAACATTTTTTTTATGATATTTTTAAGATTCTATTTGAGATTCTTGAACGCAGGAAAAAACAGCAACTCTTTGAAAATTTTAAATTGCAATATCCCAAAAATCGCTCGACCGATTTTAAAAACTTTTTAATATTAATGAATATGATGTATCACAATACATATATTTTTTTATTATTTTATACAAAAAGTTTTTAAAAAATCCAATACCTTGATGGCCGGGCGCCATTGTCCCGATTTCCTCTTGCAATTTTTAGGACGTGTTACTTCAACTAAAAAAATTAGCTTTCATTTATTTAATTTTACTATACACTTGTTTTGTATAGCATAGTTTTAGGCCGCAAAATAAATTCATAACTGCTCGTTTTGTGAGGCCTTAAGAGCAAATCCATGGGAAATTAAACTGACGGATCACCCTTTTTTTCTGGGAAGGACACCATGGATTTCCAAAAACAAAATTTTATTTTAAAGTTCGGAATGCCCTTTTCGCGCTATTAAAATTTCAGAGAGGTGTTTTTTCGTATTGTTGAGCGATAAGCTTTTTAAAGAGCCCAATATTTGATTTTTGTTTTTAAAATTTTTTTTCGAAAAATCAAATATTTGGCTCTAGACCGTTTTTTACCATTTGTGTACTAAGTCGTACTAAAAACCGTGTTAAAGCAATATTTAAGATAAAATTATGAAGATTTAAAATTTAGAAAAATAAAATTCTTTTTAAAAAATTTCAACAAAAAAATTTTGAAAATAATATTTGAATGTTCTTTTTTCCTGGTAAGGGCACCATGGATTTTTAAAACCAAAATTTTATATTAAGGTTTGGAATGTCCTTTTCACGCTCTTACAATTTCAGAGAGGTGTTTTTTCGTATTGTTGAGCAATAAATTTTCAATGTTTTTAGAGAGCCAAATATTTAATTTTTTTTAAACATTTTTTTCAAAAAATCAAATATTTGCTTTAGACAGTTTTTTACTATTTTTGTACTCGGCAACAGTAAGTCAGATAAAATTATGAAGATTTAAAATTTTGAAAAAAAATAAATTTTACCAAAAAATTTTTAAAACAATATTTGAATGTTCTTTTTTCCTGGTAAGGGCACCATGGATTTTTAAAACCAAAATTTTATATTAAAGTTTGGAATGCCCTTTTCACGCTCTTACAATTTCAGAGAGGTGTTTTTTCGTATTGTTAAGCAATAAATTTTCAATGTTTTTTAGCGAGCCAAATATTTGATTTTTTTCAAAATTTTTGCAAAAAATCAAATATTTGGCCTTACACAGTTTTTTTTACCATTTTTGTACTCGGCAACCGTAAGTCAGATAAAATTATGAAGATTAAGCCCCTTATTCATATTCAAATTTGAACACTTTATAACAGATTTATAAAACAGATTTCCATACGAAATTCGTTTTATAAACCTGTTATAAGTTTGTTAATTTCAATATGAATAAGGGCCTTAAAATTTAGAAAAAAAAAATGTCAAAAAAATTAAAACAAAAAATGTTAAAAACAATATTTGAATGTCCTTTTTCCTGGAAAAGACACAATGGATCTCCAAAAACAAAATTTTATATAAAAGTTTTGAACGTCCATTTTACGCTATTTTTTTTTTTTTTTGCCAAAAAATCAAATATTTGGCCTTGGACAGTTTTTTACCATTTTTGTACTCGGAAACCGTTAGTTGTACGAAAAAACTTCTAAAAGCAATATTGTAGATAAAATTATGAAGATTTATAATTTGGAAAAAAAAAAATTTTCCAAAAAATTTCAACCAACATTTTTTAAAACAATATTTGAATGTCCTTTTTCCTGAGAAGGGCACCATGGATTTCCTAAAACAAAATTTTATATTTAAGTTTGGAATTCCCTTTTCACGCCATTAAAATTTGAGAGAGGTGTTTTTTCGTATTGTTGAGCAACAAATTTTCAAAATTTTTTAGAGAGCCAAATATTTGATTTTTTTTCAAAGTTTTTGAAATCAATATTTGTCTCTAGACAGTTTTTTTACCATTTTTGTACTCGGTAAGCGTAAGTCGTACCAAAAAACTTTTCAAAGCAATATTGTAGATAAAATTATAAAGATTTAAAATTTAGAAAAAAATATTTGTTTTTCAAAAAAATTTCAACAAAAAAATTTTGAAAAAAAATATTTGAATGCCCTTTGTTTCCTGGCACAGGCACCGTAGATTTTCAAAATCAAGTTTTGTTTTAAATTTTAGAATGTCCTTGTAAGGCTATTAAAATTTCTGAGAGGGGTTTTTTCGTTATGTTGAGAAATAATTTTTCAAAGTTTGTTAGACAGCCAAATATCACGAACTTTGAAAATTTATTGCTCGAGAAAACAAAAAAACACCTACCTAAAATTTTAACAGCGTTAAAAGGACATACTAAAATTTAAAACAAAATTTTGTTTTTGGAAATCCATGGTGTCCTTCCCAGCAAAAAAGGACATTCAAATATTGCAGCGTGCGACAAAAATGAAAAAAGGCGTTGAACACGAATTGAATGAAACAACAAACTAAATGTAGTGCAGCATTTACTTAAAAAAAGGACATTCAAATATTGTTTTCAACATTTTTTGTTGAAATTTTTTTGCTAAAGTTTAAATCTACATTATTTTTTTTACAATTTTGCTTTCAGAAGTTTTTTCGTACGACTTACGGTTAACGAGTACAAAAATGGTAAAAAACGGTTTAAAAGTCAATATTGCCAAAAGAGCGCTTATTTAAACGTCCATTTCCTCCGAAGTATTGATCCAAAAAAAATGTTATTTATCCTTTACAAAGCTCTATCAAATAACCAAAAAATAACGAAATCGGTGATCCGCCAGTTTAATTTCCCATGGATTTGCTCTTACACATATGTAATATCATTGTTTTTATTAAATCATTTAAATCAGTAATACCGTGACAATTGGTAAGAAAGATTTTCCTATTTTTTTTTTTTAATCTAAAAGCAAACAAAAACCAAATAAAAATATAAAATTAACTAAAAAAATATATATATTTTTTACTGAAGAATTTTTAAATTTTTTCCAAGGCCAAAACGATCAAATCCTTTAAAAAAAATCAATTTTCTTAAAAATTATTTAAAAATTTCCACAAAGATTTCACTGTAAGTATATTCTTACAAAAAAATAAATTGCTTTAAAAAAAATGCATTACAAAATAAAAATATAAATTGAAAAACATTAATTTTCTTGACATGTTCTTTAAACTGGAAGAGAAAAAAAAACTACATGACTTTCTAAATGCATCACTGATTTATCAATGTTGAAGCAATGAAAGTAAATTTAAAAAAAATAATAATAATATGTATAAAGTAAAAAATAAAATACATTCTTAGAAATATAAGTATATATATATTTATAATATAATACCATAGAAAAATAAAATGGTTTAATACTTAAGTCAAAAAGCAAACTAAAGTGTTCTCCTAATAGAACCTAAACAAAAAGAGAGTAAAATTCTAAAGTTCTTTTTATGCAACAAAAATAGATGTACAGCAACTAAATGAAGATAAAAAAAAAATATATAAAGAATCAACATGCATCATTTATGCATTACAAATGCTTGTTGATATTAAAAAAAATATATAGCATACCTTTAGGATAAATGCAAACATTCAGTTATTACAAACAAATACATTCCTATTACAACTACACTAAGAAAAAAATTTATCAAGCAAAAGAAATCTTGTTTTAAAAGAAAACAGAGACAAAATTAAAAAAAAAGTTTTTTCTCAATTTGAAAATATTCATAAACGCCTTTAATATGACTTGATTAACTGCATACCTTTAGGTTGCAGAGTTTTAAACTAGTTGAAATGTTTTCACTTATGTGTCCCCACGAAAAATAATAAAATAACGGCGTCATTTTTGAAAATTCGTTTTTAAAATTAGTGGAAATTCATATTAAGTACATATATGATCAAAATAATAATTTTCAACGTGGCGCCATCAGGTAGTGTAAAATAGTTCTTGCAACCTAAATTCAAGAATTATAATTTTTAAATCAATACCGGTATTTATTATATTTTATAAATTTGAAATTCATTAATAAAAATTTTTGAAAACTGAGAACAAACATTTTATAAATGAGTATAAACATTTTTAAAATGAGTACAAACATTTTAAAAATGAGTACGAACATTTTTGACTACGATTTTTTTTCCTCAGTGTTTTAAAAAGTAATAGTAGTTTTGTTTTCAAAAAAATAAATATTTTTTCCAACTTTAAACAGCGTTAACATATTTTTATAAAACAAACATCACAAGAATATTCAGCAAATGTCAAATGCTGGTTATATATATTTTTTTAATTTTTTCTAGTTTAAAAAAAAATCCACTTCTACTATAGTTGATGATAATGATGATGTTGAGAATGTTGATCCTAGTAACGCATAACTATGTAAATACACATGATTGAAAATATATAAAGAAAATATGTTTGTATAGAATGAAATAAATTGTATAGACTAAAGGGATTTTTTTCTTTAAATTCTTTTTTACATGTTATTGAACATTTTTTAAAAAATCTTCATGCCTTCACGTAGAATTTTCGGTGTTTTTGTTTTTGTTTAAAGCAATATCTTAATAATTAAAAATTCCCGCACATTTTAATGGGTTTTCAAACTAAATATTTTTGCATATTTATATAAAGAAAAAAATATAAACAAAATTTCAAGTATCTCCAGAATAGATAGATACCAACTCCTGTAGAAAAAAATTTTACAATTTTATTTTTTTATATTTTACAGACAAACAATAAATGTACTTATTTATGCAAAACACCTACTCTATCATCAATATATACTTATATTTGTGTTTATTTATTTATATGTAGGTATTCGTACTTGACAGTATGTATAAAAAAATTTTAAAACTAAAAGACATGTAAAAAAAGTTAAATTCGGCCTTGCCGAATGTGTGGATTCCCTTCACAATGTAAGAAATATTATAGAAAAAAATTTATTCGGAAGAAGTTTGTAGAAAATTTTTAACAAGAAAAAAAAAAAAATTTTAAAAAATTTTGAACAAAAAAAAATTCCGCGAAAAAATTTAAAAAACAAAAAAAAAACAGCAAAAAAAATTTGTTAAAAAAAAAATTCCGCAAAAAATTTTTGGGTTGAAATATGTTTGTACTTTCGGTATCCAATTCGGTTCACATATGTAAACAGCAACAGAATTTAAGCATTTTGTATTATTAGGTTTTGTGGAATGCCCCAACATTTTCGAGGTTATTTTACAATTTCGTTTATAACTCTTAACCGCTTAACCGATATAGCTCAAATGTAATACCAAACTTCCGAGGACAACAAGAAGTAAATATGCTGAGTCTCACACTCTAATTAAAATGATTTTAGTTTCCTACTATAAATTGGGTAAATTTACACAAACTGTGTAGTTTTACCAAAAAAATATTGGAAATTTACACATTTATAGTAGTATATTATTCGAATTTGTTGAAATTTACCCAATTTATAGTAGGAAACTGGACTCATTTGTTTAGAGTGCAGTTATATATGTGTCGAATAATCGATCACTGATCTCGTGGAAACGTGTATAATTTGGAAAATACTGCTGACACGACAAAACGTCACTTAATCAGTAACCTCGAACTTAACCCGAGGAACATTCTTGCTAAATACACGAAAGGTCTCAGATCTATTCTTTTTGAGTTACATCCTATTATAGTAGTAAAGAACAAATTTTGTTTAAAAAAGATTAACATAGTTTTTTTTGGCGCCCAACGTGGGGCCCACAACGTCGAACCCTGAATATAAAATCCCATCTCTTAAATTTGATAAAAATATAAAAGTTTTAATTATCAAAAGTATCGTAACGTAATTTAGAAAAACAAAAAATTTACAAAAGACCCACATAGTGTTATTGCGCCTATCGTGGGACCAACAGAATATATAAGTGCCATTTTGAGACATTTTATAGTTTTGGACGTCCCAGCTCTTATTTTTCTTAATTTATAACAGATTTTCATATTAATAAACTAAAATTGGAGTTAAGAAACAAATTTTAGTTACAAAAGATTTACATAGTTTTCTTTTGGCGCCCAACGAGGGGCCCATTTTGACGTCCCAGCTCTTAAGTTTATTTAATTTATAATAGATTTTCATATCAATAAACTCAAATTGTAGTTTAAAAAACAAATTTTATTTACAAAATATTTTCATAGTTTTCTTTTGGCGCCCAACGTGGGGCTAATATTGGCGAACCATATATTTTTATAAAAATCTCATCTCTTAAATTTGTTAAACCATAACAGTTTTTAGTATCAAAAGTCTCGTAACTAAATTCACAAAAACAAAAATGTTTACAAAAGACCCATTTTGTGCCCATTGTGGGGCCAACCTAATGTAAAAGTTCCATGTTGTGGCATTTTATATTTTTTAAGTCCCAGTTCTTAATTTTTTTAGTTTATACTAGATCTTCATGTTTAGAGACTGAAATTGCAGTTAACAAACAAATTTTATTTGCAAATGATTTACATAGTTTTCTTTTGGCGCCCAAAGTCGGGCCAATATCGGGGAACCCTATATTTTTATAAAAACACCATCTCTTAAATTTGTTAAACTTTAACAGTTATTAGTATTAAAAGTCTCGTATCGAAATTCACAAAAATGTTTACAAAAGACCAACATAGTATTTTGTGCGCATCTAGGGGCCAACCTAATGTATAAGTTCCATGTTGGCGCATTTTATATTTTTTGAAGTCCCAGCTCTTAAATTTTTAATTTATACTAGATCTTCATATTAAGTGACTGAAATTTCAGTTAACAAACAAATTTTATTTACAAAATATTTACATAGTTTTCTTTTGGCGCGCAACGTGAGGCTAATATTGGCGTACCCTATATTTTTATAAAAATCCTATCTCCTAAATTTGTTAAACTATAACAGTTTTTAGTGTCAAAAGTCTCGTAAGTAAATTCACAAAAACAAAAATGTTTACAAAAAACCCACATAGTATTTTGGCGCCCATCGTGGGGCCAACCTAGTATATAAGTGCCATGTTGTGGCATTTTATATTTTTTTAAGTCCCAGGACTTAAATTTTTTTAATTTATACTAGATGTTCATGTAAAAAAAGTCTGAAATTGCAGTTAACAAACAAATTTTATTTACTAAATATTTTCATAGTTATTTTTGGCGCCCAACGTGTGCCCATATTGGGAAATTTTATATTAATATAAAATTTAAATTTACTAAACTATTATTGATGTAATTTCGAATTAAGGAAACGAAAATATCAACAAAAGGCTCACATAGTCTTTTTGGCGTCCGTTGTGGGGTAAACAAAATATGTGTATATTAAATTAATAAATGTCTCAAATCTCTGTAAAAAAACTAGTTCATGTGTAAATGATAAAAATTGTTTTTTTGGCGCCCATCGTATGGCCATTATAATAAATGAGTTCCAGTTGGAATATTTTATATTTTTAAAGATCCTAAGTGATAGTAATAGTAATTTTTACAATACAAAAACTCAAATTTTCGATAAAATTCAATATCAATGTGACCGGTTGAACGACAAAGTTTGAGCAGTCTCAAAGTTGTCTTTAGAAAATTGACGTGTTTTATATAGACAGACGGACGGAGACTGATAGATTAATCTTACTTCAATCAAAAATCATGCTATTTTACACATAAAATAATTCTAGGTTAATGTCACTTTAAAAAATTTCTTAAAACTGTTTATAACAGTGTTTGAAATACAATATTTCATAATTTCATAAAGTTTTTTGGCGCCCAACCAGGGGCTAACGTAATATATTCAAAATAGCACTTAAAATGTTACTAATAGAAGCTTTCGTCTCAAAAACGTTTGAAGCTCGATCAATACTGCCTATATAACAAAAAGTCGCCTCGACATTTTAAGGTGTTACAAACGGAATGATAAATGTATACCCTCTGTTATTAAGTGTAGGGATATAAATGTCATTATAAAAACATTTTTGCTCTTGTCAAGATAACTCCTGAGCAAAAAATGTGAAAAAAGCAAAAGTAAAACTTGAAATATTTTATGACTAGAGTTCTTTTGATTATTTATAGAGTCATTCCCATAATATATAGAAAGATGAAGATATCTGTTGTTTTGTTTAAAGAATTTATTTTGTGTTGCCATTATAAACAAAACTTCGATGAAAATAAAAAAAGTAAAACAAAAAAATAAACAATACAAAAAAATGTGGTAGTTAATAACAAAAAAATATCTGTAGAAAATCTTAATTACACTATGAAGCAAAAGTAGCAGAGATTTTTTTAAAATAAAAAGATGTTCAAAAATTTTTGGAAAAAATTTAATAATATCTTTTTAATTAAGATTTATCATACAAAACGTTGACTATTAAATACAAATACAAATATTATTAAGGTTTTAGTTATCTACGACTCTTCCTGTTTATTTTCGACGATTTTTATAAAAAAGTAAAATTTTGCTGTAGCATAATTTTAGGCATTTTGTAAATGTATGATCCGAAAATTAAATCTCAGCAAAACAATGAAATTTATATTTTTTTTTAATAAGTCGACTCAAGATTAAATAAACTGTTATATTTTTTTTATAAATTTAGCAATATGTAGAGCTTTTTTGTCGCTTTTAAATAACAACCACATATTTACTACATGGCTAAAATTATGCTATAAAAAATCTTGCTTTCTCTTCAAAATCATACGACTCAGTGGTATGGTGTAAATAAAGCGAAAGACGGCACTATTACTCGCTGTATGGTGTGATGCGGTTAGTTATTGTTTACTCCTTTACTAATAGTACTAAAGTACTGTATAAAATATACAAAAAAACAGGAAGAGTCGTAGATGAGTAAAATTATAATAAGATTAATATGTATTTAATAAGTCCACACTTTTTATGATAAATCCTAGTCCTAAAGCTGTGTTTACACATACCACTGAGACTTATTAATTTTGAAGATTTTTATACAAAAGTAAGATTTTTCTGTAGCATAATTGTAGGCAATTTGTAAATATATGAGCCAAAAATTAAATCACAGCAAAACAATGACATTTATGATTTTTTTTAATAAATCGACTTTATATTAAATAAATTGTTGTACTTGTTTATAAATTAAGCAATATGTAGAGTTTTTTGTCGCTTTTAAATCACAATCATATATTTACGACATACCTAAAATTATGCTTTAAAAAATCTTGCTTTTTCATAAAAATCATACGATCCAGTTGTATGGTGTAAACGTAGCTTAAGTAATATTTGGCAAAGTAATAATTAATTTAAGTCTTTAAAATTTTGCAAACCTAAAAAAAAAACTTTTTTGAAATTTTTTTTATTTTTTGTTAACAAAAAAACTCAAAGGCCCTGCATTTTTTTTTAAATCTAATAATTTTTGATTTTAGTGTACAAAATATTTAAGTATGAATCCTATTTAAGTACGAATATATTTTCTAGGTACATAGTTTATTTTGTTTGATAGAGTTTATGAGCCTCAGGGGTAGTTGAAATCATGTTTAGAATTATTAAGTGGGTGGCACATACTCACACGCATTATGCCAACGTATAGATGGTTGGTTGGGATTTTGCTCATACCTGCTGGATATATATATTTTATACCATAGATGGCAGTTTTGCGTTTTTTTTTTGCTGTTTCTGCCACATTCAAGAGGAAACCATACATAAAAGGAAAAATAAAAAAAAAAATAAAAAAAAACGTACGAAAAGTTTAATGAACCAAACGTGCCAAAATTACACAATTATAATATTTGTAGATCTGTCTGTATAAATATTACAAAGAGAATATTATTATATTTTAAATAATATTTTTTTATAAATATTTTTTATAAAATAATAATTATGTTTATTTGAATAATGTTTTTTTTATTAATATTTAAAATTGAAAATAAATTGTTTTTTATATTTAGGAGCAACAGAGATAATAGATTTTGAAATATTTTTCCAAAAGGAATGCTTTAAAAATTCTAAAAATCCTCAAAATTCTAAAAATATATAAAAAAAACTAAAAATTCAAATAAAACATAAAAGATGGTGCTTTTAATCGTTTAATAAAATTGCTGTCGGTATTTCCCCCTTTTGCCTTAAAAATACTACAAAATTTTTTTCATAAAAACAGGAAAAGCCAATGATCTATTAAAACTTAATACGATTAGGATTAAATAAGTCCACACATCTAATTTGTAACAATTTTATTTAGGGCAAGATATTGCAAAGATAATTCTTTTCTCATTACAAATGCGACGAAAAATGTTCAACATTTTTAAAGTATTTCTAAAAACGGGAAAAATCATACTTTATATCAATTTTTTCTTTGAGTCTAAAAGTATGCACTCTTTTTTTACACAGAATATTTTAAACCGTTTTATTAAAGCTATGTTTACACCATACCACTAAGTCGTATGATTTTTATGAAAAAGCAATGTTTTTTATAGCATAATCTTAGGCATGTAGTAAATATATGATTGTTATTAAAAAGCGACTACAATCTCTACATTTTGCTAAATTGATAAACAAATATGACAATTTTTTTAATCTTAAGTTTATAAATTTAGCAATATGTAAACCTTTTCGTCGCTTTTAAACAACAATCCTATATACATATATTACATACCTAAAATTATGCTATAAAAATACTGCTTTTTCATGAAAATCATTGGACTCAGTGGTATGGTGTAAACATACCTTAAGTGGTACGTGCCAATTGTCCTTAATACAACTTTTTGACCAACAAAAAATATTCTTATAAATAATTAAATGTATTTTTTTTTGAGTTTGAATATTAATTCAAATAAAAAATTATTTGTATTTTCAAATTGATTAATATTTTAATTTATTTAATTATTTTTTTAATTGGCTCAACTATGATTTTAATCGAATGAAGTATTTTATTCAATTAATATATTGTTTTGATTAATCCAAATGCTACAAATCTATCATAAATACAAAATTTCAATTATTTGTTTTGTTAAATAAATTTTGTTAAATCAATTATTTTTTAAATTTATATTTTATTTTATTTTCGCTTTTTTTTTTTTAAATGTCTCCCTTCATTTCACTGTAGGTAATGTTACTGTGTCTTGCCTAAAATAATTTAAATTTTATTATTATCCTCTTGTCTATAATAATTCTATAATCTCCTCCTAAATTCCTATTATTCATAAATTTATGTTAAATTATTACTTTTACTTATTTATATTACTTTTTTATTAATATGTTTGTTCTCTGCTTCTTTTCATTACAGGTAATTGTCTTTAAATGTCCTCTCAAACAAGAAAAGGAAAACAAAGTTTTCATATTTGAACTAAAATCATAAAAATACTCAAAATATCACACCATAACACTAACATTATATGTAAGTAAAAGTCAACATTTAAAAGTTATAAAAATGAAGAAAAAATTTATATAAAAAAAATCTTTAATATCAGAAAAAAAAAACATAAGAAAACTTTTATATTTTAACAGGCTCTTTTTAACATACAACAATTTAAGACATAAAAAAACACCCACTACTTTTTTAAAAATAAGGTGAAAATTATATTTGTCAAATTTTAGAATGATGTATAGGACAACAAGAAACTAGCGGTTTTGAAATTTTTTTAGGCCTAAAACTATGCTATACAAAAAGTGTATTGTTAAATTAACTAAATGAATGCATGTGTTTGAAGTTGAAGTAACACATCCTAAAACCCTCAAGAGGAGGACATCAGGACAATCCTTCATAATTATGGTAACAGAAAACAAGTATTTATGAATTCATTTTGAGGCCTAAAACTATGCTTTTCAAAAAAAGGGTATTATAAAATTAAATAATTAAAAGAAAATGTTTTTAGTAAGACATTCTAAAACCCTCAAGAGAAGGAAATCAGGACAATCCTTTATAATTATTTATTGTTTTAAATCAAATTTCAATAAAAATATGTTTGATTTTTGACTTCTGTTTCAAAAAAGTTGTTGCATATTTTCAGGCCTCAAAATAAATTCTTAACTGCTAGTTTTTTGTTGCCTTATTTATCATTTTTCATTGTGTAAATCAAGTGACAGTAAAAATATGTATGATTTCTGACTCCTGATTCGAATATTTTGTTGCATAGTTTTAGGCCTCAAAATAAATTCATAACGGCCTTAATGATAAAGAACTGTTAAGTTAACATATTAATGTAAACTTAAGAAAAATTCAAAGCATAAAACTAGGCGTATTTGAAATGATGGTATGAGATTAAATGCTGTTCGCTCCTTAAGGTATGCTTTAATAAAATTTCAAAAGTACTGTATAGAATTTACAATTATGATTAATTGTTGTCTTTATTAACTATTTGGAGCAAAGAAGTAAATTTTCTTATATTATTCCTAAGGTGTACTGTAGAAATGCTAAAAAATATGTATCCGAAGGTTTCTAACACACCACAAAAGTTGACACTATCACTTGCTGTGTGTTTTGATTGGATTAGATATTGTTCGCGTCTTAAGGTTAAATTTAAAAATTCGATTAAAATTTAAAAATTCCACATTTCGTATGTTAAATCCTTTTCCAAGTGATTGCAAAACACAGCTTATATCGCTTTTGAGAGTGCAAATAAGTGTCTCCTTAATATGTGTTTCATGCAGCATACAATCAAACCTTATTAGTAAGTAGTAAGTAGTGTATACTTATAGCAAAACAACAAAAAATGGAAAGAAAAGGTAATGCCCTAAAAGCATAATAAACTCGCATCATTAAAGTGTCACAATAACAACATAATAAAAGCCAAAAAATGGCAAATAACAGCAGACGCGGCAACAAAATAGCAACAACTACAAAAATACATTTATAACAAAAAAAAATGTTACATATTTTTAAAATTTTTTTTTGCGTTACCTTACAGAAAAACTTTTAGTAAATTGTCATTACTAATAGGAAACATGCCAAAATTTATAGTCAAATTGTTAATGTTTAATCTTGTTTGTATGTATTGTATGTCTGAGCTTAAAATTAACAGTGTGTTGGTTTATTTATCAAGGTGTGTTTACAACATGCCACTGAGTCGCATTATTTCCAAAAATAACTCTTAATAAAAAATTAAGAGTTCGATTTTTGTAGCATAATTTTAGGCATTTCGTAAATACACTATTTTTATAAAAAAAACGCTTTAACTACATTTTGTAAAATTTAAAAAAAAAAATTAACAAATTATTTAAACTTAAGTCGGCTTATTTAAAAAAAATCATATCATCATTGCTTTGCTCGCTTCAATGTGAGGATCATGTTTTAACAAAACACCTAAAATTATGCTTTATAAAAATATAGCTTTTTCATAAAAATCATCGAAAATAAAACGACTCATAGTCAATGATATGATGTAAACCCACCTTTATTTGCTGTATTAGTGTTAAAGTGTGAAACTGTAAAAATCCTTTTTTTTCAACATTATTTTTATGAAACTGCGGTTTTTATGCAACGTTTGCTTTTATGATTATGACACCTTTGCACCTTTAAACAATAACAGCAACCATAAGCTAAGTATTTTTTTTTTTTTTTAACACTGTTTTACACACATTTTATGGGAAAAGAAATTTTTTTTTCACAACAATTTTTAATATTTTTTTTTTTTTTTATTTAAAAAAATGCTCCATTTCCTCTTTTTACATATAAAACAAAACTGACAAATTACATAGCGTTTTTCTAGTAAGAGAAAAAAAAATATGATTTCACACTTTTAACAAAAAACTCCAAAAATAAAAAAGTATAAAAAATAACAATTTTATACAAAATTTTTCCAAAACAAAAGTATAAAAACATCATATAAATATTTTATAGAGTTTAATGTACCTAACATTTTTATTTGAAATTTGTTTATGTTGAAACTCACACCAATAAATCATAACGTTTCAAAACAAATTTAAAATTTACTATGAAAAAGCAACTTAAAATGTTTATGAAATTTTTTAGATTTTTTAGAAATGAAGTGATTTATTGAATGTGATGTGTTAAAAAAAAAAAATAAACTACAAACATTTTACGACAATAAAAAGGAAAAACTTCATGGAGTTTTGTAAAATAAGCAAGTTAGAGCGTTAAATTTGGATGCACAAAATCTTGTATACCCTCCAAAATTAAAAAAAAAAATAAAAAAAAATTTGGAGGTTTGGGGACGAGTTTTCGGCGGGAGATGTTTGGGGATAACTTCCCCCTTGCATTAAATTCTGAAAAAAACATTTTTTTCCCACCTTATTAATACAATTTCATCAATATTTCAATTTTAATTAATATCCACGCCTCCAAAAAGGGGCGGGACCAAAAAAAAATGTCTTTCATTATCCCTTTGGATCACAAAAATCATACGACTAAAGCTATATTTACACCATTCCACTGAGTCGTATGATTTTCATGAAAATGCTAGATTTTCATAGCATAATTTTAGGCATGTAATATATATCCTATGTTATTTAAAAGCGACAAAAAACTTTACATATTGCTAAATTTATAAACTTAAGATTAAATAAATTGTCATATTTGTTTATAAATTTAGCAAAATGTAGAGTTTGTTGTTGCTTTTTAATAATAATCATATATTTACTACATGCCTAAAATTATGCTATAAAAAAACATTGCTTTTTCATAAAAGTCATACGCCTTGGTAGTATGGTGTAAGCATAGCTTAAGTGGTATGGTGTAAACATATCATATGTGTACTGTATAAAAAATGCTAAAGCTGTGTTTTTTAAAAATTGGATTAGGTTTTAACAAACAAGTGGACTTAAATCTTAAACAAGTAGAAAAGTTAAATTCGACTTTGCCGAATCTATGAATACCCTCCACAACGCCTTTTTTTAAGAATACCCGAGTAAAAAAGATTATATATAATTTTACTTATTTTTATATAAACATATATTATTTGATAAATTTATACGTAAATTGTTTTGCTATCATATAAGATTATATATATTTACACTTCGTATTTTTTTCTTATATAAAATTATATAAAAGAAAATGTTAAGTTATACATAATAACATATGATTAAAGTTAGTTTATATAATTACATATGAAATATAAAATTCTGTCTGATTTTTTATATAATTTAATATAACAAAATATTTGAAGAAATTTTATATAAAACTTTATGCAACTTTTTCTGAATCATATGTAATCTTATATGGTTAAAATTAAAAAAAAATCTAAGTCCTTTATATATAATTTGATATAACTTTTGAAAATTTTTCTAAGTCCAGAAAAAAATTTTTTTTTTAAGTTCCAAACCTAAACCTTAAACATTTGTTTAAAAAATTTTATATGTTATTATATATAATGCAAAATTTATGAAAAAAATCTAAGTTCTTTATATATAATTTAATATAATTTTTTTTGGGATTTTTTTTGGATTTTTTTTTATTTAATTATATATAATTGCATAATTTTTTCTAAAAAAGGGGCCAATTTTCGCATCAAATCATATAAAATTATATTAAAATCACATCAAATTATATCAAATTTAATGCAACTTTATATGGTTTTATCGACTCATTTTTCGCATCAAATTCTATATGAATATATATGATGTCTTTATATAATTAAATATAAACATATATAATCTTTTTTACTCGGGTAGTACATTTTAACGTGAAAAAAATTAACAATTTTGATTAGAAATATTTTATTTTGAGTAAAAAACTCTTTTTTGTCATTTAAAAGAAAAATTACTAATTTTTTTTTTTGAGTGTAAAACTTTTTTTCGAATGTAATGTTTTTTTTTTACTGTAAAAATATTTCTGAGTGAGTGTACGTATGTACACAAAATATTGACGTTTTTGTAAAAAAAAAAACTAAATTTTTTTTGAGTGTAAAATTTTTTTTGAGTGTAAAATTTTTTTCGACTGTAAAATATTTTTCGAGTGTAATTTTTAAGTTACCAATGCTTTTAAAACTAAACAAGTTTAAAAAGCATTGCTTTAAATCTAAACAAGTTTGAAAAGCATTGCTTAGTTACCACCAATGCTTTTAAAACTTGTTTACCACGTGGCATTTAAGATGAACAAAATCTGAAATTCGGGGTTTTGCTTATAACTTTTGAACCACTTGGCCGATTGAGCTGAAATTCAACACCAAACAGACCTGAGGAACGGCAAAGATATATGCCACGTTTCAGCAGTCTCATTATTGTTTTTTGATAGTTATCGTGTTTTTTATCTCATAAATTTGCGAAAACCCCTTGCCGAAATTTACTCTTTTGCTCATAACTTTTGAACCACTGGATTTGGCTGGATTGCAATACCAACCTGACCAGGTAAATGACCAACATATATGCCAAACTTCAGTAGACTCTGTAAAGTCTTTGAAAAGTTAGCGTGTTTTCTACGGACAGACAGACAGACGGACGGACGGACATCGCTAGATCGACTTAAAATCGATCGAGGATCATGAATATATATACTTTATGGGGTCCTAGACCAATATTTCGATGTGTTACAAACGGAACGACAAACTTATATATACCCTCTATCACTAGAGTGGAGGGTATAAAAATCCAGATATCTTGCATCTATGAATCATTCTGCTTTTACTTAAAAATTTTTCATTTTTTTAGCATATTTAAAGGCGCAAACAATGAACCCCGTCTTATGAAATCGTATAATTTTAACATTTTAAAACAAAGTTACTTAAAATCTCTAAAATTATCCGTAAAATATTTTTTTCTTTGAGCCTAAAAGTATGCACTCCTTTTTAACACTAAACATCGAAATCCGTGATAATTCATCGTATAAATATTTCATCAACAGTATGCTATTCTAAGTGAACGATTGTCTTTTTTTTTTTTTAATTTTTTAGATTTATTAAGTACCCACCAAAAACTACTGCTTCGCCGTAAGCAGGTTAGTAAGGGAATGTTGAGTTGACATTCCCTTACAAACCTGCTTACGTATGGCATGATATTTGGTCGCAATGTCCCACTTTAGAGCATTTCATCCGAGCGCTTATTTCAGCGCAATAAAAATGTAATGAAATCATACCTTCTTAGAAGGTTACTAGGTGCATTTTTGTAAGCATATTGGATGCTCAGAAATCATTGCTCCAATAATGCACAAAAATAATGTGTTACCATCACTAAAGTCTTCATGCCTGAAAAGTTTGTATGAAGGAAGTGCTCCTCGTAGGCACACAAATAACACTACAGTTTTAATGTCTGAATAATGTGTAGTCGAAACTTTTGTTTTCACTTTTGCACATGCGTACACGTCCGTTCACAAAAACACAAAATATCAACTGAATTAAAATTGTATTTTTTTATTGCGTCATCCAAATTTTCGTTTTGCTGTTTGATGCTCGTAAGTCGTCGTATAATTCATAGTTTTTTCTCTCTGCCTTACGGTAGTGCATACTAGATGCACTACTGTAAGCGAATGTATTTAAAAATGTCTGTTTACATTCGTAATTTATCGAAAAATTTATATTTCTATCTCTGCCTTACAGTAGTGCATCTAGTATGCTCTACTGTAAGGCAGAAATATCTATGTGCTGAAGACGAAACGAAGCGCTTGTGTATACCAGAAAAATTATGAACTGCTTCCACAATCTCGATTATTTTTTGCTGGGTACATTCTCTAATATTATCCTTAAAGTGTGCTTTGAATATGCTAAAAAAATGTATATAACGAAAGTTTTTAAAGCAAAGCAAATAATGGAACTATTAATTGCTACATGAAGTGTTGACGTAACTTAATGTTTGCCCCTTAAGGTATGCTTTAAAATTTTTACAAAAATTATTCACAGAAACAGGAAGACTCATAAATGAAATTTTGTTTGACTAATCCTAATCCAATTGATTACAAAACCTAGCTGATATTACCAAAATTAATGGAAGAATACATATTAATTGTCTAAATTACTAAAACACAATTAAATTTCGTTACTCTATTGCTGTTTTAAACTCAAAATTCTTTAAAACATTATGTTAACCTCTGTGGCAGCATTCAACAAACATAAAATGTTTAAAATTCTTTTTATCAACTAAAGTAATTTGTTTGATAAATTTTCAATTGCATATTCTAGCACTTTAGGAAATTGTTGGCTTAAATAAGCAAAAATACCTTGAATGATACTCAATATACATAACAAGAAGCAGTAATTTTCAAGCCTATTGTTATTTCAAACAAAAACAATACAATATAACTCGACAAAGACAGAAAAATAGTAAAATGTTTTTCAAAAATATATTTTTAAACAATAAAAAAAAAAATAGGAAAAATTGTTGACAATCCTTAAAAACACTTATACAATCTCACATATAAAATCTATGTAATAGGGTGGTAATTGTTTAAAGGAGAATATTTGAAAAGGAAGTAGTAACAAAAATCACATAAAATAATTATCAATTATTTGTACGGGAATAATTTAATCAAACAACGCCTTAAAGTGTGCTTTGAAAATGCTAAAAAAAATATATAAAACTAAGGCAACTGAAAACTAGCATTTATAAACTTATTTTGAGGCCTAAAACTATGCAAACAAATATTTGAAACAATATTCAGAAATCAAACATATTTTTATTGAAATTCGATTTAAAATAATAACGAATTATGAAGGATTGTCTGATTTTCTCCTCTTGAAAGTTTAAGGATGTTTTACTTCAACTAAAAACATTTGCTTTCATTTCTTTAATATTACGATACACTTATTTTGTACAGCATAGTTTTAGGCCTTAAAATTTTTTTGGTGGAATAAAATTTTTGATAAACAAATGTTGATCCTAAAAATGTTACAGTTGACGTTGTTACACTTTGTGTATTGTGATAGGGATTTAACTAAGTTTGCACCGCGAAGTAGGCTTTAAACATTTTACAAGATGATTCGCAAATGGCGAAAGCCAGGTTTAGATTAAGTCGTTTTGTTTGATTCAAATGATTGAAAAAAAAAACAGTTTATGCGAATTAAGCTTCGATTTATTAGCAAGTTAATTATATTTTTGAAATATAAAGAATTTTTAAAGCATACTTTGAGGAGAATTATCGCAAATATAGTTGCTGTGCTATGTTTACACCATACTAGTGGTCGTATGATTTTTATGAAAAAGCTTAATTTTTATAGCATATTTTTAGGCATGTAGCAAATATATGATTGTTATTTAAAAGCGACAAAAAACGCTATGTGTTGCTAAATTTATAACAAATATTACAATTTACTTAATATTAAGTCGATTTATTAAATAAAAATCATAAATGTCACTGTTGTGCAGGGATTTAATTTTCGGACCACATATTTACAAATTACCTAAAATTATGCTACAGCAAAATCTTGATTTTTAAATAAAAATCGTCGAAAATTAAACGACTCATTTTCCGAAGTATGGTGTAAACACGCTGGATAAGAACGTGAACACCCTAAATATGTATTGTTTATTTCTAATTTGTTACTAATCCGTTATTTACTATTTAACTAAAAAGTATTAAATCAAAACTGGTTTCTTGTAAGGTCAATTTTGTTATTGGTTTGTTATTCCCTTTTTAAATTTATGTACATGCTCTCATTGTCTCTCTACATAGTATTATTTAAGTAAATAGCTACTGCAAGAACTTGAATGTTAATTTTGTCAATTGTTAAAAATCACTTGTAAAAGAACCAGCGACAAAAAACTACACTTTTCTTTAACAGTAATAAAATTTGATTTAATATTAAATTGCAACCGGCTTCTTTATTATAAAAAAGTACAGTCCACGAATTCTATCCATAAATTTTGGTCCTTCGAACCGGATTAGTAAATATTAAATTAAATTCGTAATGAAAACGTTAAAGGCGAAACGTTCTTTTCTTAAAGCGGCTGTAACTCGCATATTTAATTTCTTTTTAATAAGTGGAGCTCAGGCTCCTCTCATCGATTGGCAATGTAGGTTGGAGCGTTTAGATGAAATTTGGAAGGAGTATATGGATATTACGTCAGCCATGATTGACAAATGTGATGGTGAGGATGAGTCTGTTAAGGAAATTGAGGCTGACGTTGAGGAGTTTGAGTCAAGAATTTTAAAGGCAAGGTCGAAAATCAGAACACATATTGCGGAGAAATCCAACGATAACAACACCGCTGACACTTCTCAAGCGGAGGCAAATCTTTCAGTATCTGGCATTTTAACAACACAAACGGAAATACTTAACAACATATCAAAGCAAGTTGCAACATCAAATGTAAATTTTCTTCCAAAACTAAAAATTAAAGCTTTTTGTGGCGATTTAACTGAATGGAAAGCCTTTCATGATGCCTTTGAAAGTTCAATTCACAACAACACTTTATACACGGCATGTCAAAAGTTCCAGCTATTAAAAGGTTATCTTGAAGGTCAAGCTTATGACATAATCGGACAAATACCAGAATCAAACGAAAACTATGTAGAGGCTTGGAAGAAATTATGTAACCGTTACAACAAATTGGGAGTTATCGCTAACACATACATATCAAAGTTTTTAAATTTAACATCGGTAAGTAGCCAAAGTGCTTTTTCTTTACGAAATATTTACGACGGTGCAGACGAAGTTATTAGGGGTTTACGTGCTTTGGGCTCTGCGGCAGAATCGCGTGATTTATGGTTGCTTCACATACTCATTTCGAAATTGGATGCTACAACAGCGCACGAATGGTCTAAATACGCAAAATCTAATAAAGATTTTCCTAAGATTAACGAATTCTTAGAATTTTTGGACAGCACATGCATTTCACTGGAATCAGCATCACCACATCAAAACCTTAAGCAAGACAATAAAGTAATAAAATCTCATCAAACTACAATAGAACAAAAAATGTGTGTATTATGTAATGGATATCACGATTTATATCAATGCGATGTATTTTTGAATAAGAATAGTCAATCAAGAAAAGATTTTGTTGGTAAAAATCGTATTTGCTACAATTGTCTAAGAGAAGGGCACATTTCCAGTAATTGTCGCTCAAAATTTACATGCAAAACATGCAAAAAACATCATCACACTCTCCTACATGAAGAGAGTGCTCAAGTTCAAAACAATAATTCTGTTAATGTTAATTTTAATGCTGTCCAAGAAATTAATACCCTATTACCTACAGCGTTGTGCTATGTACGTGATTGTTTTGGTGAACAGCAACAATGTCGTATACTAATGGATAGTGCATCAGAAAAAACGATCGTCTCTGAGAAGTGTTTAAATCGTTTAGGGCTTCGTCGTACACATGCAAGAGTGCCAATTAATGGTTTAGATAATACATCTACTGGAGTTTCCCATGGTTGGGTTTCTCTTCATATTACATCAAGAATAAATAAAAACGAATCGTTTGACATCGGTGCTCTTATTATGCCAACAATTTCATCTCGTTTGCCAACACAATCTCTTAAGGAGGAACAATACTCTTCATTTTTGTCATTAGAACTAGCAGATCCATTGTTTTATATTCCTTCGTCAATTGACATTTTACTGGGCAACGACAAGTTCTTTGAAATTTTAAAGGGTGAAAAAATTGTTGGCAAAAATAAGCTGAATGCATTTAAAACTGCAATGGGTTGGATCGTAGGTGGTGATTTAACAAAATCGGTAGACGAAAAATCGGTTTCAATATTTTTCAACAACGTAGATGTAGATAAAGCATTAACACAATTTTGGGAAACTGAGGAAATTTTTACACAACCAGAACCAACCGACGATGAGTGTGGAGCTGAAGATTCATTCATCCAAACATATAGTAGAGAAAGTGATGGTAAATTTAGTGTTGGATTACCATTTAAAAACACAGGTGAAGATTTTGGTGATTCGCTTGGGGTGGCAACTAAACGATTTAAGGCTACAGAACGAAGGCTTTCTTTTAATAGTGATCTTAAAAGTCAATATACACAATTTATTAATGAATATATTTCATTAGGCCACATGGAAAGGGTGCCTGAGAGTGAGATAAATATGAGCACAAATAAATGTTATTATTTGCCACACCACCCAGTGTTTAAAGCTGACAGTTCCACAACCCGTCTAAGAGTAGTCTTTGACGCTTCGGCCAAAAATGGCAATAATCCATCACTTAATGAAACTTTATTTATAGGACGCCCTTTATTACGCGAGTTATTTGCCATTCTTATTCGTTTTCGTCGTCATCGTTATATTATGTCAGGAGACATAGAGAAAATGTATCGAATGATTTGGATACATAAAAATCATCGAGATTTTCAACGCATTTTATGGCGTGTTTCTGAAGATCAACCTATAAATCATTATAGACTCAAAACGGTCACTTACGGCACAGCATGTGCTCCCTTTTTGGCTGTAAGAGTATTAGAAGAAATTGCAAGACTTTCCCAAAATAAATACCCTAATGCAACAACAGTCATACTGAATGATTTTTATATGGATGACGTCATAACAGGCGCAGAAACTAAAGATGAGCTTTTGGCTACTCACAGAGAACTTATTGATGTGTTAAAAACAGCTGGTATGAATTTGCGTAAGTGGAGTAGTAATTGTAAAGAGCTCTTATTTTCTCTTCCTGAGCATTTAAGAGAAATGTCTCCTCTTACGTTTGAAGAATCAAAATCATTAAAATTACTTGGTTTAAAATGGGACCCCAAAAATGATAATTTTGAATTTTGCATTTCTCCCTCAACGACAACAAGTGTAACGAAGCAATCTCTTTTGTCAGATGCAGCACGCATTTTTGATCCCCTAGGATTTTTGACACCATGCACTGTTTCAATTAAAATAATTTTTCAAAAACTGTGGCTGACAAAATTAGATTGGAAGGAAGAGATTCCACCTTATATTGCTAGTCAATGGTTTAAAATTCGCGATTCACTTCATTGCCTTAATGACTTAAATATTCCGAGAAGAGTCTTATATATTGGTGGCCATAACGAACTACATGGCTTTTGTGATGCGTCACAAAATGCATATGCTGCAGCAGTATATTGTCGATCAGAATACAACAACAAAGTTACAGTTCAGCTAATTGCAGCTAAAAGTCGAGTGGCGCCTCTGAAGGAAGAGTCCCTGCCACGCCTTGAACTCTGTGGTGCCTTACTATTGTGCCGACTGATGAATAACGTGTTGAAGGCTCTACAAATTGATCTGAAAGATGTTAGAATGTGGACAGACTCATCGATAGTTTTACACTGGTTATCTTCAATTCCAAAACGGTGGTCGGTTTTTGTATCGAACAGGACGTCAGAAATTTTAAAAAGCTACAATAGAAATCATTGGAGACATATTCGTTCTAATGATAATCCGGCTGATCCTGCTTCCAGAGGTGTAACCCCATCAAGCCTTAAAACATTGAACATTTGGTGGAATGGTCCAAATTGGTTGGTTTTACCTGCAGACGAATGGCCCAAAGAAATAATTACATCTACACCCCCCAATGAGCGATTGGAAGAACGTAAGAAACAATTTGAATCTACTGTTCACCTCTTTTTTTTACTTACAGAAAAGCATCCTATATTGGGTCCACTTCTTAAAAACATTTCCCAATGGTCTCGTTTAGTTCGTTCTACGGCTTTCTGTTTGAGATTTATTTCTCTGCCACAAAAACGAAGCTATAACAACTATCTATCGTCAGATGAATTAGCCTCTGCAAAAACCTATGAAAACCTATGAAATTATCTCTCTAAAAAAACATAATACAGTAGCAGCAAAAAGTAAACTCTCTTCACTCTCACCTTTTTTGGATGACTCAGGGCTACTACGGGTCGGAGGAAGAATTTCAAATTCAGTAGCTACATTTTCAATAAAACATCCTATAATTTTACCAGCTAAGCATAAAATTACTAAGATGATAGTACAATATGCCCATAGCTGTTATTTACATGTTGGTGTTAGTCACCTCATATTTTTGCTAAGACAAGAGTACTGGATTTTGGGTGTAAGAAATCTTTGCAAAAGTGTAGTACACAACTGTCATCGGTGCTTTAAACTGAATAAAATTACTCAATCTCAATTTATGAGTGACTTGCCATTGGAAAGAGTACAATTTCAACGTCCATTCAGTAAGGTTGGCTGTGACTATGCAGGGCCTTTTTATATAAAGGTGGAAATTGGAAGAGTACCAAGAAAGGTAAAAGGCTATATCTCACTCTTTGTTTGCTTTATAACTAAAGCAATACATTTAGAGTTAGTTGGAGATCTAACTTCTGAATCATTTATTGGCGCCTTAGATCGCTTCATTTCGCGACGTGGAAGGCCAGTTGAAATATGGTCAGATAACGCTACTAATTTTGTTGGGGCGAGAAGAAAAATGGATGAGATGCAACAACTTCTGGCAAATCAATGTAAAGACTCTAAAATTGCAGATTACTTTTCTCAAAATGGTATTGGTTGGCGATTTATTCCTCCTTCATCTCCCCATTTCGGGGGACTTTGGGAAAGTGGCGTGAAGTCTGTTAAGGTACATTTGAGGAGAGCCATTGGCGAAACTTCACTTACTTACGAACGGTTTTATACGCTCTTGACAAGAATTGAAGCTCTCTTGAATTCAAGGCCTTTGTGTCCCAGTCATGATGGTGAAATTGATGCTTTAACGCCTGCCCACTTTTTAATAGGCCAACCATTTACAGCGCGAGCAGAGCCTAACGTCAATACAACTACAAACATTGCACCATTAAAACAGTGGGAGAAGGTCAAACATATTGCCCAAGGGTTTTGGATACGTTGGCACAATGAATATTTAACTAGCCTACAACAACGGCAAAAGTGGAGAACTCCAAAGGAAAATATCAAGTTAAACGACATTGTGATTTTGAGAGAACCGAATATTCCACAATCTCGATGGGCATTAGCGAAAGTGATTAAGCTTCATCCAAGTAAAGATGGTAAGGTGAGAGTAGTTACCATAAAAACATCAACAGGAGAGTACACACGTCCAATTATTAAGCTGGCGCAATTACCAAGTTCAGAGGGACTGCCGTCCATCAGTGTTGGGGAGGATGGATAAGAACGTGAACACCCTAAATATGTATTGTTTATTTCTAATTTGTTACTAATCCGTTATTTACTATTTAACTAAAAAGTATTAAATCAAAACTGGTTTCTTGTAAGGTCAATTTTGTTATTGGTTTGTTATTCCCTTTTTAAATTTATGTACATGCTCTCATTGTCTCTCTACATAGTATTATTTAAGTAAATAGCTACTGCAAGAACTTGAATGTCAATTTTGTCAATTGTTAAAAATCACTTGTAAAAGAACCAGCGACAAAAAACTACACTTTTCTTTAACAGTAATAAAATTTGATTTAATATTAAATTGCAACCGGCTTCTTTATTATAAAAAAGTACAGTCCACGAATTCTATCCACACGCCTTAAACGGCATTTTCTGTGTTGTGTTGAAAAATAAAGCATAATTTCAGGCGCTTATAAAACTTTTTCTCTAGCCTGCGTTGGATTATCTAATAAAGTGCCACCCTAACATACAATTACCAACAGAAAATATATTTTTATATAAAGGACATTCATCTATATATACATTATATTTGTAGTTTCTTTACTCCATAGACTTTACATGTATAGTACTCGTAATACCGAGTTGTTGTTAGTTGTCTGCCAATGATGACACTATACTTGATATGCTGTTGATGAGATGAGTATATGACGATGAGCATGATGTTGTTGATAACTATGGCATGTTGTTGCATGTTGAAGTTTTTTTTTTTTTCTTTTTTTAATATATAAAAAAGAATACTTGTCTGCCAACAAAACAATAGCCAAGAAAATATATAGTCCATAACATCCATATATCGATGATGTATTGTGTAATGGATTTTTTTTTTGTTCGTTACTTGTAAATGATTTTTACAGAACAGGCGTCATGTTTTTTATAAACTGTTGCTTTTTTTATTGTTTGTTCATCATTGTCAAGAGTTAATATCAACAACAGACATTTTTATACATAAAAGGATATATATTTTTTTTTAATAAAATTTTTACTTTTGTTGAAAATTACATACATATTTTATATTGTGTTGAGTCCAGTTACATCAACGTAATAGTTTTGTTGTATCATATCAACATTTATGTAAGTTTTACACAAAACCCAACCAAATAACCAATCAACCGTTTTATAGCAAACCAATACATAACCATGAGTTACAATATGTTTTACAACATAAAATTTGTATTGCCTACATTTAAGCAACATTATCTCAATATTGTAATGGTTGATATTTTGTATAGTTTAACAGGCACGTCAAACGCCTGTACAATACTAATGTAAATGAGTTTTGTGTAAATTTACCTTTGTTTGTATTTTGACAATTTAAAAGAGTTTAAAAACTGACTCAAACGGTTTTCAATGTTTTGTTTAAAAGTGCATACTTTTAGGCTCAACGAAAAAATAGCACTGCGTGACAAAAGTGACCACTTTTTTAGAAAACAAGAGGTACGACCATCATTTCTATATATTTCGGACATGCTGAATCGAATTGCGTACTCCGTTTTTCGATATATGGTACAGTTTTCTTGCAAAATGTCGTTAAAGATTTGCTGATTTCAAGCCAGTTTTTCAACAAAAAAATTTGCAAAGTTAATGATTTTTAAATTGTATGGCATGGAAAATAAAGATATGTCTTGTAGCAATATTTCTTATGCCAATTTGGTTTAAAGCTTTTCATCTTAAGCCCTTAAATTCGCGAATTTATTGATTTTTTGAGGTTTTCGCGAAATTAACCGCCATGTTGGTCTTTGATTAAGAACTTGCTTTTAGTGAATCAAAAAGGCATCCCTAACAATACGAATAGTGGACAAAAAACAGCTATGTTATATTGACCATCATGATGAAAATCGCGAAAAACCGTTTTTTTGTATATGCCAGCATCACTTTACGAGATGATTTAAGACTCCACCTTTTAGTATATAATGTGGGATTCATAAACAATTAACTGACCAAAAATTTGGCCAAAAAAGTTTTCATTTGCAAAAGTTATCTTAACAAAAACTATTATTTCAGTGTTAACCCTACAATAATCATAGTTTTTGTTAAGATAACTTTAGCTAATGAAAACTTTTTTGGCCAAATTTTTGGTCAGTTAATTGTTTAAGAATCCCACATTATATACTAAAATATGGAGTCTTAAATCATCTCGTAAAGTGATGCTGGCATATACAAAAAAACGGTTTTTCGCGATTTTCATCATGATGGTCCATATAACATAGCTGTTTTTTGTCCACTATTCGTATTGTTAGGGATGCCTTTTTGATTCACTAAAAGCAAGTTTTTTATCAAAGACCAATTTGGCTGTTAATTTCGCGAAAACCCTAAAAAATTAAGAAATTCGCGAATTTAAGGGCTTAAGATAACAAGCTTTGAACCAAATTTGCATAAGAAATATTGCTACAAGTCATATCTTTGTTTTCCATGCCATAAAATTTATAAATCATTAACTTTGCAAATTTTTTTGTTAAAAAACTGGCTCGAAATCAGCAAATCTTTAACGACATTTTGCAAGAAAACTGTACCATACATCGAAAAACGGAGTACGCCATTCGAATGAGCATGTCCGAAATATATAGAAATGATGGTCGTAACTCTTGTTTATTTTTTAGTGTTCCGCAGTGTAGTTTTACAGATGATTAAGGTAACTGAAAACTAGCATTTATGAATTTATTTTGAGGCCTAAAACTATGCTGTACAAAATAAGTGTATCGTTAAATTAAATAAATGAAAGCAATTTTTTTAGTTAAGGTAACATATCCTAAAACCTTCAAGAGGAGGAAATCAGAACAATCCATTATAATTCTTCATTGTTTTAAATTAAATTTAAATAAAAATATGTTTGATTTCTGACTACTGTTTCAAATATGTTGTTGCATAGTTTTAGGTCTCAAAATAAATTCATAACTGCTAGTTTTTTGTTGCCTTAATATATAAATGGGGCATTCCATGTCAAATCGGACACTTTGAAAAAAATTTTTTTAGATTTTCCCAATTTCTTAACAATTTTTAGTACCCTTCGAAAACTCCTTCGAGGTAAATTTTCAGATTTTTTTGATGACCCGTTCAAAAGATATCGAATTTTTAAAAATTGGTAGTTTGTTTCTTTACTCAAACTCCTTTTACTTCTTCAATAATGGTCCAAATTTAAAATTTTTTTTTCAAATTTTTTGTTTTTTTACGTACTTTTTAAAAAAGAAATCCCAAAAAATTCTTAAAAGCGCTCTAGTATGCGATTTTTTAGTTTTAAAATTTAAATCTCATTTTTGAAAATGTTTGTACTCTTCGATTTTTTCGAATTTTTTTTGTGTAAAACATCTATCGATTCTACAAATTTTTGAATCTTTTTTCCAATCTTAAAATCATTTCTACTGCTCCAATGGTCCGTCATAGAGGGGCCCTTTATAAGACCGACCCCCATTAATTTTTACGTCTTAACATTTCTTTGGAACAAACTAATACCCTATCTCCAATTTCTAATACCCTATCTCCAATTTCTAAGGCAAAACACAAAACGACATTTTTTAAAATTTGCTCCAACCGCTCTTACTGCCCTAATAGTGCCCTTAGAGCAACAAAATGTATGAACGACCCAAAATATTTTTTTAGTCCAAACATTTTCTCTGAACTCACCTACCCCCTATCTCTAGTTGTTAAGGCGGTCCCCATACATTTTTTTTTATTTTTTGAAAATTTGTTTTATTTTATTTATACATATTTATATATTTATTCCAATGGTGCGTTCGAGAGAGGTCATTAGTGAGACCGACCTCCATTTATTTCTACCCTGCAAGATTTTTTTAAAATATACCTACGCCCTATCTCCACTCCCTAAATAGGCTCGGATGCACCATTGGTCCGGTAGAAGCTGTTTAAATAAAACAAATTTACTAAAAATAAAAAAAAAATGTATGTTGACCGCCTTAAGAGTTAAAGATAGAGGGTAGGTGTGTTCAGAGAAAATGTTTGGACTAAAAAAATTTTGTAGGTTGGTCATACATTTTGTTGCTCTAAGGGCACTATTAGGGCAGTTAGAGTGGTTGGAGCAAATTTAAAAAAATGTCGTTTTGTGTGGGAGCCCCCTTAGAAATTGAAGATCCCAGCTAACAAAATGTAGAGCCCTCAATATGTATGTCTTTAAAATGTGTCCAAAAATGGATTGGTTTTGAAGCCCACATATTTTAGAGTCGAAAATGATTAAAAAATTAAACTATTATTTGAACTTTAAATTTTGTTTTTCCTAAAAGCTCTGTTTTTTGAGGGAAAAAGGAGCCATCTAAAATAAGTCCAAAAAGACTCCAAAATGAAAGGGAAATTTCTTTTTACAAAATTAGTGTCCAAAATGACTCTAAAAGATTGAAAAATAAAAGTGTTTATTTAACCTTCCAAAAAGACTACAAAAATTTATTCTTTTTGGAGCCGATACAATTTTTTTTTGAATACGAAAAAAGAATTTTATGTCAATTAATTTTCAAAATTATTTAATTTATTTTTTTATTCACACGTGTAATTTATGGTCGTTACAAAATTGTAAAAAAAATATAGAAAATAGCGTTAATAAAAACGCTAAAAAATTTTCGTAAAGTTGAACTAATATCAGCAAAATGGTTTGAAGGTGCAAATGAACGACTGAAACTCCGCAGCAATAGTCTCATAATACTCAAGAAGCTATGATGGAAAACTGAGCCATTTATTGATTTATTTTCAAATATGTTTCGTATTTTTATTTATGCCAGCATTATTCTTTAATTTTGTTATGTATTTTATAATGTTTTTCCGAAAAATGCGCTTTTAAGAATTTTTTGGGATTTTTTTTTTATAAACTTACTTAAAAAAACAAAAATTTTGAAAAAAAAAATTGAAATTTGGACCATTATTGAAGAAGTTATGAGTAAAAGAAATTTGAGTAAAGGAACAAACAACCAATTTTTAAAAATTCGATATCTTTTGAACGGGTCATCAAAAAAATCTAAAAATTTACCACGAAGGAGTTTTCGAAGGATACTAAAAACTGTAAACAAATTGGAAAAATCTAAAAAAAAAAAAAAAATCAAAGTGTCTGATTTGACATGGAATGCCCCATATATATATACCCATTGTTCCATTTAAGCTATGTTTACACCATTCCACTGAGTCGTATGATTTTTATGAAAAAGCAATGTTTTTTATAGCATAATTTCAGGCATGCAGTAAATATATGATTGTTATTAAAAAGCGACAAAAAACTCTACATTTTGCTAAATTTATAAACAAATATAACAATTCTTTTAATCTTAAGTTTATAAATTTAGCAATATGTAAAGTTATTTATCGCTTTTAAATAACAATCCTATATATATAACATGCCTAAAACTATGCTATAAAAAAACCTTGCTTTTTCATAAAATCATATGACTCAGTGGTATGGTGTAAACGTAGCTTTAGGAGCATGTTACCTTAATGATGTCTAAATAATATTTTAAAATTTTGTTGCGTACTTTAGGGCTCAAATTTATTTTAATGCCTAAGCTCTTGATTTTGGAAGGTCTTGCTATTTATCTGATAATTCTACATTTTCCTTTTAAACATACCAAAAATATAGCATACATTAAGGCGTTTTTATTAAATATTGCTTTAATATACAATTTTTAGAATTTTCTTTAATTAACCTTTTCAAAAAGTATAATTAAATGTTAAAAAAATAGCCTTAAACTTCGTCATAACAAAGTCATATATAAAAGAAACTCATTTATTCTTTATTTTAAAATTATTTTTATTTAAATTATATTTTATGTTGTTTTTTTATTTTTAGTACCAAAAGGTACATAAAAATAAAATGTATTTATTCGGCCTTTATATATGTATATATATTCGATTAGAGTTTTATTCTAGTTCGAGGCCCAAAAATATTTCTATTTATGATATTGTCATAATAGAGTATTTTTAATTTATTGCTTTAAAAAAGTTACTATCTCATAGTATGTCTGTACTGATCAGTTTCATCCCCACTAAAGGAATCTTCAGCAGACTTTAGAGAATCATCGTTGGTCAATCAAACATCAAACCAGACATAATATTTGATATATTTCCCAAGTTATATGAGAAGTACTATTATGAAGGTCCGAAATCTGTTTTCCAACAAAAATAACTCTTTTAAAGCAAAAATTGTATATATTAAATCACCGTCGGTAACTATTAATATATGTGTTGCTGTTATTTTACAATAACAACAGTGCCTTACCAAACAATAGTGTTGGTAGGATAAGTCGTACTAAACTTTGTGTTAAATGTTGTTTTTTTATTTTTAGTACCAAAAGGTACATAAAAATAAAATGTATTTATTCGGCCTTTATATATGTATATATATTCGATTAGAGTTTTATTCTAGTTCGAGGCCCAAAAATATTTCTATTTATGATATTGTCATAATAGAGTATTTTTAATTTATTGCTTTAAAAAAGTTACTATCTCATAGTATGTCTGTACTGATCAGTTTCATCCCCACTAAAGGAATCTTCAGCAGACTTTAGAGAATCATCGTTGGTCAATCAAACATCAAACCAGACATAATATTTGATATATTTCCCAAGTTATATGAGAAGTACTATTATGAAGGTCCGAAATCTGTTTTCCAACAAAAATAACTCTTTTAAAGCAAAAATTGTATATATTAAATCACCGTCGGTAACTATTAATATATGTGTTGCTGTTATTTTACAATAACAACAGTGCCTTACCAAACAATAGTGTTGGTAGGATAAGTCGCACAAAGTTTAGTACGACTTATCCTACCAACACTATTGTTTGGTAAGGCACTGTTGTTATTGTAAAATAACAGCAACACATATATTAATAGTTACCGACGGTGATTTAATATATACAATTTTTGCTTTAAAAGAGTTATTTTTGTTGGAAAACAGATTTCGGACCTTCATAATAGTACTTCTCATATAACTTGGGAAATATATCAAATATTATGTCTGGTTTGATGTTTGATTGACCAACGATGATTCTCTAAAGTCTGCTGAAGATTCCTTTAGTGGGGATGAAACTGATCAGTACAGACATACTATGAGATAGTAACTTTTTTAAAGCAATAAATTAAAAATACTCTATTATGACAATATCATAAATAGAAATATTTTTGGGCCTCGAACTAGAATAAAACTCTAATCGAATATATATACATATATAAAGGCCGAATAAATACATTTTATTTTTATGTACCTTTTGGTACTAAAAATAAAAAAACAACATTTAACACAAAGTTTAGTACGACTTATCCTACCAACACTATTGTTTGGTAAGGCACTGTTGTTATTGTAAAATAACAGCAACACATATATTAATAGTTACCGACGGTGATTTAATATATACAATTTTTGCTTTAAAAGAGTTATTTTTGTTGGAAAACAGATTTCGGACCTTCATAATAGTACTTCTCATATAACTTGGGAAATATATCAAATATTATGTCTGGTTTGATGTTTGATTGACCAACGATGATTCTCTAAAGTCTGCTGAAGATTCCTTTAGTGGGGATGAAACTGATCAGTACAGACATACTATGAGATAGTAACTTTTTTAAAGCAATAAATTAAAAATACTCTATTATGACAATATCATAAATAGAAATATTTTTGGGCCTCGAACTAGAATAAAACTCTAATCAATTATATTTTATTTTACATTTCATAAACTGGGATTTCTAAAAAAAAAACTCCAGCAGGCCTCAACAGGTGCTCTTTTTTTTCTTAAAAAATGAGCATACACGTTAATGTTTAAATAAAAATAACACAAAAGAAATTATATACCATAGATAGATATACTAACTAAAGTCTAACCATATATAAACATTTGCATATGCATACATAATAGCCTGATTTGCCATTTTGCCAAGCCGTATTTTTTTTATTATTTTTCTTTTCACATTTTTATCTTTTACTATATAATGTTTGCATAAAAATGCATATCTTACACTTACTGGTAACTGGTATATAAAAGCCTTCCTCGGTTTTTTTTTTGTTATTTTTTTATAAGCCTTTTTCAGTGATAACTAACACAACGTCTGTTTTAGCCTTAAACATTACACAGAGACTTAAAAAATAATATAAAAAACACAAGCCTTTAGAATTTTTTTTTTCTAACATATACATGGCAAATGAGAGATATTATAAATGCAAACATAGATGTACAAAAAAAAAATATTTAAAAATTCTTATGGAAGTTAGTTGGGAATATGTTTATTAAAGAGTATACCAAAAGTAGGTTTTAAATTTATAACAAAAAAAACCTATTAGCATTAGAAATCTGTAGGTAATTTTAAAAGATTATTTTTATAGGATTTTTAAAAAATTCAAGAAAAATTTTGCCTAAAAATAGGCTTTAAAATTTGTAAACTTTATAATATTTAAAATTTAAAAATATAAAAAAGTTAAAGAACTACAAATATGCTTTTAATATTCATTTTTGAAATTTCCTAAATGTATGCAATATATTTTGCAAAAATTAATTTTAATTTTAAGTTTTTTTTTCTGAAATATATGCTGTGTTTTTAAATTATTTGAATTTATTTAGCATATTTGTAATTATTATCCTTAAAGTATGCTGTGAAAAAAATTTTAACAGAAAATTTTGAAAACAATATTTGAATGTACTTTTTTTATAACAATGAAACCATGGATTTAAAAAAAAAACAAAATTTTGTATTAAAGTTTAAAACGTCTTTTTAACGCTGTTAAAATTTCAGAGAGGTGTTTTTTCATATTGTTGAGTAATCAATTGTTATAATTTGTAAGAGAGTCTACTACTTGATTTTTTCAAAATTTTTGCAAAAAATCAAAAATTTAGCTTTATTACCACCTTTGAAAATTTATTGCTCGATAAAACGAAAAAACACATCCGTGAAATTTTAACAGTGTTAAAAGGATATTCTAAACTTTAAGAAAAAATTTTGGTTTTTAAAATCCATGGTGTCCTTGCCAAGAAGAATTGACATTTTTTTTGTTTTCAAAAATTTTTGTTTAAATTTCTTTTTTTTATACCCTCCACTCTAGTGATAGAGGGTATATATAAGTTTGTCATTCCGTTTGTAACACCTCGAAATATTGGTCTAGGACCCCACAAAGTAAATATATTTATGATCCTCGATCGATTTTAAGTCGATCTAGCGATGTCCGTCCGTCCGTCCGTCTGTCTGTCCGTCCGTAGAAAACACGCTAACTTTTGAAAGACTTTACAGAGGCTACTGAAGTTTGGCATATATGTTGGTTATTTATGTAGTCAGGTTGGTATTGCAATCCAGCCAAATCCGTCCAGTGGTTCAAAAAATATGAGCAAAAGAGTAAATTTCGGCAAGGGTGTTTCGCGAATTTACGAGATAAAAAACTCGATAACTTTCGAAAGACAATAATGAGACTGCTGAAGCTTGGCATGTATCTTTGCCGTTCCCCAGGTCTGTTTGATATTAAATTTCAGCTCAAGCGGTCCAGGGGTTAAAAAGTTATAAGCAAAACCCTGAATTTCAGATTAGTTTCATCTAAAATGCCACGTGTTTTAACAAGTTGGTGGTAACTAAACAATGCTTTTCAAACTTGTTTAATTTTAAAGCAATGCTTTTTAAACTTGTTTTGTTTTAAAAGCATTGGTAACTTAAAAATTACACTCGAAAAAAACTTTACACTCAAAAAAAATTTTACACTCAAAAAAATTTTACACTCAAAAAAAAAATTTACCCAAAAAAAAAATTGTTTTTTTTTTTACAAAAATGACAATATTTTGTGTACATACTCAGAAATATTTTTAAAGAAAAAAAACGTTACGCTCGAAAAAAATTTTACACTCAAAAAAAAAATTAGTAATTTTTTTTTTTACTCAAAATAAAATATTTCTAATAAAAATTGTTAATTATTTCACGTTAAAAAACGTACTATCCTTTAAAAAAATGCATTGTGGAGGGTATTCATTGATTCGGCAAAGTCGAATTTAACTTTTCTACTTGTTTTTACTGAAATATATGCTGTGTTTTTAAATTATTTGAATTTATTTAGCATATTTGTGATTATTATACTTAAAGTATGTTTTGAAAATTAATTTAAGAAAAACAATTTTTCTAAAAAAAAATTTTTCAAAAAAATTTTAACAGGAATTTTTGAAAACAATATTTGAATGTCCTTTTTTTTTAACAAGGGAACCATGGATTTAATCAATTTTTATAATTTTTTCAAAATTTTTGCAAAAAATCCAAAATTTTGCTTTATTACCAATTTTGAAAATTTATTGCTCGATAACGCGATAAAACAGCTCCCTGACATTTTAACAGTGTTTAAAGGACATCCTAAACTTTAAGAAAAAATTTTGGATATTGGAAAACATGGTGTCCTTGTCAGGAAAAAAAGGACAATCCAATATTGTTTTCAAAATATTTTTTTGAATTTTTTTTAAACAATTTTTTTTTCAAAATTTTTAATCTTCATAATTTTATCGACAATAATGCTTTTATAAGTTTTCGTACGGTTTCTGAGTACAACAATGTTAAAAATCGGCTTAAAAGTCTATATTGCCAAAAAACGGTTTTTTAAACGCCCATATCTTCCAAAGATTTGTTCAAAAAAATAAGATTTTTAATTATTTAAAAAGCTCTATCAAAAATTAGCAAAATCAGTGATCCGAAAAATAAATTTCCCATGGATTTGCTCATATATAAGTTTGTCATTCTGTTTGTAACTCATCGAAATATCGGTCTGGATAAATAAAGTATATATATTATTGATCAGTGATCGATTCTAAGAAGTTCTATCGATGTCCGTCTGTCTGTTGAAATGGCGATAACGGCCAAAATGTTACTCAGATCGGATGGTATTGCATTTGAGCGAAATCGGTTCAGCGGTTCAAAAGTTATGAACGAAAATGTAAGAACACCTCGAAAATTTTGATAAAGTCAACATAACCTAAAAATACAAAATTCTTTAATTCGGCTGCTAGTTGACCCTCGTGAAAATAATTCGATGCCTAATGGTATTTAAACCAAAAAACTTATTTTTTACAAAAAAAGATTCGCGGATTTTTTTTTTTTCACCAAAAATTTTTTTCCGCTGTATTTTTTTTTTTTTTTTTTTCAAATAATCTTGTTTCCCTTGTGGAAGGTTCCAATACATTCAACAAGTCCGAATTTAATTTCTTTACTTGTTTTTTCTTAATAAAAATATATAATTTCGGAATGCAAAACTTTTATACGAATACCCTCTTTTACAAGGGAGAGGCTATAACAAAATCGAATATTTAGCAAAATTGCATTAAAAAATATACTTTTTAGCACCTGAAGATATGCTTTAAAAATATAGTTAAAAACTTACATTAAAACTGGGAGTGTAGTAAATATCTATAACCAACTTTTGTTTAGGTTTTATTAAGTCCAAATTTTTACACGTTAAAACCTCATCCTAGTTATTAAAAAACACAGCTATTATAATTTTTAAAAATTTCTTTAATTAAACAATTTTTTACAATAATTAAGGTATTTGTAGACTTTATAGACAAACCTGCAATAAAATAATTATAATAAAATATGTCTAACATTTTTTTTATTTATTAAATAAAATTTCTATACAAAAATATTTCTCACATGTCATTGTGTCAATATAAAATGTCACATATCCAACACAAATGTAATCGACCTGTATGTTTACAAATCATTGTTAGAACTCAAGCAGTGAGACATTGATTCTTTCTTAATAAATTCTAATGCAATTGTAGAATTTTATTTTTTGCATTTAAAAATAAGACCGAGTAAAAAAAAAAATTATTTTATATGAAATAAAATTATTAAGGCAGCCAAATGTATGCAGTTGTTAATTATAATAAAGCCCCCCAAAAGTATGCAACATTTAATTGAGTCAAAAATAAAAAATACGTAAATGGATTATTCTTTTGGGTTTAAAATGTGTTTTTTCAAAAATAAATTTGTATTTTTAGTTTTTGATTAAAAAAATATAAAACTAGCTGATATGAATTTGTTTTGAGGCCTAAAATTATGCTATACAAACTAAGTGTATCATAAATAAATGAATGCAAATATTTTAAGTTAAAGAAACACATCCCAAAACCTTCTAAAGGAAGAAATCAGGACAATCCTTCATAATTCTTAATTGTTTTAAATCAAATTTCAATAAAAATATATTTGATTTCTGACTACTTTTTCTAATATTTTGTTGCATAGTTTTAGGCCTAAAAATAAATTTATTACTGCTAGTTTTCTGATGCCCTATTCATGATAAAGGCAACAAAAAACTAGCAGTTATGAATTTCTTTTGCGGCCTGAAACTATGTTAATTTATATTTGAAACAGTATTCGAAAATCAAAGATATTTTAATTAAGATTTGATTTAAAGCAACAAAGAATTATGAAGGATTGTCCTGATTTCGTTCTCTTACAGGTTTTAGGATTTTTTAATTCAACTAAAAACAATTGCTTTCATTTAATTAATTTTACGATACGCTTATTTTGTATAGCATAGTTTTAGGACTCAAAATTCACAACTGCTAGTTTTCTGTCGCCTTATTCATGATAAATATATTTTATACAGCATATTTTTAGGGATTTAATTTATAAGTTTTTTGTTTTTGATTGCCTAAAAAATTATATATAAACTTTTTTGCTCGGGTGTTGAAATATTCATAGTAAAATAAATTCTTCTGAAAATATGTTGTAGTTAAAATAAAAATGTATTCATTGAAAAAAAAAGTATTTACAACTATATTAGTAACTCCTGTCTTGCTTGTCAAACCACCATACCTATCCTGCAGCACTTCGTCATCATCGTCTAAAACAACAATGCATTTGAATTTTTTTTTTTTTTTATTTACAAACCATAGAAACATGTGTTAGTTGTCTACACATCAATATAGGGTATATAGAGTTTGAAAAAACTATAAATGTGTTAGTGAGCACACATATACATTTGGATCATATAAAATTTATACTCATGTATGCATATTGAAATTTATGCAGCATTCAAACAATATAATAGTGCTCTGATTCTGTTTTTTCAGTATTTTTTTGCTTTTATATTCATGATGATGATAGTGAAATTAAAAAAAAAAATAACAAAAATCTCGGAAATGTGTAATAAGTTCTTGTTTAACTGTTACATACTTATAGTAATGCGCATATACATGATTGTGTGCAAAATGAGATATTTTTCTAGTAATTTATTTTCATTTACTGGTTATGTATAAATGGGTATTTATATATTTTTTTTTCCTTGATGTATTTAATATTTTTTTTTAACAATATGAGTCTTTTTCATATATTTTTCATAGGCTCCTTAATGTATGCTTCGAATTTCACAGTATTAATATAAAAATGTTAAGTTAACAGACTTTAAAAGAGTGTTTAAAGAGATTAAAACACATTTTTTAAGAATTTGACTAAAATTGAAATTGTCTCTCAAGTCGAGGAATGAAATTTTAAATTTTTGGACATTTTCCAAAAATCCAAAACTTTGATCAAAGGGCAATGGTCTGATTTGGTTAAAATTAAGCTAAAATGGAAATTTGTCCCATTTTCTATAATCAAGCCGAGAGAAGGAAATTTTGAGATCTTTTTAACAGCATGTGTAAAGAGATTAAAAAAATTGTTTAAAAATTTTACTAAAATTAAGATAGTCTCAAGCTCTATAAACGAGGTCAAGGGAAAGAAATTTTGAATTTTTGGACATTTTCCAAAAATCTAACACTTTGATCAAAGGGCGCAGGTTAAAATTGTATAATTTGGTTCAAATTTAGCTTGAATGGAAAATTATCTCAAGCTCTATAATTGGGTCGAGAGAAATAAATTTTGAGATCTTTCTAAAAATATTTCTCGATCGTAGAAAATAGCGATATTCCGAAACCCATTTGGCCGATTTTAAAATTTCATTAAATCTAAAATTATTTCATTAAATCTAAAATTTTAAACTTCACAGGTTATTTCAATCCGATTAGCCTCAAATTCGTACCACATAAGTTTTAGGCCAAGGAGAATAAAAAATTACACGGACGTTCAAAATCAGAAGAAAAAATTTTTTGCCCCACAAAAAAAAATCCGGTCTAATGTTTAATTTTGTGATTTTTATCAAAAAATCGTTATTTTTATAATCAAAAAAAAAAACTTCTAATATTACAAGAAAAACTTGTAACTTTTTTTTTTGCTACCTCCTATTTGACGAAAGTTCATAGTAATTTTACAAGCTTTTTACCAATAATTTTGTAATTTTACATGCTTTTTACCAATAAAATTGTAAATTTACAAATTTTTGACACGATAAAATTTACAAGGAGGTTTCGTAACCTTACTAGATTTTTTGCTACCTCCTTTTTTACGAGAATTCCTAGTCATTTATAAGCTTTTTACCAATAATTTTGTAATTTTACAAGCTTTTTAACAATAAAATTGTAAATTTACAGTTTTTTTGGCGCAATAAAAATTACAAGGAATTCTCGTGAATTTACTAGATTTTTTTTGTAAAATTATCATGGAAATTTGTAAAATTACAAAAAAAAAATTGTAAAATTACAAAAAAAAAGTACAAATTTCGATCCAAATTTTTTTGTTAAAAAACAAAGAAAACTGTCAAATATTGGTCAAATGAGATTACGAGACTTTTCCTATTAATTTGACGAAGTTTTTTTTTGTGTGTACAAATATTCCCTAAACGTATTGGATATATTAGATTGCCATTACAGCTAATTACTGCTTAACTGGAGGTGCAAGAGTGAAAATATCTAAAATTTGAGATCATCTCCATAAATTTCCAAAAATCCATGTTTAAGTAAATTTTGTCTAAATATAATTATTTGCTTTTTTGTGCTAGAATGAAAATATCAAAAATTGGGGATGATTGATATAAAACTCCACTTTTGTGATTTTTTCTGAAAAATAAACTGAAATTACAACTAGAGGTGGAAATGCGAAAATAGCTGAAATTTTAGATCATATCTAAAATTTGCCAAAATTCCATTTTTATATAAAGTTTTGTAAAAATATGTCAATGTTTGAGTGTTATATTTGAAATCCGTAATGGAAATAAAATTAATTTTTGGCCGCTCCAGTAAAGGCCTTGGAGATTCCACAAAAAAAAAATTGGCGCGTCAGTTTTTAAAAAGGTAAAACCCTTTCCCAGATCAAATCATTGAAAGTAATTGTATAAAATTTTGATTACTTTTATTCTAGCTCGATCTTATTATTTCCTTTACAAATAAAAATTATGATATTCTCATAGAATAATTTGAATTTGTCAGATTCCATTGTCAAGATTATTTAGCAAATAAAAAACTCTAAAATACTACATTTAGCAAAGGGAATTTAAATAACAAATCGCTAATGAGCAAATCCATGGGAAATTTAACTAACGGATCACCGATTTTGTTAATTTTTGATAATTTGATAGTGCTTCGTAAATTATTAAAAAAACTTTTTTTTCGATCAGTACTTTGGAAGATAAAGGCGTTTGAAAAAGCGCTTGTTTGACAATATTGACTTTTAGACAGTTATTTAACATTTTTGTGCTCGGAAACCGTAAGTCGTACGAAAAAACTTACCAAAACAATATTGTTGATAAAATTATGAAGATTAAAAATTTATAATTTTTTATACCCTCCACTCTAGTGATAGAGGGTATATATAAGTTTGTCATTCCGTTTGTAACACATCGAAATATTGGTCTAGGACCCCATAAAGTATATATATTTATGATCCTCGATCGATTTTAAGTCGATCTAGCGATGTCCGTCCGTCCGTCCGTCTGTCTGTCTGTCTGTCTGTCTGTCCGTCCGTAGAAAACACGCTAACTTTTGAAAGACTTTACAGAGGCTACTGAAGTTTAGCATATATGTTTGTCATTTACCTGGTCAGGTTGGTATTGCAATCCAGCCAAATCGGTCCAGTGGTTCAAAAGTTATGAGCAAAAGTGTAAATTTCGGCAAGGGTGTTTTACGAATTTACGAGATAAAAAATACGATAACTTTCGAAAGACTATAATGAGACTACTGAAGCTTGGCATGTATCTTTGCCATTCTCCGGGTCTGTTTGGTTTTAAATTTTAGCTCAATCGGTCCAGTGGTTCAAAAGTTATAAGCGAAACCCTGAATTTCAGATTAGTTTCATCTAAAATGCCACGTGTTTTAACAAGTTTTAAAAGCATTGGTGGTAACTAAACAATGCTTTTCAAACTTGTTTAATTTTAAAGCAATGCTTTTTAAACTTGTTTAGTTTTAAAAGCATTGGTAACTTAAAAATTACTCTCGAAAAAAATTTTACACTCAAAAAAAATTTTAATCTCAAAAAAAATTTTACACTCAAAAAAAAATTTTGTTTTTTTTTGCAAAAATTGCAATATTTTTTGTACATACTTACGTGCATTCCCTCAAAAATATTTTTACAGTAAAAAAACATTACACTCGAAAAAAATTTTACACTCAAAAAAAAATTAGTAATTTTTTTTTTTTTTTTTTTTTAAATGAAAAAAAAAGAGTTTTTTACTCAAAATAAAATATTTCTAATCAAAATTGTTAATTTTTTCACGTTAAAAAATGTACTACCGTTTAAAAAAATGCATTGTGGAGGGTATTAATAGATTCGGCAAAGTCGAATTTAACTTTTCTACTTGTTTTTTTTTAATTTAACAAAAAATTTTGAAAACCATATTTGAATGTCCTTTTTGGCTGGGAAGCACACCATGGATTTCTAAAAACAAAATTTTGTGTTAAAGTTTAGAATGCCCCTTTTACGCTATTAAAATTTCAGGGAGGTGTTTTTTCGTATTGTTTTAATTTTCAAATTTTGTTAGAGAAACAAATATTTGATTTTTTTCAAAATTTTTGCAAAAAATCAAATGGTTGGTTTTAGACAATTGAACAGTTCATGCGAATAAGGACGAAAAGGCCACCTTTTCGCAAACACGTTTTTTTTGCATAAACGCATTTTATTAGCAGAGCCCTACAATGCTATGCAGAAATTTTGGGGAAATTTTTACTTTTAAGGCTAAAAAAATGACTTTGAAAGTGCAATAATTCGTATATTTGTATATTTTTGTTTAAATTGGGAGTGAACTAATGCACAAATTTGATTAAAAACAACACAAAAACATACAAAAATTTTACTTTCGGTAACAATGTGTTAAAAGAACATTACGAGGAACAAACCACACTTATTATATTGGCAAAAAAATTTACCGTTCTTGAGTTATAGGACTTTAAAGTGTGGAAAGCAAAAAGGGCGAATATCAATCCTTAATAAAATATTATTTAAAAATTATTTAGCTGCGAGTTTAAAATTGATATTAGCTAAAATTTTGAATTGTACAAAAAAAAAGCAATCTTACCACATACAAACAAATTAACCAGATTTGCGAAAAAAAATCTTCAGTGTTACCGCGTAAGTGAGATCATATAACCACGAATACATTGTCTAAGCATATTTTAACCGTCTTTTGAATTATTTTATAATTCCTAAAAATGTATTTAGTGTCATAAAGAATTACTACTGCATCAAATGGCAGGAATATTAAAAAAAAAATTAACAAAAAAAAATTTTTTTGCATGTCCTTGCAATCCTTAAAAAGTGTCCTTGAAGTCCTTAAAGTGTTACAAACAAATACCAACCATAGCTCGTCAAGTTTTGCAAGTCTCATGAAAATGTAGTCAAAATCTGCTGCAAAATAACAAATTTTTATTCAAATTTCAATACATTTTTTTTTTTGATATTCGCCCATTTTCCATTTAAGCAAAAATTGAAATCCAATTTTTGGCAAGTTCTCTTTCGAATACCTTACTAAAATTTTGTATATAGGTAGATTTGACTTAAATCTTTAAGCTAATACCAAAAAGTTGACAAAAATATTATTTTTTAACCGTTTCCTGCGTTTTTATTGTCCCCTGTAAAATTCTACAAATGGTCTATTCGTCTTTATTCGTATGAACTGTTCAATTCCGTTGTGTTTTTTTTTACTCGAAAACCGTAAGTTGTAGGAAAAAATTTTCAGTGACAGTATTGTTGATAAAGTTAAGATTTAAAATTTAGAAACAAAAAAAAAATAAAAAAAAAAATGTTTAAAACTGTTTAAGCTCAAATACTTTATTTGATTTAAACTGTCCCCTTTTTGGGACACTTGCTCCTTAAAGGGTTAATACTAGTTGAATTCTAGTTTGCTACACTTTCCGTGCAACTCTGTAAAGAGTTTAGCATAGAATTCGGCTAGTAAACCGTTAACGGGACTTTAAGCATTGTTTGTCGCCACTTTATATATTTTCTATTCGTTAAGTATTAATCGTTCAATCATCGCCATATCAAGCACTACGTGCATATACCTACACCCCTGTGTATTTAAAGGTAATTTATTTGTTATAAATAAATATAGAGACTTTTCTCTTACTAAAATCAATTGAAATCTTTTGTTTTTATTTCTATAATAATCCGAACCTGCTCCACGGGCAAACATTTGGTCCTTCACCCCGGATTTATTGAAAGATTTCAACAAGGAATTAATTAATTATTTTTTCCCATCGCAGCAACCATTTTTTGCGGCATCATCCACCCCCAACAACAACATTTAATCTTTTCTTTAAAAGTTTATTTTATTTCATCAAATAAAAGGTACGTGCGTTCATTTTTTTTATTATTGTTGTGATAAATAACATAAAGTGATACGGAAAGTGAAGTGAAAAATTAAATAAAAATTAATTGCAAAAAATTTTTTCATTTACATTAAAATTGTGTGTTGATATAGTAGTATTTATTTATTAAATACATACTATTTTTTAAACTATTGTGAATGATCGTGTTACAACCCTGATCGCGTTTTTAGTTTATACAGTCCACTTGTTTGACATTTTGTCTTACATACCATTTTTACATACTTTTTTTTCGCAACCATTCCGTTTGTTTACAGGACGGACATAAATAATTTTTTTTAATAAATTTTTTTTTGAGTAAAAGTGTTATTATTTCTATTAAATTAATTTATTCTTATTTAAATTTTTTAATAAAAAAATTATAAAATAAATAACACTATTTTTTCCTTTTTATTTCGTTGAAAAAAGTCGTCGGGTTTGTTATAAAATTAAAGTTTTAAATTTGTGATTTTTTTTTACATTAGTACATACATACGTACATTTATAAATATAAATTCTTTAATATAACTATTGCAGTGTTTTTATTTTTTCATTCCCTTTTGTGCTATATCCTACTCGATCAGAGTACCACACAAAATTCTTTTACCATACCAATTACATACGTACCGTGTTGTTGTTGTTTTTTTTTAACAGTGATTTTTTTTTGTTACAAAACAAGTACCCTACTGTCCGGTATAGTCGCGACATAGTCTTTGTGTAACATTGAAATTAAAAATTTATTTTTATAATTTTTTTTGGGCATTTTAGTGAAATTTGGTGACATTTTTGGAAAATTCGTTAGTGCCTTCGTATTTTTTCGTGCTTTTTCGTAAAATTTTGGAATTTTAATAAAATTTTAAAATTTTTTTTTGTTTCCTTTTGCGAATTAATTTTTTGTGAAAGATCTTTTTACATTTTCGGAAAATCTTCGTGCATCTTCGTGTTTTTTCGTGAAACTTCGTTCTTTTTCTATAAGGGTTCAAGTTGAAAAAATGCAGAAGAAAAATTGAATTTCTAAAAATTATAGACATTTCTGGTATTTCCTATACCGGTTTCAAACACCCCAGTTAGTGTCATCTTCAGTAGGATTTTAAATGTCGGTTTGTCTTGTTAATGAAAACTGTTTTTTATATATGTGAATATTTATAGTTTCTACAGAATAAATTTTGACAGTTTCCAACACTACAATTCTATTTCTAGCAATCTCAACCTCACCTCATACTTTCTTTCAACTTTTTTGTCTCTTACATTATTTCGCAAGGGTTACCAACATGATCTGGAATTGCAGACACAAATGAAGGAATTTGCATTTTGTTTCGGAGACGTGCCTAATGGCGACATATTTTGTCAGTAATTTTATTTGATTTTTTCTGTAAGTACAGATCGAGCACGGGCTCAAATTATATTTGTTATAAGGGTTCAAGTTGAAAAAATGCAGAAGAAAAATTGAATTTCTAAAAATTATAGACATTTCTGGTATTTCCTATACCGGTTTCAAACACCCCAGTTAGTGTCATCTTCAGTAGGATTTTAAATGTCGGTTTGTCTTGTTAATGAAAACTGTTTTTTATATATGTGAATATTTATAGTTTCTACAGAATAAATTTTGACAGTTTCCAACACTACAATTCTATTTCTAGCAATCTCAACCTCACCTCATACTTTCTTTCAACTTTTTTGTCTCTTACATTATTTCGCAAGGGTTACCAACATGATCTGGAATTGCAGACACAAATGAAGGAATTTGCATTTTGTTTCGGAGACGTGCCTAATGGCGACATATTTTGTCAGTAATTTTATTTGATTTTTTCTGTAAGTACAGATCGAGCACGGGCTCAAATTATATTTGTTATAAGGGTTCAAGTTGAAAAAATGCAGAAGAAAAATTGAATTTCTAAAAATTATAGACATTTCTGGTATTTCCTATACTTTTTCTTCGGAAATTAGTGATTTTTGTTTATTTTTCTTCCGAAATCGATATTTTTCGATTTTTTTGTGAGTAAAAATTTACGAACTCGAAAAATCTTCGTATTTTTCAATTTTTTTCGGGATTTCTCTAATTTTTTGAAAAAGTTTTGATATTTCACAGCAAAGTTGTACGTTTTCTGAATTTTTTTATTGGGTTTTTTCTTATATTTTCGCGCTTTTGGAAACATTTTGTGGAATTTTCTGTTTCTTTTTCATAAATGGATAAGAAAATGTCAGCTTTTGAACTTTTCATGAGAGAAACTGATGAAGTTGTCAGGTTCGAAGAAGGGTTTAGGAAGATCGCCGATGACGCTCATTCTAAATTTAGTCTCGAGTTACGCGGAAAGGAGTTGAGTTCAATGTGGGATCAAGTGAAAAGTTCCTACAAATCGTGTATTGTTTATTTGACAACATTAAAGGTGCCTAAACCAGCTGATGTTGTAGCAGCCGAGTCGAAATACTCATCCACTTTCAACGTATACATTGATTGTTTGTCAACAATAAATGAGAAGTTGGATGAGTTCGCGAAGGCTAACGCGAATAGTAGCGCTCAAACTCCTTCGGTATCGGTTAAGGCCGATGAGGATAACCACAGTATGCGTCTTCCTCCTTGCAATATACCCGTCTTCGATGGCAATGTTCTTTCTTGGCCTTCGTTTAGGGATCTTTTTAAAGCGGTTTTTATAAATAATTCGCGTATAGGTTCCGTGGAAAAACTATGTCATTTAGTTGAGAAAACTAGTGGCGAGGCTAGGGAAATAGTTTCGAAAGCCCCGCTTACCAATAGCGGATTCGACATAGCTTGGAAGAGCTTAGAAGATAAATACGAGAACCTGCGTTTAATGGTGAATCATCATCTTATGGCTCTTTTCAACCTTCCAGTCCTCGATAAAGAGACTATTGAAGGCTTGAAATCATTGCAGCGTGGTATCGACGGGTTCTTTTCAGGCATGTCAGTTTTAGATATTGCCACGACGGATCCTCTTTTTTCCCACATGATCGTTTTCATTTGCATTCAACGATTACCTTCGAATACGTTGGATCTGTGGGAACATACCGTTGAAAATAAGAAAATCTTGTCCATTTGGAGCGATTTTGATAAATTTTTGACGAATAGGATCGATACTTTGGAATGCTCTCGTGATCTTAAGGGTTCTCATGTTTCGAAAAAAGCACCTGAAGTGAAAGTGAAAGCGCATGTTTCAAATACATCATCATCGTCATCAAAGTGCGTTTTATGTAAAAACCAAGTACATTTATTACGCTCATGCCTTCGTTTTAAAAGATTATCTGTGGCTGAACGATTTTCAACTGTGAAAAAGCATAATTTTTGTATAAATTGTCTTTCACAAACACATGAGGCTAGAAATTGTGGTAGTTCATACACTTGTTCCAAGTGTAATAAACGCCATCACACACTACTTCATCGTGATACGCAGCCTTCTGCAAACTCTTCTGGGAATATTCGCGCTAATGCAGCGGCGAATTCAACTACGCAGCCTTCTTCACATTCGGTTGGAAATGTTCGTGCTAATGCGGTAGCGAATTCAACTTTGAATCCCCGTACTACAGAATTTACTCCCGATCCGAATGTGCAATCCACCTCTAGCGGTGGAAATCCAACGCATCCTTCGAATAGGCAGGTCTTTCATGCTTCGCAGAATCGATCTGTGCTTTTAGGGACAGCTGTGGTGAACATTATTCACCAGGGTACGACGTACCAAGCCCGGGCTCTTATAGATCCGGCTTCTGAGGCTTCGTTTATTTCCGAAAGCTTGCAGAATCGTTTGAAACTTTTGACATATTCTACGAATGCTCAGATTTCAGGCGTGAATCAAGCTGTATCTGCCACTTCAAGAAAAATTTGTTCTCTGAAGATTGGCTCTCGGTTGGATACCTCACTCGTTTTGGAGACGATGGCCCTTGTTTTACCGAAAATATCGGGTAATTTACCATCGTTTAATATTCCATCCTGTATTAGGCATAACTTGCCGAACCTCCGTTTTGCGGATCCCAATTTCTACGATAGTAGGCCGGTCGATATTTTGTTAGGCGCGGATTTATATCCTCGAATTCTTTCGGGTGAAATTCGCCAGGACATTTTGGGCTCTTTATTGGCTCAAAATACAGTTTTTGGCTGGATTATTACCGGTCCGATATCGCAGCCTCAAGTTCAAGTCTATTCTACTAAGGTAGAATTTTCGGAGGAAGATTCTCTCAATAGAACTCTTCTTAAATTTTGGGAACTTGAGGAAACCCCTAAGAAGAAGATTTTATCTACTTTTGATAAAATCTGTGAGGAGAATTATAAAGCGACTACACGTCGGGATTCTGATGGTAGATATATCGTGACGCTTCCATTTAAACCTGAATTTCCGAATACTTTAAACTTGGGTAACTCGAGGTCAAACGTTCTCAGACAGTTTGTAAGGACGGAATCCTCTCTTCTACGAAGGCCTGAGATAAAGGAAATGTACGACAACGTCGTCGGGGAATATTTGGATCTGGGTCATATGAAACGTGTGTCAAATTCTCCGGCTACAACCTATTCTTGCTATTTACCCCATCACCCAGTCGTCAAACCGGAGCGAAAAACTACGAAATTGAGAGTAGTTTTTAACGCTTCAAATAAAACATCTAACGGTACCAGTCTTAACGACTGTCTTTATGTTGGACCCACATTACAGGCAGATTTAGTTCTGTTAATTCTTCGTTGGCGACTTTTCAAGTTTGTTTTTAATTGCGATATTACGCAAATGTATAGGCAAATTAGAGTTGATTCGGCTCATACTCCATTTCAACGTATCTTGTTTGGAGATTCTCCGACTGAGGACGTTAAGGAGTATGAGTTACAAACTGTTACTTTTGGCGTCAATTGCGCCCCTTATCTTGCCATACGAACTTTGTTGCAATTGGCAGATGATTCTGAAGCTAAGTATCCGCTGGCATCGCATATTCTACGGAAATGCATGTACGTTGACGATGTGTTAACAGGGACTCACGACGTTTCGTCTGCGTTGATCGCTCGTGATCAACTCATAGCAGCATTGTCTAATGCTAAATTTGACTTGAGAAAATGGACTTCCAACGAACGGACAATTTTAGACAGATTTCCCCCTGAGTATTTGGTGGACGCTAAACTTTTAACTTTTGTAGAGTCGAGTAGTTCGAAGACGTTGGGCATTCAATGGAATGCTCAATTGGACTCATTTTATTTTAGTGTAATTCCTATTGCACATAAATCGAGTCACACTAAGAAGGAAGTTCTATCCACGATAGCGAAATTGTTTGATCCTGTAGGTTGGCTGGGCCCAGTGATAATAGTTGCAAAAATTATCATGCAGAGAATTTGGCTGGATAATATCGATTGGGACGATTCGCTTCCTCTTTCAACGGGGAATGAGTGGAAGAAGTTTGTTACTTCTTATCATGAAGTTAACAATATACAGATTCCAAGATGGGTTCATTATACGCCAAGTTGTTCTGTTGAACTTCATGCGTTTTCTGATGCCTCGGAAAAGGCATACGCGGGGGTGATTTACATTCGTATTGAAACCTCCGATGGACAAATATATACTCATTTGTTAACGGGAAAAACAAAAGTGGCTCCTATTAAATCTATTTCCATACCACGTCTTGAGCTTTGTGGGGCAGTTTTGGCCTCAGAGCTTTTACAAACGGTACTTAGCGAAATAGATATAAAAATTCGCCAGGTTTATTGTTGGACTGATTCAACAATCGTCCTTGCCTGGTTGAAAAAAGACCCATGTTCTTGGACCACTTTTGTTCGAAACAGAGTATGCCAAATCCAACAAAAAGTTGGAAACCACAATTGGTATCATGTTCGGTCCGAGGAGAATCCTGCCGATTTGGGCAGTCGGGGTATTTCTCCTTCTGAGCTGGCTGACAATAATCTTTGGTGGTATGGTCCACATTGGCTTCGTCAAAACAGGATTGACTGGAATATCACAGATCTTTCTGGTCTTAATACTGACAATGAAATGCAGAAAATTAAGACTCATGTGTCCTTCTTTAAGGACGCCAAAGGGAAAGATGTGTATTTCGATATTCTAGCGAGATACTCTCGCCTTGATAAAGCGCTTCGGGTAACCTCATATATCTTGAGATTTCTCGAAAATAGCCTCAAATCGCGCAAATCGGCTCGTCATTTATATGAAAGTCAAACTCTTTATAATTGGGAAATAAAGAGAGCTAAAATGCATTTGGCCATTATTGCTCAGAAATGTCATTTTGGCGAAGAATATAAATGTCTTTTGGAGAAGAAACCAATTTCTTCACAGAGTTTTTTGGTTCCCTTAAATCCTTTCCTCGACAAAGACGGTGTTATGAGATTAAATGGTCGTTTGGCTAAATGTCCATCTTTATCATACACTGAACAACATCCAATTATTTTACCATATGACCATCGGTTTACACAACTTTTGACCGAATTCGTACATTTAATTTCCATTCATGGTGGAAATCAATTAATGTTACGTATACTTCGCATCGAATATTGGATTCCACGGATGAAATCTAAAATACGTGGAGTTATCGGTCGGTGCCAACGTTGCGTTCTGGACAAAAAACGTTCTTGCAGTCAAATTATGGCCGCGCTACCACCTGAAAGGACTGTTCTTGATAGGCCTTTTTCTACTACAGGGGTGGACTTTGCGGGTCCTTTTGACATAAGGAGTTTCACTGGTAGGGCTTGTAAAATAACAAAAGGGTACGTATGTATTTTTGTGTGCTTTTCGACAAAGGCTATACATCTAGAAGCAGCATCGGATTTGTCTACGGCTACTTTCCTAGCCGCTTTTCAAAGATTTACTTCTCGACGAGGTTGTCCTCATGCTATCTTTTCGGACAACGGTACTAATTTTGTAGGCGCGTCGCGTGAATTAGAGAGAAATTTCAAGACTTTTCTTAAGGAAAGTCAGTCCACGGTATGTTCTAAATACAGTTTTCAGAATCTTTCGTGGCGTTTTATCCCAGCTGGTGCACCTCATATGGGTGGTCTGTGGGAAGCCGGTGTGAAGAGCTTTAAACTTCACTTTCGGAAGGAGGCGCAAGCATTCAAATACACGTTTGAAGAATTCTCGACTATTCTTGCGAGAATCGAAGCTTGCCTTAATTCGCGTCCTCTTGGTCCTATGACGGACAATCCGAAAGAACCGGTAGCGCTGACACCTGGACATTTTTTAATTGGTTCTCCAATTCTAGCTCCTGCGGAGCCTACAATAAATGACCCTCCGATAAGTATGGTAAATCGGTTTCGGAAAATGCAGGCTATTACTCAACTTTTCTGCCAACGGTGGAAAGAAGAGTATTTAATGGGCTTGCACAAGCGTTATAAATGGCAAAATCCGGAACGTGAAATTGAGGAAAATGATTTAGTCGTCATAAGGCACGAACAATTGCCTCCGACATCGTGGAGATTAGGTCGTGTCGTTAAACTCTACCCGGGTAGTGACGGTCATATTCGTGTAGTAGACGTGCGCACTGCGAATGGGGTTGTAAGACGACATATCGCGAAGCTGGTCATCCTGACCAATCTGAATTAAACCATAATTTTCCTTTCTGTTAATCTTTATTGTTTCACAGCATAATGGACGCATTAAAAACCCTATTTGAAGATGCTCTTTTGGAGGATTATGATGAAGCGATGGAGGTAACAGATCCAGTTGTTGCAGTAGCCCCCTTGGTTGCTCCTGTGTCAACACCTGCACCTGAATTTTCACCTAATACGGTGGCCGCATCTGCTCCTGTTGATGTGCCTCCGCAAGCTACGACCTCTAACGTAGCACCAACAACAATACCCGAACCTTTATCGGGTGCCAATGGAACCTCTGGCTTGAGTATTGTCGCGATACCAACTTCAAAAGACGAGCGTAATTTTAAGTGTAGAGTGTGCAAAGGCAGACATCCTCTCAGGTCCTGCGTAAAGTTCCGTAAAATGGCCTGTGAGAGGAAACTTCGTATGGTGGTCATGCATCACTATTGCTCACGGTGTCTGGCGCACTCTCATGTTGCCAAAAATTGCACTAGCACCTTTAGGTGCCGCGAGTGTAAGGGGGATCATCACAACCTCCTGCACTCTTTCCGTGATTCTGTCCCCAAGAAAGTGTCTCGCCCTTCGCGCTCCTCTGCACTGAAAAAAACTTCGACAAAAATTTCGCCTCCGTCCGTTTCCCAACTGTGTCCCTTGCCTATACGTCACATAAATACTTTTTCGCCGACCTTAATAGTTTTGTTGAAATTATTCAAAAAAACTATTCCGGTACGTGCGGCCTTGGATTTGTGTTGTAAAAGCAGTTATGTGTGTGAAACTTTGGTACAGCAGCTTCGGTTGCCCGTTTCCAAAGTCGATTCGGACGACTTTTGTCGTTTGACTCTTGGGTCAACCTACGACCCCACACTCAGAATTGTGGTCACAGCCAAGGTCACACGAATGAAAGGGGTCCGCACTCCTTCCGAGTCGGTACCGGACACAATAAAGAAAGAGTTCGCTGGGTTTCAGCTTGCTGACCCTAATTTTAACGTGTCGTCGCGAGTCGCTCTGGTCTTAGGACCTGAGGTAAGCCCTCAGATTATAAAGGGTAAAATATACTCAAGCCCGGGTCTTCCATTGGCTCAATACACCAGTTTTGGTTGGGTCATATCTGGCCAATCCCCTCTTTAGGGATACGATCCCCTTGGATCAAACGACCCCCTTGGGTCTCTTCGTTAATTTATTTATATTGATTTTAAGCTCTGGTCTCCTTTAGATCACACTATCCTCTTGGGTAGTGTAGCTTAAAATACCGGTCCCTTGACCATTAGCTTTAAGTGTTTTTTGAAAAAATATAAAAAAATGAATTTAAAGCTTTAGTTGAATTAATTTCTTATTACTTAACATTAAGAATCCGTTGCAACCCCTTATTGTTGCAAGGCGGCCGGCAATGTTTAAGCTCAAATACTTTATTTGATTTAAACTGTCCCCTTTTTGGGACACTTGCTCCTTAAAGGGTTAATACTAGTTGAATTCTAGTTTGCTACACTTTCCGTGCAACTCTGTAAAGAGTTTAGCATAGAATTCGGCTAGTAAACCGTTAACGGGACTTTAAGCATTGTTTGTCGCCACTTTATATATTTTCTATTCGTTAAGTATTAATCGTTCAATCATCGCCATATCAAGCACTACGTGCATATACCTACACCCCTGTGTATTTAAAGGTAATTTATTTGTTATAAATAAATATAGAGACTTTTCTCTTACTAAAATCAATTGAAATCTTTTGTTTTTATTTCTATAATAATCCGAACCTGCTCCACGGGCAAACAAAAACAATATTAGAATGTCCTTTTCTCCTGTCAAGGCCACTACAGATTCCCAAAACCAAAATTTTTTATTCCCAAAACCAAGTTTTTTTCTCCTGTCAAGGCCACTACAGCTTCCCAAAACCAAAATATTTAATTTTCTTGAAAATTATTCTATAGGAATATCATATTTTTTTTAGAAAAGAAAATAAAGTCCTCGAGCTAGAATAAACCTACTCAAAACATAATATTTTTTCTCTTAAAATTTTTTCTATAATTTTTTTTTCTTTTCAAATAACACTCAAAACCGTGCCCGCCAAATTTAATTATGAATGTGTTACATATAATTAAGATTAAGTCATTTAACAAAAATTTGGTCATCTTAGTAACATAAACATAGGGGGGCTACAACATTCTCACGGAAAATATATTAAAAATCTTGTTAACACATTTTTGATGCGTGTACGCAATAATTATTTAATTTCTGTTTATCATTTTCAGTCTTATAAATTTTTGTGGGAAATATACAAATTATGATGATTATACAAATTAACAAAAAAAAAAAAAAATGTTGTCAGAAAATTAACGTGGGAAAATTGTGGTCAATTTTATTTATGAGCCATACTGGGAATTTAACTTAAGGCCATTATGAAAAAGCACTTTTAATTTTATAAGGTTTCTCTAAGTTATTCTGTAGTATTTTTCAAATGAGAGAGAGATTATTTTAGTTGCATTTTTTGTAATAATCTACATTTTAAATAAAAGCTTTTTGTTTGCTTTTTTTGGTTGCCACAAAAATGAAAAGTGACTTAGGTAAAATAGTAATTGAAAATTCTTTAAAAAACAGACAGGCAAAAAAGCAAATTCACCAAAGCTGCTGCTCAAAAAAATATAAAACCAAAAATCCAAAAATTATATACCAGTAGTTTTTAGGTTTTTTTTTTGTAATTTTTTTGTTGTATTTTTTTTTTTGTTTTTATTTAATTTAGCGTTACTAAAATGTTTTTGCGCTTGTTGCTCGCTTATACTTTTGCGGTTTCCATGTACAAATATACAAGTTATAGTATGAGTTTTATTTGTATTTCTGTATTTTTATGCACAATTTTCAGTTGTTTTTTAGGTCAAGCTGTGGGAACTTTTACTATACAAATATTCAACAGAACAACAGTTTTTGAAATTAACAAACAACTACCACAAAAAAAAACATAAATGAACAAAATAATAATAAAAGTAAGAGCAATAAAGACAAGGTTTTCCTTTTCAGTGATGAAAAAGAAGAAAAAAACAAAATATTTATGAAAATTTTTTGTAAAACACAGAAAAATTATGCGAAAAAAAAATTGTTTGTTTAAAAGTTGTAGGTACATTTTTCTTTAAATGTCTTTTTTTTACAAGAAAAATTTGTATTAAATTTATTTAAAATTTAAAATTAAATTTATATTTTAATTTTCTTAGGGCTTAATTGCTTATTTTTATGACTCCTATTTTGCTAAAAAAAATCTAAAACACAACTAATTTTTTCAGTGTTTAGCATTTTTACAACATTTTTAAAGCATACCTTAAGGTGTGAATAAAATACTAACTTATCACTAGGAATAAGATTTTCATGCACTAAAAAATCGAAAATATGCGCTTAAAAAATTCAAAATATGCACTAAAAAACCTAAAAATATGCACTAAAAAATAAAATTATAGGAAAAACTTCTGAAAAAGCAAAAAGTAAGCCCGGGTTTAAATAGAAACATTTTAAACTTTATATAAAGCTATGTTTACACCATACCACTGAGTCGTATGATTTTTATGAAAAAACAATGTTTTTTTATAGCATAATTTTAGGCATGTAGTAAATATATGATTGTTATTAAAAAGCGACCAAAAACTCTACATTTTTGCTAAATTTATAAACAACTATAACAATTTATTTAATCTTAAGTTTAAAAATTTCGCAATATGTAAAGTTTTCTGTCGCTTTTAAATAACAATCCTATATATGGGGCATTCCATGTCAAATCTGACACTTTGAAAAACTTTTTTTGATTTTCCCAATATGTTTACAGTTTTTAGTACCCTTCGAAAACTCCTTCGTGGTAAATTTTCAGATTTTTTTGATGACCCGTTCAAAAGATATCGAATTTTTAAAAATTGCCAGTTTGTTCCTTTACTCAAACTTCTTTTAATCATAACTTCTTTAATAATGGTCCAAATTTCAAATTTTTTTTTTCAAAATTTTTGTTTTTTTAAATACTTTCTAAAAAAAATTCTAAAAAATTCTTAAAAGCGCTCAAGTATGCGATTTTTAAGTTTAAAAATTTAAATCTAATTTTTGAAAATGTTCGTACTCTTCGATTTTTTTGAATTTTTTTTTGTGTAAAACTTCTATCAATTCTACAAATTTTTTGCCCAGGAAGATCGTGGGATAACGATTATTACTATTTTTTAAAATTTTTTGAAAAAATTTTATTGTAATTTTCCAATCTTAAAATCATTTCTACTGCTCCAATGCACAGTGGTTCCAAGTCCAAATCTAGCTGGACAAAATTATTTTATCACCGTTTTATATGTTTTTGGGGTCGCTGAGTTCAAAAAACGTGTTTAAATTTTTCTAAGACAATTACACTAATCGACAAATTTTTATTTTTTTTCTAATTTCAGTAATTCATTTATGACAAAAATGGTTTATATGCAGAACAGAAATATGAAATGCAGAAACTTATTTTTTTTAAAGTTTTGTAATCTCTAAAAAATAAAAAAAAATTTGTCGAGAAGTGTAATTGAAAAAAACAAGTGAGTGTGTTAAATTCGGCTATGCCGAACGTTAGGGAGCACCTTCCCCTTGCCATTTCGAACTTCATCGGAGAGAAGAATGTTGCATTTGCTTAGCAAAAGTACAAAAAACTTTCAAAAAATGCGATTTTTCTTAGGTTGGTATAGTTCTCCAAGGGGGAACTTTTTCCCCTTGGTCCGATTTTAGCCATTTCCAAACTTAACCTGCCTAGGAATATAAGACATATTCGTGCCAAATTTCGGAAGTCTAGCTCTTTTATTTTGGACTGTATCGTGTCCTCTACAGACGGACAGAAGGACAGACGGACGGACATTTTTGAATTTAGTCGAAGTGTGTAGTTGGCCGCGGTTTAATAGGAATCATCACATTTAATGCTTTATTTAAGCTAAGCATAATTATAATACTTAAAAGTTATTAAAAACTTACAAAAATTCGATACTTTATTTAGAAAAAAAATTTTAGGCGAAAATCTATTTTCATAAAAACTGTGATTAATTTTAAACCTGCAAAAACCTGCATGAAATGTCTGCATGACAACGTTCAGTAATAAATTACCTATAAGTTGTATGTAGTAATTCGACATGATATGCCTGGATTCGGTTTTGGCAAGCTGCGAAAGTTTCATAAGTCCTCAAAAATATTGTTATTATTGACCATAATTCAAAGTACAAAAAATATAAGAAGAAGATCGATAATAAATTTCTTATTAATGTCCAGAATAAGTATAAATCTGTAGCTTTCTTGTACATAAACCGTTTTGAAACCATTGATGTAACATGGATAATATGATGTTATTAGTTGAACACTTAAATATATTATATTTTTTTTTTTAAATATTGGATACCAAAAATGTTATTTCATTCGCATATTTAACAAAGTTAAAGACCTAATTCCAAAAAATGGTTATTAGTTTGATCAGAACACACCCTTAGCTTGCCCCTAGCACTATTAATTCCCAATTTTAAGGACTCTAATTTTTGGACTTTTGTCCAGCTAGATTTTGATTTGGAACCAATGTGCAATGGTGCGTCATAGAGGGGTCCTTTATAAGACCGACCCCCATTAATTTTTACGTCTTAACATTTCTTTAAAACAAACTAATACCCTATCTCCAATTTCTAAGGGGGCTCCCACACAAAACAACATTTTTTTAAATTTGCTCCAACCGCTCTAACTGCCCTAATAGTGCCCTTAGAGCAACAAAATGTATGACCGACCTACAATATTCTTTTAGTCCAAACATTTTCTCTGAATACACCAACCCTCTATCTCTAATTGTTAAGGCGGTCCCCATACAATTATATTTTATTTTTTGTAAATTTGTTTTATTTAATCAGCTTCTATCGGTCCAATGGTGCGTCCGAGAGGGGTCATTAGTAAGACCGACCTCCATTTACAAAAAATAAAAAAAATTGTATTGCGATCGCCTTAACAGTTAAAGATAGAGGGTAGGTGTATTCAGAGAAAATGTTTGGACTAAAAAAATATTGTGGGTCGGTCATATATAGATAGAAGTTTTACACAAAAAAATTTCAAAAAAAATCGAAAAGTAGTTTTCGGTTGCCCTATGACTTATAAATCCAAATGATGAAGAAACACAACAATTTGTAGAAAATTTTTAAATACAAAAGTCTGTTTATTGCCAGCACCTTAAGATATGCTTTAAAAATATTGCGAAAATACTTCACATCCTAATTGTAACAGCAAGAGTCATAAATGTAACACAGGAAGAGTCGTAATGTTTAAAACCTAGTTGTTATTAGGATTCATTAAATCCCCTGGTATTTATAAAAAATACTTATTTCAGCCATATGTCTATATTCTTAACCCTAATATCATTCTGAAAAATTTTCATTAATCTTTTTAAGTTTTAAAACTTTTTAATTAAAATTGTTTTAATTTTCAAGATTTATATCATTCATTTGATTTTGTAGATAACAAAAATTTTCTTTTCTTAAGAATGTTTTCTCCTTCTTTTTTTTTTTTTTGTTTGTTGATTTTGGCAACTCATTGTAATGCAGGTGATGTTGCTACTTAAGCCAATATCTTATAAAGTAAAAACGTTTTTATCATTTGAGAAAAGAGTGAACGAAAATACAGCAAAAAAAAAAAGAAAGTTTAAAACCCCATGACAACAAAAACAAACAAAGACATTTTCAACTGCAAAGGAATTAAATAAAAAAATATATATGCCAGAAAAAACCCAATCAAAAATTTTTTTAGCACTTAGGCAATATTTTTTTAATACCCCCTTAAAGCATGCTTTAAAATTTAAATTTAGAAATGCTATCAAAAAATATAAATTTATCTCTCAACAAGGAATTTAACAGTCTGCATTTATGAAAAAATGCAATCCTAAAAGTATGCAACAATTTTTTAAATTTTTTTAATCCTAAAAGTATGCAAAAAATTTTTTTTATTTTTTTTTTTATTTGAATTATGGAAATAATTGAGCTGGGTTCCAATTCTCGGAGACAATAGCGATCAAAATTCTACTCGAACTTGTGATTTTTCCATTTTTCTGTATGCCTTAAAATATGCTTTAACAAAAACAAGCTTTTACCTGTTTCTTTTACAACAAAAAGCATTAAAACCTGAATCATAGCCTAATTTAAGGCGATAAAAAATTTTTTTTTTTTCGACCATTGATAAAACTATGCTTACACCATACCACTGAGTCGTATGATTTTAATGAAAAAGCTTCATTTTTTAGAGAATAATTTTAGGCATGTAGTAAATATATGATTGTTATTTAAAAGTGACAAAAAACTCCACATACTGCTAAATTAATAATTAAGTCGATTTAAAAAAACAAATGTCATTGTCTTGCTGGGATTAAATTTTCGGATCGTATATTTAGAAAATGCCTAAAATTATGCTACAGCAAAATTTTACTTTTTTATAAAAATCGTCGAAAATAAAACGACTCATTGTCAGTGGTATGGTGTAAACACAGCTTAAGGAAAACCTCTGTTAAGCTGTGTTTACACATACCACTGACAATGAGTCGTTTTATTTTGGACAATTTTTATAAAAAATTAAGATTTTTCAGTAGTATAATTTAAGGCATTATGTTAATTTGTGATCCGAAACTTAAATCCCAGCAAAACAATTACATTTATGATTTTTTTTAGTTAATCGACATAAGATTAAATAAATTGTTATGTTTGTTTATAAATTTCACAATATGTAGAGTTTTTTCTCGCTTTTAAATAACAATCATATATTTAGTACATGCCTAAAATTATGCTACAATAAAATTTTACTTCTTCATAAAAATTATACTACTTGATCTGTGTTTACACCATACCACTGATTAGTTTTATTTTCGACGATTTTTATAAAAAAGTAAGATTTTACTGTAGCATAATTTTAGGCATTTTGTAAATATATGATCCGAAAATTAAATCCAAGAAAAACAAAGACATTTATGATTTTTTTTTTAATAAATCGACGTAAGATTATATAAATTGTTATATTTGTTTAAAAATTTCACAATATGTATAGTTTTTTGTCTGTTCTAAATAAAAATCATATATTTACTTCATGGCTAAAATTATGCTATAAAAAATTTTTGCTTCTTCATAAAAATTATCCGACTGAGTGGTATGGTGTAAATATAGCTTTATTCTGAAAAGTGTCTTGAGATCTTCAAAACAAATTCTGAAAAGTATCGAAACTTAAATTACACCACCAGAAATTTTGCTTGGTTTTCCATTATTTCATAGATTTTCAAACAAAAATAAACCAGAAACTACAAAAAAAAAAAAATATTTATAAAAATAAACTTTAATACTTAACTAAATTGTGGCCAGCATAAATAAAATGGGAAAAACTTACAAAGTTTTCTTAAATAATACAACAAAATAAAGAAAAAAATTGAAGAAACAACAAAAAATTCTATACAAAGAAAAACAAACTATAAAATGCACGTGATGACCTAAACAAATACATACAAAAATATATGTTGAAAAAAAAAAAAATAACAATAACCGAAGACATACCAACACATGTATACAATGACAAAATGCTGTAGACAATGTAAAAACACATACACACTCAGCACAAAAAACAAAAAAAAAAGGAAATAATATAACCCAAATGAGCTATTGTCTATAGAAACGAAAGGCATCCCATATACTAAAATGACACCATATTGTGTCTATAGTTTTTAGAGCATTCAACAGAAAAAAGAAAATATCTGCTGTGTTTTTTAATCATTTAGATTTATTAAGGGCATTGGAAGTTATACTCCTTAAAGTATTCTTAGATATAAAAATAAATATTAGCCTTAAGGTATGCTTTAAAAAAACTGTATAAAATTTACATGGTCTCGATGCTTAATTTTTTTGATCATAAATCCAAATCTAAGTGATTGAGACAAAATTATTGTTACATATTTTAATCAATTGAATTTATAAAGGGAATTTAGAATTATTCCCCTAAAAGTATGCTGAAATATATAAAAACATTTGGATCTTAATGTATGCTTCAAAAAACTTTCACAAAAATTTACATGGTGCGTCATAGATGATTGAATTGTTAATGGTCTTTAGATTTATTAAGGCCACTTATTTTTATGGTTTATGCTAATTCAAGTTATTGAAAAACACAGCTATTGTTACATAAAATTGTCATGGCATTTTCTATGATAACAGAAATGCTATTCTTGGATGATCAAGCAATGTCTATTTGCAACTTTAGAAATGTCTATTGAAAACTATAACTATTTTCACCATAGTGGTAAATTGTGTTTAACATTTTATTTAAAATCATTCAAATCATACTTTAAGGTTTGATTTTAAAAATATTTCTTCCTAAAGAGTTCATATTAAACTCACCCTAACCAATTATAATCCTTTTTCATGTTTACTTTTCTCTATATTAAAAATGCCATACTTGTTGTTGAGACTCTTATAGAAAGAAAAATCCCTCTTACTCTTTCGTAGTTGGTGTTATAAATCGTTGGTTTTGGTCAAAACAATAAAAACCCTTATAACTAACAATAAAAATATGAAAAAAAATTGTTGTTCAAAATAAAATTTATAAGAAAACTTCTAGTAGTATTTGTAAACAAAAGAATTTTTTTTTATAGTTTTCTCATATTGTTTGTTGCAACAAGGAGTTTAAGAAAACAAGAAGCCGTTGAAGAAAATCAATTTTATTGTTTTGAAAATAAATGAAAAAAATAAAACTTTAAAGAGATTTTAATGATTAAAAGATAGTTTTTATATACTTGGGATTAGAAGTGGCAGCAATTACAAAATTTATGGCATACTTTAAGGGTTGGTTAATATTATGAAGATAATGGAGGAGTTAATTTGATACAAAAAGGGATAGGGGATCGACTATTCCATTTATAAATTGTGGAAAAGAACAAAAAACATTATTTTTATGAAACGTGGTACATAATTTAATCATAATTGCTTAAACTATTGCATACTTTTTGGAGAAAAAAAGTTAGTTTAAAGTTAATAATTAACATTTTTTTTTTTTTGTGAGGATGTTTATTCTGGCTCGAGGTCATTATTTTCTTTACTAATTAAAACCATGATATTCTCATAGTATAATTTTCAAGAAAATTATTTTTGTTTTAAATTTATTTATGTTGGTCATTTTTGCAAGACTTAATCGACACGTGTTTCGGAATTTGTCAAGATTCCATTGTCAAGATTATTTAGCAAAAATAGAAACGATATACTACAAAGTAGCAAACGAGTCTAATGACAAATCGTTTTTGCACAAACTAAAACATTAATACATATTCGACTCTATCCACAATGTGAATTAGAAAGACGAAGAAATTGTACTATGCTAGTAAGTAACAATTGTCAATAACCAACAAAAATATTTAAAACATTTTTCATACGATAGTCCATTGGACTACAACAATATGTTTTTTGTTGCTGTGAATGAAATTATACCATTATTAGGGCTATTCATCACTATGGCGTGCCAACCATTATGTTCAAATTCTGATTAATTTTTATTAATAAATAAAAATTGTTTTATTCGACCTTTAAAATATTATATTTTGTGAGGATGTTTATTCTGGCTCGAGGTCATTAATAATTAACTTGAACTATTTCTCAAAACTCTTTTAAACTGAATTTTTAATTTAAATAATTAAAGGTTTCACAGTTTACAAAAAAATAAAATAAATTAAATTAGTGCATACTTTAAGGCCCCAATGGCTATTTATATATTTTTTAATCTATCCCTGTTGTACAAATAAAAGGACGGCTGTAGAAGATCATTTGTATATAATGACTAGGGCAACAGAAAACTAGCAGTTATAAATTTATTTTGAGGGCTAAAACTATGCTATACAAAATATTTAAATGTGTTGAAAAATTAAACAAAATAAAGCAAATGTTTTAACTTGAAGAAACACATCATAAAACCTTCAAGAGCAGGAAATTAGGACAATCCTTAGTATTTCTGAATTTTTTTAAATCAAATTTTGATAAAAATATGTTTAATTTTTGACTACTGTTTGGAATATGTTATTGCATAGTTTTAGGCCTCAAAATAAATTCATATCTACTAGTTTTCTATTGCCTATATAATAACAAATTTTGTTGCTTTTTAAGATTTAAAAAAAAAAAGTTATCCTAGTTTTAGGGGGCCTTATATTATTTATTGTAATTAAGTAGAGTATACTTTTAAATTTTATAATAATTGTTTTGTTTAAGATCAACTGAGACGATTCTGCTGCGTCAAACGGTTTTATATGTTTTGTGTAAAAAGGGAGTGCATACTTTTAGGCTCAAATATTTATATTACGTATGTTTTTTGATATTTTTATAAATTTTTCTGAGGCTATATTTTCACCATACAGCTGAGTGGTATGATTTTTATGATGAAGCAAGATTTTTTACAGCATAATTTTAGGAATGTAGGAAATATATGATTGCTATATAAAAGTGAAAAATTCCACATATTGCTAAGTTTATAACAAAATATAATAATTTTTTTTAATCTTAAGTCGATTTAATAAAAAAAAATAGTAGTATAAATTTCATTGTTTTGCTATAGTTTAATTTTCGGATCATATATTTACAAAATGCCTACGATTATGCTACATGCTAAATCTTACTTTTTTATTAAAATCGTCTAAAATAAAACGAGTCACAATCAGTGGTATGGTGTAAATGCAACTTTTTTTAGCATTTGGGTAAAATAAATTTATATAAACTGTATTGTTTAGAGGAAGTCAACAAAATATTGCATACTTTTAGGGGTGAATAAATATGACATATTAAACGTTTGTTTGGGCTTAAGATTTTTTAAAGAGAAGTCCGGCATTGCTGTATAAAAATTAAGGGAAATTGCAACCCTTAAAAGGAATCTGGAATAGTCCCTAAAAGTATGAAAAATTGCATACTTTCAGGGATTTTAACTATTGCATCCTATTAGGGACTTAAATTTTTAAACAGTCCCATGGAGTAGGGTCCATTATTTTTTCCACGTTTTTCGATCTTTTTAATCCCTAAAATAGGCTACAAAAAATAACAACAAATTATTTAACAACTAAATGCAATAAATATTATTATTTTCTTTTATACAAAACGTGTTGTTTAGGCCGAGATCGGATGAAAATGGGTTCCATTACAAATGCAATTATAGCTTAAATAATAAATGTACATCAATGTATTTTTGCATACGTAAAACAACAGAAAACTAGCAGTTATGAACTTATTTTGAAGCCGAAAACTATGCAACAATATATTTGAAACAGTAGTCAGAAATCAAAAATACTTTTGTTGAAATTTGATTTTAAACAATAAAAAGTTGTGAAGGATTGTCCGAATTTTCTCCCCCTGGAGGTTTTAGGATGTGTTACCTCAACCAAAAACATTTTCATTCATTTATTTAATTTTACAATTATTTTGTATAGCATAGTTTTAGGCCTCAAAAAAAAGTCATAACTGCTAGTTTTCTGTTTCCCTATTCTTAAGAGTTTAAATTTAAAAATTAAAGTTTTTAGTTACAATTTAAATATTCTTGTAGCATATCGTTAGGATAAACCTTTAATTCATAAAAGCTTAAACAAAAACTTGCCCTTATGATACCAAAAAGTCTATAAATTGCCAATATTTATTGACTTCATGATAATAAACCTAGAAGAAATAAAAAAATATTGCATACTTTATGGGGTCAATCATTAATGTTGTTTATAAAAAGAGGCTTCCTGTCTTTATTTATTCCTCTATTTAAAAGAAATAGTATGACCAAAAGTATGCAACAAAAATCAAACTTCTTTAGCAGGTGGATTTTTTTAATTAAAAATGGTTCCTTATAATATGCATCAAAAATTTTCAAATACTATTTTGGCTCAATAAAAAGTAGTAGACAGATAGTTGTCCGTTAAGTCTCAGGCTAAAAATATATCACTCAAAAAAAATATTATTTTTGCATGCATTATACTGGTTTTTATTTTTAATGTAGCATACTTCAGGGATTTCAAATTAATTTAATAAAGTCTGAAAAAATTTAAACGGACATTTCAAATTTTACAGGCCAAATCCTATACGCTTTAATATTTTTCACTGTTTTTATGTTAACTCTTTTTTTACAGCATACTTTTAGGAAATCACTTTTAGTATTAAAAATCAGTAAATATCTTATAATTAGGGGGGCTGATACTCGGAGTTGGGGGCTTTTAGGCAATCACTTTTAGTATTAAAAATCAGTAAATATCTTATAATTTGGGGGGCTGATACTCGGAGTTGATATCAATCTATAGCTGTATTAACACCATACCACTGATTATGAATCTTTTCGACGATTTTTAGAAAAAAGTAAAATTTTGCTGAAGCATAATTTTAGGCGTTTTGTAAATATATGATATCAAAATTAAATCCCAGCAAAACAATGGCTTTTATGTTTTTTTTTTTGTGAATAAATCGACTTAAGATTAAATAAATTGTTATATTTTTTTATAAATTTAGCGATATGTAGAGTTTTTTGTCGCTTTTAATCATATATTTACTACATGCCTAAAATTATGCTATAAAAAATCTTGCTTCTTCATAAAAATCATACGACTCAGTGTTATGATGTAAACATAGCTTAAACGTGTCAGAAATCATTTTATTTTAAGATTATTTTAAGTGTTTTCTGGCGGAGAAGAATATATAAAGATAAGATCTTTAACGTGATATATTTCCCAATCATAAAGCACAATCCTCAACACTTCATCTTTAATATTCATTTTTAAATTCAATAATTTTTTTATTTAATTATCACAAAACTTGTGCTACAATTATTTCCAAATATTATTAATAAATTCAATTATTCTTTACCATTCTTGTTAAGACTTTCTCCAGGGCATACAATTTTATTTTATAAAAAAAAATATTTATTCAAACAAAATAATAATAAAAAAAAATATCCACAAAAAAAAACATTTAGCCTAACTACTGCTTAACATTCATAAGCATAATCTTGCCTTTAAGGAATCTTACTGTTTTTTCTACTACTTTTTTTTGCTAGAATTTATATCCGGTCTTAAGACTTTAATATTTTTTCTTTTCGTCAAACTTTAACATAAAGTTTTCTTACTGTTTTGGTGCAAAAAAAAAAAAAAAAACAGGCGATAAAACTACTGACAGCAAAAAAAAAAAAAATTCAAACGGAAAAAACAAAACCCCAACACAAAAACTTTTTTAAGCCCTCGTCAATTGATAGTGGTGGCAGTGGTGATGGTAGTTAGGATAAAAGAAATTCATCATTAAAAGCACTTCAACCGGATGTTCTGGCACAAGTAATCAGGATTGAGTTAATAAATGATAAAAAAAAATAGAATACCAGAAATAGAGAAGAATAAAAAAACTACGAAATCAAAATCATCTACAGAAAAATGAAAGATAAAATAGGGGAATATTTCAAAAACAGGCAGAAACAAGATTCCGGCAAATAGTTTTGCTGTTAATGTGGATGTATGCAATAAACTACAGTGAGTACAAAAAGTAAGAATATACTGAAAAAATTAAATTTCATTTAGGCTTGGCGTAAGCTTTGAAATCTTTAACACTAGATTTTTATTCACTCTCGATTCACTTTCGATTCAAATCCGGAGGATTTTTTTTCACAACATTATTCAATATAACAACTGTCTCACGCCAAAAATTGTTTAATTTCAAAATTTCGTAGACGTATGCTTACTGTATAGCATCACAAAGTTAACTGAAAATATTTAAAGCATACCTTTATGGGTTAAAAAGTGTATAAAATAAATGCATACCTTAGGGATGCTTAAATAATGAAAAATTATATTTTGATTTGGTTTATTTTAGCTCGAGCTCATTAATTTCCTTACTAATTAAAACTATGATATTCTCTTAGAATAATTTTCTAGAAAATTATTTTTCTGTTTTAAATACATTTGTGTTGGTCATTTTTTGCAAGACTTTATAACCACAAATAAATTTAAAACAGAAAAATAATTTTTTTGAAAATTATTCTATACGAATATCATAGTTTTAATTAGTAAAGAAAATAATGACCTCGAGCTAGAATAAACCTACTCAAAATATAATATTTTAAAGGTTGAATAAAAACAACTTTTATTTGATTTTTTCTGTAAGTACCAGGGTTGGCAACCGAAACGAATAACGGTATCGGTAACGGTATTGGTATTACATAGTTTTTATATCGGTAACGGTAAAGGTAACGGTATTTTCGATTATTTCGGTAACGGTGAACCGTTACCGAAACTTCAATACCGGTACGTACCGGTATTATGAAAAAAATGTTAACAAGTCATAAATTTGTTAAAAACACGTAAAAAATAAAAAAATAAATGTTTAAAAAATTAAAAAACTGTTATGTTCAGTTCATTGTCTATAAATAATTATATTTTTATTAGTATTAAATACTATGAATTAGCTCAGAATTAAATTAAAATATATACACAATATTGTAATTCAACAAATACGAACTCATGCTCGTAGAGAGTCTCTACTTGCGACACCTTTGTCCAATAAGCAAAAAAAATCTGCATTTTGAGCCATATGAGAAATCTGCATTTTAAGTCATTTGAGAAATCTTCTGTTTATAGCGATGCGGTTTGCTAAATTTCTGTCTGGATAATCCAGGTAGAATCTGCAGAAAAAACCCGTCAATACAGCAGAACAATTTTCTGATTTTAACAGAGAAATTTGCTGATTTTAAATAAACAGCGTGAACATCAAGACTGTTTGTCCTGTTGTTAAAAACAAAATCGACAGGAATAAATAAACTTGGCAAGGATGTTTCAGGGGATGTTCTTTAAGGGGTAGGGTGGGCGGAATCGGAAAAACACCTTTCCCCTCGTCATAGATGTTAAGAAATTCATTTTATTTATATTTACGCTTAAATAACACAAATTTATCAATATTTAATTTTATTTTTTATAGACAAGCCCCCTTAAGGGCCGGGCCGGAAAAAAATCGCATTTTCTTATATTGGGCAATGAACTTCACACGGCATAAAAATGTTTCATTTTCTAAACAAATAAGCAAAAAAAAAGTAAATAAAATGTGTTTTTCTGGGGTTGTGTAAGTTTCTCTGGGGAATATTTTTTCATCTGGTCCGATTTTGCTCATTTCGGAACTTAACTAGCCTATGACCATAAGACGCACCAGCATGTATCGTGTCTTCTACAGAAGGACAGACGAACATCACTTACAATCGATCACTAATCAATAATATATAATTTTTATGAGGTGCAAGACTGTATTAATATATACTGTAGACTAGAGGTGATGTTTGACTCACACTCACTCACGCTCGCACCAGAAATTTTTGAATCACGCACAATCACTCATGAGCAATCACGTGAGTAAAATTAACACCTCTCACACTTACGTGCACTCACGCAAGCTTCACTCACATTGACTCACACTCACGGAACAAAAATAGTTCAAAAACTAAAATTTCAAAAATCTTACAAGTTTTAAGCAAAATTTAAAGTTCAGACGAAATTTAACATTTTTTTGCTCTTTGTTGGACAAAATCTTAAGTTTAGCCAAATTTTAAAGTTTTTTTGTTGCTTTTTTGGTACGAAAAGAAATATGAAGAGAAAAGAAGTCACGCAAAAAAATCGACTCACGCACACTCACTCGCGCAAAAATCTTACACTTCTTCACACTCACTCACAATCATTGTAAAATTGAATTCAGTCACACTCACGCTCAGTCACACTCATGTGTGAATCAGGTGAATCATGCACTAATCTGCTCATGTGCCCATCTCTACTGTAGACTATATTACTGTTTTTAATCCACAAAAAAATTAAAATAAGTAATATTAATACAACCGAAACAAAACCGATTTAATACCGGTAAAAATCCGAATAAAGGTAACGGCTTTTTATCGGTAACGGTTTTTAAAAATTTTTATTTCGGTATTGGTAACGGTAACGGTAGCCAATATTAAAGGGTTTTTAATCGGTAACGGTATTGAAAGGGTAACGGTAGCCAACACTGGTAAGTACAGATCGAGCACGGGCTCTAATTATATTTGTTATAAGGGTTCAAGTTGAAAAAATGCAGAAGAAAAATTGAATTTCTAAAAATTATAGACATTTCTGGTATTTCCTATACCGGTTTCAAACACCCCAGTTAGTGTTTTTATTTTTTAATAAAAACTAATCAGAATAATGAAAAATGTTAAATTTTGTTTGGAATTTTAAAATTAATTAAAAAAATATTCAAAGCATACTTTTAAGAGTTAAAAACTAAGAAAATATTGCCTACCTTAGGGATGCTTAAATATTAAAACATTGAATTTTAAGATTTGTTTAGAAAAAACATAATCATCTAAAGCCTAATTAAAAAACACGTCTGATTCTATAACATATTTACATTAAAATTTCCTAATTCCTCTTTTGTTACTCACTGTATTTTCAAATTATCTTCTTTATTCCTTAAAAAAAATTGGCCAAAAAAATAAGGAAAGGAAATATATTGCACTTTACTCCTTCAATTTACACTATTATTTCTTTCATTCTATTTCCATTCATTTTTCTTTCGCTAATAACATTTTATAGAAATTGAAATTGAAAATGAGTTTGGGTAGCTACTGATAAAGCATTCAATGCACAAATAATCCAATTCATCTACAAATTCTGTAGTCACTTTTTTTTATTTTTATTTTTCTTTCTACTTAAGATTTTGCATGTTTGCACTTAACCAGCATCTGCTGTCTGTGTAAATTTGGCGTAAATTTAATTCTTATATTTTTTTTCATAGCATACTTTTTAGGGGTTTTTTTTCAATACAGCTTCTCATAGACGATTATAAAACTTATGTTTTACATATTATACATTTTTTTACTCGAATTTGATAAAATACGACAAAAACTTGTTCCTTGTAAGATTATAGATATATATATTTTTTTTTTGATAATATTTAACAGCTGAGTATATTGTTTGTTGGTTTGGTCTAATAAAAAAATAAAATAAAAATGATGAAAATATTCAATGAATTTCATTTACATCTTGTTATCGCCTGATTATTATTATAATTTTTCTTATATTTTAGTTTTTTTTTGGCTTTAAGATTTTGTTAACGTAAAGCAGGAATGAGAATAAAACAAAAAATAAAAAACTGGAAGGATGTAAATGACAGTTTTAATGCTAGTTTTGTTATTTAATTTATTTACCCGAGTAAAAAAGATCATATATAATTATATATAGTTTTATATATACATATATTATTTTGTAAAACTATATGTATTTTTTGTTGCATCATATGTGATTTTATATATTTGCACTTCTAATTTGTTTCTTATATAAAATTATATAACAGAAAATATTGACTTTTATATAATAACATATGATTTAAAGTTCGTTTATATAATTACATATGAACTTTAAAATTATGTCTTCTTTTTTATATAATTTGATAAAACAAAATATTTGAAGAAATTTTATATAAAAATTTATGCAACTGTTTTTAAATTATATGTTATCTTATATGAGTAAAATTTAAAAAAAAATCTAAGTCCTTTACATATAATTTAATATAACTTTTGAAAATTTTTCTAAGTCCAAAAAAAAATAAAATTTTATAAGTCCCAAAATTCTAGGACTGATGCAAAATTGAAAAAAAAATACAAAAAATTTTCTAAGTCCAGATGTTTTTTTTTTTAAATTTTCAAAGTCCTAAAAATATTTTTGAAAATTTTTAAGTCCTGGAAACAAATTTTTTTTGTCAATTTTTTGCGTTTTGGGGGAAAACATTTTTTTCTTATATATAAATATATTTAATTATATATAATTGCATCAATTTTATACAAAAAAGGGTCCAATTTTCGCATATAACTATATAAAATTATATTAAAATTTTATCAAATTTGATCAGATTTGATCAAATTTGATAAGTTTTTATATCGTTTTATCGACTCATTTTTCGCATTAAACTATATATGATTATATATGATGGCTTTATATAATTTTATATGAATATATATAATCTTTTTTACTCGGGTAATCACACTTTGTTAGAAAATTTATCAAAAAAGTTTACTACAAAAATTCCGAAAATTGATTCTAGCTGTGTTTTGAAATCAATTGGATTGGGATTTCTCATATTTTTTTAACATTTTTAAAAAGAAATACCCGTAAATAAAAATTTTTGTTTTACAAATTTTGAATTTTAATACAATCTAATCAATTACCCCCTAAACGAGCCGCGTTGTCAAAATTTCTGTGTGAAGGGTTTTTGTAAAATCATTAAAATGTTTTACAAAATGTAGGCCATAATTTAAACATATCCTGACAAAAAAAATTCTTATTGTTCTTAATGAATAAAACATCATTTTATCGCAAAGTTTTGCAAAAAACTTCCAATAAGTTCTATGATAATGAAAAATAACATAATATGTAATTTAACAGAATTTCCTAAAAGTATGCTTTAATTTTATACCAAAAATATCGAGTGTTTTTTGTCTGCTAAAAGTGAGCATCTCTATTTAAAACTTCCCATTAGTTCGAGTTAAATAATTTTTCTGCAATTTTTAATAATTTAAAGTATACTTTAAGGCTTAAATTTATAAAAATATATAAAATTTAATTTAAATCGATACTGTTGTAAATGTTAAAATTCTTCTTCGATTTGAAATACATATGTTTGTACTATATTTAACAGGCCTTAACAAAAATATAATAACCATCTTGTTATCATTACTTGGTTAAAACATTAATTTACGTTTATAGGTTCCTACTACATATACTACCTTATACATACTTTAAAACAGTTATACATGGCTATAGTGAACGAAGATAAAAGCAAACAAAATTTATAAATGATTTTTCAGTAAAAAATATTAATTAAAATCTCAATTTTTTGTCCACTTCTTAGAATTAATTTGAAATCCCTTAAATATGCTACAATAAAAATATAAATCAACATAATTAAGGCAATAGAAACAAGCATTTACGATTTTTTTTTGAGACCTAAAATTATGCAACAATATATTTAAAACAGTAGTCAGGAATCACACATATTTTATAATTGTAATTTGATTAAAAACAATAAAGAATTATGAAGGATTATCCTGATTTCCTCCTCTTGGAGGTTTCTGGATATGTTACTTCAACTAAAAACATTTGATTTTCTTTGTTTTATTTTACGATACACTTATTTTGTATAGCATAGTTTTAGGCCTTAAAATAAATTCATAACTGCTAGTTTTCTGTTGTGCCTTAAACATAATGCATGCAAAAATAGTAATTTTTGGATATAAAGTAGTTTTTAGTCCGAGGTTAGACGGAAATGTGGTCCATACAAATAATATTTTGTAAAACTAAATTTGAAAAATTATGGCTCGCAAGAGAAGTCTTCCTCGTTTCACCCGCGTATCTTAATGGAGCTGGTTTTATTTTGTAGAGCAGAAAAAATAAAGGCACACGTATTTTTAGCGTTCTAAATTCATATTAAGGGGATGAAAAGAAGGGGGAAGAAACGGCTATTTTTAAGTTTTTTCGTTTATTTCCTTTATTATGCAAAAAAACTTAGTCCTTTTGTATTCCAAATGAAAGGCCTTTGGAAAACCGATCTATATGTGTAAAGAACGTCCAAATATTCACAACTTTTCATCATATTGAGTAAAATACCAAAATTTTTGGAAATTTTTGTTAACAAGTCGAAAACTTTTTACTATTTTAATACCTTTAATAATAATTTCGTCGAAATAGGCATAAATAAAACTGAAAAGTTCAATTTCCCCCGTACAAATCGACCACCTCCCCTAAAAATTAGTTTGGGCCGCTAAACAAAAAAGTTGGTGTCATGAAGAGCGGAGGGTGACACCAGGAAGACTTGGCAGTAGAATATTGTTTGAATTGTCGATTTAATTTGAAATATCTTGTTGCATATTATTAAGGCAACAGAAAAATAGCAGTTATGAATTTATTTTGAGGCCTTAAACTATGCAGCAACATATTTGAAACAGTGGTCAGAAATCAAATATAATTTTATTGAAATTTGATTTAAAACAATTAAGAGAATAAAGGATTTCCCTGATTCCCTCTACTTAAAGGTTTAAGAATATGTTACTTTAGCTAAAATCAATTTGATTTCATTTATTTAATTTTACGGAACATTTTTTTTGCATAGCATAGTTTTAGGCTTCAAAATAAATTCATAAATGCTAGTTTTCTGTAGCCCTAGATGTTTCTTTTGCATATATTAAGGATGTGTAACATATTTTAAAACCCTGGCAAAACCAAGCCGTTTTGTGATAAATAGTAAGGCTTAAAGTATGCAACAGCAAACTTTAAATGAGAGTCAGTAAGAATTTTTATATTTATTGGAGCTGCTTTAAAAAATTATAGCGAACTATGAAAGATAAAACCGTAATAATTTGAATTTTTAAGGTTTTATTACACCGTCCGACAAAAATGAAAAAAAAAAAACGTTTAACACGAACTAGATAATATACGTTTGAAACTAGAGACTAAATGTAGTAAAACTGCATTTACAGTTTTTTATTTCGTGATCCTGATTCCTTTTAAAAGGACTTCAAAGTCTTAGAGAATTAAATTTTATTGAATATTTTTTTAATATTTGTATTTGTCCTAGGATTCCACTAGTGATGGCAAATGAAAGAGGAGCATCTCCCCTGATTTTTGTTTTTTATTATTTTTTTATTATTTTTACATATCAGGAGGTAAGTTACGTCCCTTGAAAACTTTTTCCTTCAATATCATTCAAAATGTTCAACAAAACATTTTGATAAAATTTTCAAATGACTTTATGCACACCCTTTTATCCTGATATGGCAAAATATAAAAATGGAAAAATTAGGGAAGATCCTCCTCTTTCATTGCCGTTGCTAGTGTCATCCTAGGCCAAGTACAAAAATATTTTACAAAATGTATCCTTTAAAACTTTGAAGTCCTTTTAAAAGGAAACAGGATCACGAAATGAAAAACTAAAAATGCCATTTTACTCCATTTGATCTCAACTTTCAGACGTATATCATCCGGTTCATGTTTAATATTGGCTATCGGACGGTGTTTTGTGTCTTGTTCTTGCTGAGCCTTTATAGTTTTACCCGTATTCCACTGTATGTAATATAACAATACTTTTTTGTTTGAAAATTGTTATTATAATACATAGATGCTATCGTATATGTTTAAATGAGTGTATGTGTGTTTGTACAATAAAAGTCCTTAACATCCTTTTGTAATAAAAAGCAAATTTGTAACACATTTTCAGCAGTTAAACGTGCCAAAATATTTTCTGGGAAATTAGTTGCTGCCATTGCTATTGTTTGTTGCTGTAATGTTTGTGTTGGCTTGTTGTTCTTTAATAAGAAAATTGCTTAGAAAAATATACAAATATTCCAACAAGTCAAGGAGGGTGTGTGTATTGTATGTGTTTTACTCCTAAAGCTGACCTGTTTAAAGAACAATGAAACAGCATTGTTAAGTATAAGTAACAACAAAAAAAAGTATAAAAGTGATAAAATTGTTATTTATATAAATATATACGAATGAATATAAAAGTCTGTGTGTTAGTTTATGTTTATAATGTTTGGAAAATAAGAACATTAAAAATATACATAAAAATTCTACCACTAACTCAGACTCCGGTACCCCTACCACTCAGCAAAGCAGTAAATTAGCATTAGAAAAATATAAAAACAAATAACAATCATTAAGGGTGAAAGGTAAAGACATTGAAAATTTACACTTTAAAAAGGGTTAAACCTAAATATAGTTTTAAAACAATGGTGGTGTTTTCAAAAATTTTTGGATCAAAAGTTCATTTTCTAATATTATCTTTAAAAATTGTAAAAAAAATATTTAAAATGAAATTTGCAAATACATCACAAAATGTGGCGCTATTACTCGCCGTATGCGTAATGGGGTTAGTAATTATTCGCTCCTAAAAGTATGCTTTATGAATATTACAAAAGTACTGCATAAAATATAAGCAAAAATAGGAAGAGTCATAGATGAGTGAAACCTTAATAAGATTAATATTTAATAAGTTCATATTTTGCATTATAAATCCTGGACCAAATTATTAAAAAAACACAGTTAATGTAAGAAAATGTTAGAAAAATAAACATATTTTGAATTAAAACTTTATTTTTTTACACAGAAAAACCAAAAATATTTGCCAATGCACGAAATTCATAAAATTTATGAACAAAATATGATCTTTTTCATAAAAGTTTTGAACTTTTTCATAGTATTTATGAAACATGTTTAAATTGTTCTTATATTTCACATATTATGATTTATTCATGATTATTATGAAAAAGTTTTTAAATATTATGAATTTGTTTATAAATACTATAAAAGTCGTTCATTGGATAAAAATTTAATTTTTAAATATTATTATATTTATTCGACCTTTAAATTTTCAATCCTATATTAATTGACAAGCTCGAGGCCACAGTTGTTTTTTAATAAGTTATTTTAATCTTTATAAATTTTTCCTTTATAATATTGAAAAGAAAAATTAATAAAGATTTAAATAATTTATTAAAAAACAACTGTGGCCTCGAGCTTGTCAATTAATATTGAAAAGAAAAATTAATAAAGATTAACATAATTTATTAAAAAACAAATGTGGCCTCGAGCTTGTCCTTTAATATAGGATTGAATTTAATTTTTAGCATCCTTTTTCCAATTTTAAATTAATTTTAGCTTAATTAAGGTAGTTTTTCGTTTTCTAGTGACATTTTCAAAAAAATCCTAAATTATTTTTTTTTAACAAAAAAATTTCTAGCACAAATATTACACCTACCAAATATAAAAAAAAACTTTGACACTTCAAGGCAATAACCCTCTGTAGCTGATTTTAAACAAGAAAATAAAACTTTCTTTAATTTCCCGTCCATCTAAGAAATGCTTTACTTTTTACAATGTAAAGTTGGTTGGCAAACGAAAATTTTAATTTCATTTAACCAAAAATTCAATTTGATTTGTTGCGAATCGTTTTATTTCTTCTCTGTATTTTTTTTGTATGTTTTTAACAAGCACTTAAGAGCATATTTACGTGAGAATTCATAGACAATAGATTTTTAACACAATGGTTGTTTAATTAAAATTCTATCATCTTGGAAAATTGAAATTTTAAGTGAAATTGAAATAGTTCAAGCGAATTATACAGAAAATCACAACACACAAAGAAATAAATTAAAAAAAATATTCAATAAAAATTTAAAAGCATTTAAAAGAGGGTTTAAAATCTGCAGAAAATAAATTAAAGCATATTTTAGGGAAAATAAATTATTTTAAATTGAAGTATACTTTAAGGGAATTTTTAAATTTTCTTAAATAAATTTGAAATTTAAATTGTGTAAGTTGCCTAAAAATATGCATTGGCTTTTTTAAATCCTGCTTTTAAAGGCTTTATTGTTAATAATAAATTAAAGCATATTTCTAGGGGAACTGAATTTATTTAAATTTTACTATTTTTTAAGGCAATGTTTAAATTCTTTTTAAATATACTTTAATGAATTAAATCATATTTTTAGGGAAACAAAATTGTTGAAAACTACTTAAATATTTAAATTCCTTTAAAATAAACCTTAATTTTAAATTGTGTAATTTTCTTAAAAATATGCTATGATTAATTTTTAGTCCCGCTTTTATTTTAAAAATAAATTAAAGCATATATTTTTATACCCTCCACTTAGTGATAGAGGGTATATATAAGTTTGTCATTCCGTTTGTAACTCATCGAAATATCGGTCTGGTACCCCACAAAGTATATATTGGCCATTCCATGAGAGATCGCCCAAAATTTGACCGACGGTCTTTAGATTTTCCTAATATTTTGCAGAGAAATACTCTATGGGCCCATATAAATATTTCACTTTTGAGTTCGCCAAAATTCAAAAAACTCGCGATTTTAATCGATTTTTTAATTTTCGAAAAACCAAAAAATTTGTCAAAAGTGTCTTACTTTAAAAATCCATATCTTTAGTAATTCTTAATGGATCTGAATGCTGAAAAACGTGTTGGAATAAGACTAGCGTCCACTCTAAGAAAAAAATTACAAAAAAATATCTTTCGCAAAATAAGCTGCATTTTTCAGCAGTTGCATTTTTCAAATGCATTTTTCGCTGATTTGAGTATCATCCGATTTATTTTTTGTTAGCATTTTTGGAAAACTTAGAATTTTTGCTTTAAATTGGCATTCTCAAATCTCTGGGACGCGCCCTTTTACTATATTGATTTTTTTTTTAAGAAACTTCATCCAAAATTTTTCTTTATTAAAGGGAAAAAACTTCAAATATTAAGTTTTAAACTTTATTTTATTAGGTTGCAATCGTATATATAACTTTAATGACACATATATTCTGTTGTACCGATTATATCTGAATGATTTAAAAAGCATTTTAATATTATAATTATTTTATTTAACAAAAGAAGTAAAATATTTTTTTAATTGAATACAAATGCATTTTGTTATTCAGTGCAAACTACTTTAAGAAAAAAATTACAAAAAATATGTTTGACAAAATAAACTTCATTTCAAATGCATTTTTAGCCGATTTGATTACCATCCGATTTTTTTTATCATTTTTAGAAAATATGAATTTTTTCTTTAACCCATTTCCTGTAGAAGAAACACCCGGTCATTTTTTTCGCTGTATTTTTTAATAAAGGTCTTTTTATACGTTTCAGAGGGCTCTGACTCCGAATATGACAAAAACAAACAAAAAAAATGAAAAAAAAAATAAAAAATTGCGATTTTTATTTTTGCAATTTTGCAACATTCGAGTTCATTACAGGCATACCATTATTATTTTCTTTAAGTACTGCTTCAAATCCAAAACTTAAACTAAAAAAATAAAATTGGTTCAAATATGTAAAAATAAATCTACACTGAAAAAAAAAACAAAATTTTAGGTTAGAATAACAAATTGCCCAAGTTCTTTAAAAAAAGTATGAACAGGAAACTAAAGGTGCTTACGTCCTCTTTAATTTCGATATAGGTTTTATACCCATTTTCTTAAAACCTGCCGAAATATTTGACGGTGAAAATTTTAGAGTAATTTTTTTCATTGTATTATTTGCTGAATTTGGAAATAGTGTTAGGTTTTTAGACCAAAGGGAACCATAATCTACCTGGCAATCGACGAAATTCGACGACAGTCATATTTCGAGCCACCCATATATGCATACAATGTTTGCTGGGTTAAATAATGTTTAAGTTCTTTTTATGAAATAAAATAATCATAACAATAAAATACTTTTTAAATCATTCAGATATAATCACTATAACAGAATATATGTCTCATTAAAGTTATGTATATGATTACTACTTACCTAATAAAAAATAGTTTAAAACTTAATGTTTGAAATTTTTTCTCTTTAATAAAGAAAAATTTTGGAAGAAATTTCTAAAAAAATATAAATAACATAGTAAAAGGGCTCGTCCCAGAGGTTTGAGAAAGCCAATTTAAAGTTAAAATTCTAAATTTTCTAAAAATGTTAACAAAAAATAAATCGGATGATACTCAAATCGGCGAAAAATGCACTTGAAAAATGCAACTGCGGAAAAATGCAGTTTATTTTACCAAAAATATTTTTTTGTAATTTTTTTCTTAAAGAAGACAACAGTCTTATTCAAATACGCTTTTAAGCATTCAGATCCATTAAGAATTACTAAAGATATGGCTTTTTTAATTGTGACACTTTTGACTGATTTTTTGGTTTTTCAAAAATTAAAAAATCGAATAAAATCGCGAGTTTTTTGAATTTTGGCGAGCTCAAAAGTGAAATCTTTAAATGGGCCCATAGAGTATTTCTCTGCAAAATATTAGGAAAATCTAAGGACCGTCGGTCAAAAAGTCGACATTTTTGGGCGGTCTCTCATGGAATGGCCGATATATTCATGATGCCCGATCGATTTTAAGACATTCTAGCGATGTCCGTCTGTCCGTCTGTGGAAAATGCTCTCACGGACAAAATATTGCACAGACATGACTGAAACTTAACATATTTATTGGAGAAGTTTGGTATTGCATTTGAGCGATATCGGTTCAGGGGTTCAAAAGTTATGAACGAAAATGTAAGCACACCTCAAAAATGTCAGTACATTCAACATAACCTAAAAATACAAAATGCTTTAATTCGGCTTCTGGTTGACATATGTGAACATAATTGAACACCAAATGGTATTTAAACAAGTACGAACATATTTTTTAACAAAAAAAAAAAAAAATCCGTGATTTTTTTTACCAAAATTTTTTTTCGTGGAATTTTTTTTTTTTAATTTTTTTTTTTTTAAAGTTATTTCCTTTTAAATAAAGTTTTTTGCAATAATCTTTTTGAAATTGTGGAGGGTATCACTACATTCGGCAAGGCCGAATTTAACTTTTTTACTTGTTTTAACTAAATTCATTTTAATTGAAGCATACTTTAAGGGAAAGTTTAAATTTTTTTTAAATATACTTTAGTTTTGAATTGTGTAGTTTCCCTAAAAACATGCTTTGACTTATTTTGAATCCTCTCAAATTTTGAAAAAAATTTTACAAAAATTTAAAAACTATTTTTTAAAAACATTTTAAAGCAAATTTTTTCAAAAAATTCTAAAAAAAATTTTACCCAAAATTTTCATTTTTCGAATCAAAATTTCAATTCAATGATTTGTACATTAAAAAAAATTACAACCAAGAAAAAAAATCTTTTTCTAAAGTTTATTTTTATTTTAATCGTTTTAGGCATTGTGAGGGTATTCATGGATTCGGCCAAGTCAAACTAAAATTTTTTGTTATTTTAAATATTAAAGAATTTTTACTGCAAGTTTTTGTTGTACATCAAGTTGAGCTCCCTAAATAAAGCTTTAATTTTAAAATATTAAAAAAAAATCTAATAACAGTTTTAAGATGTCTGCATTTTAAGTATGTTAAAAAGGGGAGATTTGGTTGTATTTAAATCAAAAATTCTAAGAAGTTAAAAAAACATTTGGGGGAATTATTTACATTCACCGTAACAATTATAATTAAGGCAACCAAAAATAAGCGTTTATTAATTAAATTTAATGCAACAACAAAGTCTTAAAATATGTCAGAAATGTGTTGTTGCATGCTTTAAGGGCTTAAATTTAATTAATAAATGCTTATTTTTGGTTGGCCTAATTTTAAATAAAATCACAGATGTGCGCCTAAATGGGTGCTTCAATATGAACTACGTCTCGCCGTGATTTAAAGTAACAGAAAACTAGCAGTAATGAATTTATTTTGAGACCTAAAACTATGCAACAACTTATTTGAGATAGTAGCCAAAAATCAAACATATTTTTGTTGAAATTTAATTTAAAACAATAAAGAAGTGCGAAGGATTGTCTTGATTTCCACCTCTTAAAGGTTTAAGGATGTGTTGCTTCAACTAAAAACATTTGCTGTCATTTATTTTATTTTGCGACACACTTGTTTTGAAAAGCATAGTTTTAGGCCTTAAAATAAATTTTTAACTGCTTTTTTTCTGAAAAAAAAATTTTTATGGAAAAATAGTTTTTCTTTGATTTTGTATGTCCGGGAAAATTTTTAATCTACTAGGCCTAAAAATTATGTGGTATACAAACTTGGGGTCAATCAGATCTAACTAACACTTTCCGCATGCATTACAAATATTAAAAAATTTCTGAAATAGGTCAAGCGGTTTTCGAGATATCGCCATTTGAATTTTGTCAAAGAAATTTTCCAAAATGGCGGCTTTTTTCGTTCAAGAAATTTAAAAAAAATATATAAAATTTTTTTCCATTGACTATTTCATAAAATTAAGACAAACTTTAATTTAAGTTTAATTTCATTCAAATCAAAATTTTTTTAACCCATTACGCCCTTCCATCCAAGTTTAGAGTTTTTGGTAAAAACGTGAGTGCCCCAAGATGTATGCTACAATATAACCTACTTCTCGCAACGTTTTAAAGTATTATGATTTGATCGAAATTTACTTTATTTTTTTTTTATGCATACCTTAAGGAGCGCACAACAAACATTAATTTCTAGCAGTTATGAATTTATTTTGTGTCTTAAAACTATGCTATACAAAAAAGTGTATCGTAAAATTAAATAAATGAGAGCCAATGTTTTTAGTTGAAGTAACACATCCTAAAGAGGAGGAAATCAAGAGGAGGAAATCAGGAGAATCCTTCATAAATCTTCATTGTTTAAAATAAAACTTCAATAAAAATATGTTTGATTTCTGACTACTATTTCAAATATGTTATGGCATAGTTTTTGGCTTCAAAATAAATTCATAACTGCTAGTTTTATATTGCCTACCTCCTTACTGTGGTTGGAAGTTATAAAAATATGCGATTTTGCAATATTAAGTCATTTGATAGTTTTGAGGGCTTGATCCGCAAAATAAAAAGGGGCCTATATGTCGAGAATGTTGTTTGATAAAAATTATCGGAATACAGATACGTGTTTGGAAGTTCACCATACTTAAGAAAATGTATTCTAAAAGTCTGTGCTAAAACCATTTAACATACGATTTTCCAATATTAATTCATTTGTTGGTTTTGAGGGATTTGTCCTCAAATTGGACCTATATCTCGGGAAGGCGATTTAATAAAAATTTTATGAAGGCAGATTCGTGTTAAGAAGTCCAAAATACTTTAGAAAATGTATTCTAAAAGTTTGTGGAAAAATCATTTGGAGTAGTGTTATCGTTATACACCAAAAAATTGGTTAAAATTAATTAAAGCCGACTGCGCCAGTCGTGCCATTAGCATTTCAGACTCTGTTTGTTTCTGTTGATTTCTGTCTCTGTTGGTTGCTGTTGCTTTATTAATTACTGTATTTTTCTATAATTTGGATTTGTTAAATTTATCTTAAATAGTATTCTTCTTCATATAGTTGGTTTACTTGCTTAATTAATTTTAGAAAGTTAAGTATACTTGCAGGCGCCAAATTGTTAACTATTTGCCATTTACTATTTCTTTAACTTTGAATATTTTTTCTGCCTGATGCATTTTTTAAATTTTCTTTTCTGTTAAAGAAACACAGCCTATTTTAAGGAGTTTTAAAAAACTATTCTAAACATACTGAACTTGAATAGAAAAATAAAAACTGCCAATGGCTTGAAATTTTTGTGTTGTTGTTTATCTCAAGTATATTATATTATGTGGTTTTGCATTGTATATGAGTAAGTGCATCATTGGCACTTAACTTCAAAACAGCAAAAAAAGAGCTTAGATTTTCTTACGTTGTTGCTGTTTTCTTTTTCTTATTCTTCAACAATTTTACCCCTTAAACATGTACTAAACGTTGCAATAAGTGTTGGGGTTGTTGTCACAAAATTCTGCACAACACTTAAGCTTATCTACATCTCTATAACAACTGAAAGAACTGGAAAAAAATAAACATTTGGTAAAATGATGAAAAAAAAAATTCTTCCAGAACAAAAACAGTTACAAGCAAAACTTATAAACACTAGAATAAAGATGAAGAAAAAACAAACGAAAAGCTGTTGGTGCTGAATATGGTAAGACTATTGGTTTTAACTATTTGGATTTATTTCAAAAATTTTTAAGAATTTAATTTCGTTATTTTATGCTTTAAAAATATTTCAAAAAATAGTACAAAACGTTTAAAACGGAACATGCTGTAGATTTACAATACCGTAATGATTAAGGCAACAGAAAACTAGCAGTTATGAATTTATTTTGAGGCCTAAAACTATGCAACAGCATATTTAAAACAGTTGTTAGAAATCAAAAAATGTTTTTATTGAAATTTTACTCAAAGCAATAAAGAATTATGAAGAATTGTCCTGATTTCCTCCTCATGAAGGTTTTAGGATGTGTTTTTTCAAGTAAAAACATTTGCTTTCATTTATTAAATTTTACTATGCACTTATTTTGTGTAGCATAGTTTTAGGCCCCAAAATAAAATCAAAAATTCTAGTTTTCTGTTGCCCTAATAATGATTAATATTAAATAAGTTTTCATTTTGAATAAAGTCAATCCAAAAGCTTGAAAGCATAGCTTTTGATATTTTTAAAATTTTTTATTGCATACTTTAAGGAGTTTATGTGTTTTACGAAAAAAAGTTGTTTTGTGTCTCCCAAATTAATAATTTTGCAGCTTAAATGTTTTTCTTAGGTTCACTAGTTTTTACAGTTTTGGTCCAGACAATGTCTATATATCTGTTTTAACTACTACTAACAAAAAATAAAATAAAAAAACACTACCATTAACAACAAAACGATCTTAACGCCATCTTAAGCAACACTTAGCGTTAGAGTTAAAAACTTCAAAACTAAAAACCATGGTCATGATATATACAATATACACCATATAATACCAGAATGTACATAAATAACTAAATAAAAGGAAAAACAAAATTAAATTTATCTTTATAAAAGGCACTTTAGAAAAAATTGTATTTTTTAAATATTTAATCAAGTTTTAACTTGAATGAAATTAACTTAAATTTTAAAATTAATTTGTGTTTCTAGATTTTTTATATTTTTCCATTAAAAAAATGTATTTAAACAAATGCATTGAAAATAAGTTATATTGTCTAATAAATTCAATACATTTTGAATTTATTGTAACGATTTTTATATTTTTTTTTACTTTTTTTTATATTTAGTTTCATTTTATACGTTTGATTTTGTTGTTTATTTTTTTTTCTGCATCCAAAAACCTCAACAAAATTGAAAAAAAAAAGTTATAAATTTAATCAAAACACAAGATTGCTATCGATATTTATGTAAAAACAACAAAAACTTGTAAAAACCATAACATGTTGTAGCTTACAAAAATATATATTTGTGTTTAGATTGTTGATATAGTACACTCAAAAAAATAAACTGGTAAAACGCCTGGTAAATTGCCTTGTAATCCCGTTCTACCAATATTTAACAATTTTCCTTGTTTTTTAACAAAAAATCTTGTACTTTGCTCAAACGAGAACTACAGTTTTATTGGTAATTTTACAAGTTTATTTTCGTAATTGTATTCTACCATTTTGAAAGGTTATTTTACAAAAAAAAACTGTAATTTACAACAAAGTTTTTATTACGAGGATTCTAGTTGAATTACAAAAAAAAAACTTTATTTTACAAATTTTTTTTTTGCATTTTTTTTTTTATTGAAAAATATTTAAAAAAAAAGTTGACAACATTTTGAAAAATTTATTTCGAGGATTAATTTAAGGAGGAGTAGTTAATTTACAAAAAACAGTTATTTTACAAAAAATTATTTTATTACGAGGATTTATGTTGTTAACAAAATTTTTTTTTTGTAAATTTACCATTTTGGTTTGTAAATTTACCATTTTTTTAAACATATTTACCATTTTTTCTTGTAAGTTTACCATTTTTTTTGTATTTTTCCAGTTTTAAAAAAATATTTTTACCAATAAAATTGGTTATTTTACCAATTTTTGGTGCATTCAAAATTACGAGGAAATCCTCGTAATTTATTGGTAACTTTACAAGTTTTTTTTTTTGAGTGTACACTTACTTCACTCTCTTTCTTAACGGTGTGTATCCGCATCCGTTTCCGTTTTTAAATTGAATACTAAAGTAAGCTGGAAGTTGAAGTTTTGATGATTATTAACACAAAAAAAAAAACAAAAAAAATTTAGTAAATTAATTAAAAAAAAAAAAATAAAAACAAATAAGATCATGAAATCTTTTATACCCATGTATAATTAAAAAAAATTGACAGTAGTGTTTCGTGGCGGGGGGTTTTCGGGTACACCTTTCTCCCCGCCATTAATGTTTAAAATAAATTTATGATGATATATGCGCTTAAACAATACCCTTTTATCACTTTAATCTTTTTTCTAAAACCACGCCCCCAAAAGGGGGTAGGCCGAAACAAATATTATTTTCTAAACTTCTTGGTTCTAGTGGAGTCAATGAACTTCATATGGCATAAAATTGTTTAACTTGTTGAACAAATATACAAAAGATAAGGGAGAGTGTAAAATTATATGTATACACTCAAAAAAACCTGGTAAAATTACAAGAAAAACTTGTAACATTTTTTTGTTTGCTACCTCCTATTTGACAAAAATTGGTAGTAATTTTACAAGCTTCTTACCAATAATTTTGTAATATTACAAGGCTTTTACCAATAAAATTGTAAATTTACGTATTTTTGACACCATAAAATTTACAAGTAGGTTTCGTAACTTTACTAGATTTTATGCTACCTCCTATTTTACGAGAATTCCTAGTAATTTTACAAGATTTTTACCAATAATTTTGTAATTTTACAATCATTTTACCAATAAAATTGTAAATTTGCAGTTTTTTTGACGCAATTAAAATTACAAGGAATTCTCGTGAATTTAGTAGACTTTTTAAAAAAATTACAAAAAAATTTTAAATTACAAAAAAATGTAGATTTCGATCCAAATTTGTTTGTTAAAAAACAAAGAAAACTGTAAAATATTGGTAAAATGGGATTAGGAAACCTTTCCTAGTAATTTGACAAAGGTTTTTTTTGTGTGTAGGTCCAATTAGGTCAATTTACGAACTTGAGTGAACCAGTAACATAAGTCATATTCGTGCCAAATCTCCAGGGGGGGGGGAGTGGGGTATCACTTTTGGTTTAGACTGCATCGTGTTTTCCACAAACGAACGGAGATAGCTAGAATGTCTTATAACACCTTCCGACACACTTTTGTACACATGGACCAGACCGATGAATTCTGAAAGTAGGGGCGAAAATGAAATACACGTGTCTCTTAGTTTTTCTAGATCAATTCGCGTTTTCGCGAAAAACGACAATAAAAACGCCTTGTTTTTCTAAAATAGTGTAAAATAAGTCAAGAAATGTATTGAACCTACTTCTGAGCTTAAAAATGTATATACATGTCCTAAGTGGAATTTGAAGGCGGTTCTTTTCGTAGAACATATCAACCCACTACCTGACATTTTTAGGGGTCATTTTAGTCCTTTTTTCAAATATTCTCATTTAACACCACAAAAAACGTGCGTTTAAAGGGTTAAAATGTTGTACAAAAATGTTCTGCATCAAATTTCATTAGGGGTTGTTAAAATTCAAAAGCTAAAAGATAAAAGAAAAATGAATAAAAATGTAAAACTGTAAAGTATCTTAGGTAAAACGCAATTTTAACCACATATAATACTTGACAATTTTACTTGTTTAAGCATTTTGCAAACATTGTGCGAACTATTGGCCTTTGACAACCCATAGTGAAATTTGATGCAGAACATTTTTGTAGAATATTTTAACCCTTTAAACGCAAGAATTAATGGTTTTCTGTGAGAGTATTTGAAAGAAGGACAAAAATTACCCCAAATGGGAGATAGAGGGTTAATGTGTTCTAAGAAAAGAACTGCCATTAAATTTTACAAAAGACACCTATTAACGTTATTTTTATCAGAAGTATATTTCATACAGTTTTTCGACTTACTTCAATTCTTTTGTGAAACACAATTTAACAATATTTTTTTGCATTTTTCGCGAAAACGCGAATTGTTTAAAAAAACTGAAGACACGGGAACATTATTTTTATCCCCACTTTTTGGATAGAGTGATCTTTTTTTTTTAGTGCAAAATTTTTTTTTTTCATTTTTCGCGAAAACGCGAATTGATCTAGAAAAACTGGGAGACACGGGTATTTTATTTTTGGCCCCACTCTCAGAATTTTTTGGTCCAGTTCATGTGTACAGCCAAAATTTGCAATTTGTCGGACGGTGTAATCAATCATGAATAAATAAGATATATGCGGCATTCCATGTCAAATCGGACACTTTGAAATTTTTATACCCTCCAACCACAGTATGGGGGTATACTCACTTTGTCATTCCGTTTGTAACGCATCGAAATATCGGTCGGGGACCCCATAAAGTACATATATTATTGATCCATGATCGATTTAAGACATTCGGTGAATGTCCGTCCGTCCGTCCGTCCGTCCGTCTGTCCATCGTAAATGGGCAAAATTTGCTCAGGGGGAAAAAAGATCCCCCTTGAAGAACTGAACCAACCTCTGAAAAAATACACATTTTTTTACATTTTTTTTTGTATTTTTGTTAAATAAATGAAACATTTGCTATATTTATCGGGATGGGAAGGTGCTCTCAACGTCCCCCACTGACCCCCATCACCCCCCCCCCAAAAAAAACAAACGCCCTTCACAATTTTTTTTTTTTTTTACTTTTTGGAGGGTATAAAAGATTCGGCAAAGCCGAATTTAATACTCTCACTTGTTTTTTTTAGATTTTCCCAATTTGTTTACAGTTTTTAGTAGACTGCATCGTGTTTTCCACAGACGAACGGAGATAGCTAGAATGTCTTATAATCAATCATGAATAAATAATATATATGGGGCATTCCATGTCAAATCGGACACTTTGAACAATTTTTTTTTTAGATTTTCCCAATTTGCTTACAGTTTTTAGTACTTTTCGAAAACTCCTTCGTGGTAAATTTTCAGATTTTTTTGATGACACGTTCAAAAGATATCGAATTTTTAAAAATTGGTAGTTTGTTCCTTTACTCAAACTTCTTTTACTCATAACTTCTTCAATAATGGTCCAAATTAATTTTTTTTTTTTCAAAATTTTTGTTTTTTTACGTCCTTTTTAAAAAAAATCCCAAAAAATTCTTAGAAGCGCTCTAGTATGCAATTTTTAAGTTTTAAAATTTTAAATCTCATTTTTGAAAATGTTTGTACTCTTTGTTTTTTTTGAAATTTTTTTGTGCAAAACTTCTATCGATTCTACAAATTTTTTACCCAGGAGGATCGTGGGATAGCGATTATTACTATTTTTTGAAAAAATTTTATTGTAATTTTCCAATCTTAAAATCATTTCTACTGCTCCAAAGGTGCGTCATAGAGGGGTCATTTATAAGACTGACCCCCATTAATTTTTACGTCTTAAAATTTTTTTGGAACAAACTAATACCCTATCTCCAATTTCTAAGGGCGCTCCCACACAAAGCGACATTTTTTAAAATTTGCTCCAATCGCTCTAACTGCTCTAATAGTGCCCTTAGAGTAACAAAATGTATGACCGACCCACAATATTTTTGTAGTTCAAAAATGTTCTCTGAACACACCTACCCTCTATCTTTAACTGTTAAGGCGGTCACCATACAATTTTTTTTATTTTTTGTAAATTTGTTTTATTTAATCAGCTTCTACCGGTCCAATGGTGCGTCCGAGAAAGGTCATTAGTGAGACCGACCCCCATTTATTTTTAACCTACAAATTTTTTTTAAAACATACTTACGCCCTATCTCCACTTCCTAAATTTCAAAAATAAATCGAAGAGTACAAACATTTTTAAAAATGAGATTTAAATTTTAGAACTTAAAAATCGCATACTAGAGCGCTTTTAAGATTTTTTTGGGATATTTTTTTAAAAAGTACATAAAAAAAATTTTTTTTGAAAAAAAAATTTGAAATTTGGACGATTATTATAGAAGTTATGAGCAAAAGAAGTTTGAGTAAAGGAACAAACTACCAATTTTTAAAAATTCGATATCTTTTGAACGGGTCTTCAAAAAAATCTGAATATTTACCACGAAGGAGTTTTCGAAAGGTACTAAAAACTGTTAACAAATTAGGAAAATCTAAAAACAAAAAATTTCAAAGTGTCCGATTTGACATGGAATGCCCCATATATACTTAGAAGTCCCCGATGCGTTACAAATTTGGACTTTATTTTGCTTTTTCCGATTATCCAAAATCGGAGCCAGTTTTGTGTGAGGTTAGGGTAAAAAAAAATTGACAAAAATATGAGCTCGATCGGTTGAAAACTACCGTGCCGCAAACTATGCTATAAAAAATTAGTGTATCGTTAAATCATATAAATGAAAGCAAATGTTTTCAGTTGAAGTAACACATCCTTAAACCTTCAAGATAAAGAAATCAGCACAATTCTTCAGAATTCTTTATTGTGTTAAATCAAATTTCAATAAAAATATATTTGATTTCTGACTACTGTTTTGAGTATGTTGTTGCATAGTTTTAGGTCACAAAATAAATTCATAACTGCTAGTTTTCTATTGTGATAAAAACATAATTATTCCAAACATTTTAAGAATTATTCTATATTCTTTAAAATTCTGTTATTTTTCAATCAACTTCTGCTAAGGCAACATTTTACTTTAAACGTTTAAAAGACTTCAGCTCAACCCTTTTCAAAAAAATTTTAATACAATTTCCAATTTTACATTTTTTTGTAATTTATTTTCTTATCGTAATAATAAAATCCTTTATGTTGTATATTTTAAGGTTGTTTACTAATATAAACCTCTGTTTTTACCGCATTAACTTGGAGTTAATTTATATATTTTTTATTATTTACACTCTCATAAACATTTCAAGGTAGTGTTTAAGGGTTTTTGTGGTATAAGGTCTTAAATTATAAAAGAAAAAAATATTTTGCAGTTTTGGGGTAACGCCTTTTGTATATTCGAGAGCTAAGTAAGTGTGTTCGATTTTTTGCTAAATATTTTTACATTTTTATGTTGGTTTGGTGTTTTATAAAGCGTTAAAATATAAGATTTAACTATTACAATTTAAAAAAAGTGTTACCAATCTATTTTATTTTACTCAAGTAGTTTTTTTTTTGCTAAATTATCCATGATTTAAGGAATTATGAGCAATAAACATTATTTTTATTTTATTGTTTCTTTCTTTTTTATGAAAAAAAATAATATAATAAATTTTTACGTGTTTATAAAATTTATTAAATTTTTTTTTGTCGATATAAGCTGTGTTTTTTAATCACCTGGATTTATTCTACAATATGTAGACTTATTGAATATTATTCGCATTTAAGTTTTACTCATTTACGATTCTTCCTTATTTTGTTTAATTCTATACAGCTTTTTTGTAATAATTTTAAAGCATACCTTAAGAGGCGAACAAAAATAAACCCATGCCATCTTTGATATTTTGCTTGAAACTTTCGTTACTTATGTTTTTAGCATTTTCAAAGCATACTTTAGGGATAATAAAAGAGAATGTACTCTATAGTATCAAAATATAGTTCACACTTCTTAGAGCATATTTAGGATTTTTTCCGGAAAAGGTCAATATTTTTAATTAAATGAGAGCTTTAGAAATATGCAAAGCAATTCAATTTTAACAAGTAAAAAAAGTTAAATTCGACCTTGCCGAATGTATTGAGAGCGAAAAAAAAATTTTGTTGAAAAAAAAAATCGGCGAAATTTTTTTTTGTAAAAAACTAAGTTTGTACTTGTTCAAATACCATTCGGTGATTAATTCTGTTCACATGTGTCAACCAGCAGCTAAATTAAAGCATTTTTTATTTTTAGGTTTTGTTGAATGTACCAAAATTTTCAAAGTGTACTTTCATTTTCTTTCATAACTTTTCACCCGCTGAACCGATTTCGCTCAAATGCAATACCAAACTGCCGACAAACTAGGCAACAGCAAGTAAATATGCTAAGTCTTAGTCATATCTGCTTAATAGTTTGGCAGTGATCATCATTTCCACAGACGGACTTCGCTAGAATGTCTTAAAATCGATCACTGATCAATAATATATATGGGGCATTCCAAGTCAAATCGGACACTTTGAATTTTTTTTTTTTAGATTTCCCAATTTGTTTACAGTTTTTAGTACCCTTCGAAAACTCCTTCGTGGTAAATTTTCAGATTTTTTTGATGAACCGTTCAAAATATATCGAATTTTTAAAAATTGGTAGTTTGTTCCTTTACTCAAACTTCTTTTACTCATAACTTCTTCAATAATGGTCCAAATTTCATTTTTTTTTTTTAAATTTTTGTTTTTTTAGTACTTTTAAAAAAAAAATACCAAAAAATTCTTAAAAGCACTCTAGTATGTGATTTTAAAGTTTTAAAATGTAAATCTCATTTTTGAAAATGTTTGTACTCTTCAATTTTTTGGAAATTTTTTTGTGTAAAACTTCTATCGATTCTATAACGATTATTACTATTTCTTAAAATTGTTTGAAAAAAATTTATTGTAATTTTTCACTTTTAAAATCATTTCTACTGCTCCAATGGTGCGTCATAGAGGGGTAATTTTTAAGACCAACCCCCATTAATTTTTACGTCTTAATATTTCTTTGGAACAAACTAATACTCTATCTCCAATTTCTAAGGGGGCTCCCACACAAAACGACATTTTTTAAAATTTGCTCCAACTGCCCTAATAGTGCCCTTAGAGCAACAAAATGTATAACCGACCCCCTATCTCTAATTGTTAAGGCGGTCCCCATATTTTTTTTTTTATTTTTTGTTAATTTATTTTATTTAATCAGCTTCTACCGGACTAATGGTGCGTCCGAGAGGGATCATTATTGAGACCTACCCCCATTTATTTTTACCCTCAAACATTTTTGTAAAACATACTACAGCCCTATCTCCACTCGCTAAGTAGGCTTCCATTCAAAATTACATTTTTATAAAATTTGCTCCAACTGTTACTTGTATGGGAGCCTACTTAGGGAGTGGAGATAGGGCGTAGGTATGTTTTAAAAAAATGTTGTAGGGTAAAAATAAATGGGGGTCAGTCTCACTAATGACCCCTCTCGGACGCACCATTGGACCGGTAGAAGCTGATTAAATAAAAGAAACTTACAAAAAATAAAAAAAAAATTGTATGGGGACCGCCTTAACAATTAGAGATAGAGGGTAGGTGTTTTTAGAGAAAATGTTTGGACTAAAAAAATATCGGTCATACATTTTGTTGCTCTAAGGGAACTATTGGAACAGTTAGAGCGGTTGGAGTAAATATGTCGTTTTGTGTGGGAGCCCCCTTAGAAATTGGATATAGGGTATTAGTTTGTTCCAAAAAAATGTTAAGACGTAAAAATTAATGGGGGTCGATCTTATAAATGACCCCTCTATGACGCACCATTGGAGCAGTAGAAATGATTTTAAGATTGGAAAATTACAATAAATTTTTTTAAAAAATTTTTAAAAAATAGTAATAATCGTTATCCCACGATCCTCCTAGGCAAAAAATTTGTAGAATCGATAAAAGTTTTACACAAAAAAAAATTAAAAAAATCTAAAAAATCTAAAAAAATTAAAACTTAAAAATCGCATACTAGAACGATTTTAAGAATTTTTTGGGATATTTTTATAGAAAGCACGCAAAAAAAAAAAAATGTAAATTTGGACCATTATTGAAGAAGTTATGAGTAAAAGAAGTTTGAGTAAAGGAGCAAACTACCAATTTTTAAAAATTCGATATCTTTTTAACGGGTCATCAAAAAATATGAAATTTTACCACGAAGGAGTTTCCGTAGGGTACTAAAAACTGTAAACAAATTGGGAAAACCTAAAAAAAAAAAATTTTCAAAGTGTCCGATTTGACATGGAATGCCCCATATACAACTTAAATTGTTGCTTATATACAAAAAACGTCCCTTGTGTAATTTTTAACAAGTTTTTCTAAATTATGGTCGAATAATTTTTGCAATGCAAATTTGTCATATACACAAACATACACTTATAACTTTTAGGTATTTTTTTATATACATATATGTACATTAGAGTGACTCAAAAAAAAAAGTTGATGATGTACCCCCCTCAAAATTAACTTTGACATGTTTTATGAAGATTCCCAAAATATTTGGGCTCTAGCGATAATCTCCCGTGAGCTAAACCGCGTCAAAAAAGGGTCCAAAAATGGTATTTTTCATGAATATAAAATCCAGCAAATTTTTTTTTGTCCAATGAATGACCAAATATAATAGATATTTAGGAATTCTTTGATTCTGCATTAAAACATTTTAAAAATCTAACCACAGACTCGAGATAAAGAGATGTTTATGTCAGTTTTTTGATGCTTTTCAATTCGATTTTACTGAAAACTTTAATAACTTTGTTATTTTTTGTCCGATTTTCACTTCTAATACATCGTTAGAAAGGTGTTGATCACCGCTTGAGATTTTAGTCAAAAATTAACCCTTAACTGTACTGTCTTACTTTTTTATAACATTTACTTCGACATCATTAAAAAAACATTTTATAACCACAAAAAGCATATCTTTGTGCAGGAAACACGTTTAATTAATATATTTGGCCACAATTAATTTAACCCATGCATGACCAAAATATTTTGGCAAAAATTTTTAAAAAAGTTTTTGCGGAAATTATTGAAAGCTAGCAGAAATACTTTAAAAAAATTAAATGAAAAAGGTTTTTGCGTTTTTTGCACGAATATATGCGATTAAGACCAAAATTTGTTTATATATTATTTTTAAAATTAATTTGCACATACAAATTTCGAAAAAAAGTTTGACCGGGAATGTGGTACACGTAATAATTATTTGATATTAATAAGGACGTCTAGATAAACAAAAACCTTATTTAATTATATTTTTTTAAAGTATTACAACTAGCTTTCAATAATTTCCGCAAAAACTTTTTTAAAAATGTTTGCCAAAATATTTTGATCATGCATGGGTTAAATTAATTGTGGCCAAATATAATAATTAAACGTGTTTCCTGCACAAAGATATGTTTTTTGTGGTTATATAATGGGTTTTTAATGATGTCGAAGTAAATGTTATAAAAAATTAAGACAGTGCAGTTAAGGGTTAATTACACTGTGCTACAAAAGACCAAAAATAATTTATGCAGGGGTTCTCATATGATAATTCGGGTTGGTTGGAGTCCATAGAGTACTGATATACTCATAGTTTTTCTGTATCACTTCGTTAAGTACGTTTTTTATTGGCAAATGTGTTGAAAAACGGAAATTCTTAAATTACAATTTTAAAAAATTATTACTTTGTTAGTTTGCAACCGATTTTCGATTTTATGGATTTGTTTTAAAGGTATAGGTCTTGCCTTTCAAACAAAACAAAAATATTAAAAATCGATTAAGATTTGGCTAAGCTACGATCGCTTAAGTAAAAAAAAAACGTATTTTTTGAAAAATTTGTCATATTCTTTACACTCTAAGTTGAAAGTGCATCATTAAACAATTTTTTTGAATTTTTTGTAAAAAAGTATAGTAAAGTAGCTTTCCAAAACACCAAAAAACATAACAATCGGTTTAAAAATGAATGAGTTATGCTAAGTTTTGTGATAGGGCATTTTTAATTTTTTTCAGAAACGCTTGTAATTCAAGCATTATTCATAAATCTTGTTACTAGTAGTAATTGTATGCGCATATGCATATAAACTAGAGATGGGAACGTAATTAGATTTGTGCGTGATTCACACATGATCAGAAGTGAGCGTGATTGAAAATTTATTTTACTCACGTGGTTGTTAGTGAGTGTCAGTGTGAGTGGAATAAAAAAATGGGCGTGTCAGTTACTTCCAAATCCTATTTATAATTTTTTGGGATTGTTTAAAAAATATCAGTGTTACTTCTTAAACAAAAAAATATTGTAAGTCGGTTGAAAACAGGCTAAGGTGCGCTTGTTTAAGTAAAAAAGCTTTTTTGAAGAGTTATACCTGCAACATTTTTATGACAAAAAACATTTGACATTTTTGAAACGAAATTGGTAAAATTGTGGGATCATTTGATGGAAATTTCACCTATTTATAAATATACGTATGTGGCATTCCACACCAAATGTTTAGCGAAAAAAAAACATGTGAACCGTAAATTTTTAAATGGGTTGTATGGATAGCCATGTGAGGCATTCCGCACCAACTGTTCCACTACAGAAAAACCATAGTGGTTTCAATGGGATATCATTTGCAAAGCATTCGCTCTTAGGGTACTAATAAATAACAAAAATAAAATTAAGGTTTTTTTCAAAAAGTGGGCCTTGTAGGTCAAATATTGAAAATATCAAACTTATTTGCCTGAGTATCTTTACTTCAATATTTATGCAAATTAAATGAAAAACAGTAAACTCTTTAAGACAAAAGTTTTGCCTTTTTTGCCTGAGTATTTATTCACGATCACGCACGCTAATGAAAGAAAAAAAATTATTCAAGCACGATATTTTATTTTACTCACGCTCACGTGAACATCGTGACCGTAACTTATTTTTTTCTACTCACGTGTGCGTGAATGAGCGTGAGCAAAATAAAATATCGTGCGTGACTAAATTTGTTCTTTCATGAGGGTGCGTAATCGTTATTAAAGACTCACTCACGCTACCATCGCCTCTTAAAATATTTTTTAAGTATTGATATTACTCATACGCACACGTTTTAAATACCATTATTGTATAAAATAAGCGTGTTGCAATTTTTGAATTTTGATTTCTCGAAAACAAGGCAAAACATATCTCTAAAAATTTCAGATCAGATAGAAAATTCCTTTAACTTTTTTTTTTTTAAAAATAAAAAACAAATAAAATTGCGGCATGTTTTTGATAAATAAAGTTTAAGTTTAAATTTAAAAAAATTCAGAACTTCTTCTGAAAATGTTCCAATTTTTATTTTTTTAATTGGGCTATCAATTCAAAAATCTATAAACAGCTTTTGTCTTTAAGACTTTACTGTGTTTCATTTAATTTGCATAAATATTGAAGTAAAGATGCTCAAGCAAAAAAGTTAGATATTTTCAATTTTTGACCACGCCTACAAGGCCCACTTTTTGAAAAAACTTAAATTTTATTTTTGTTATTTAATAGTACCCTAAGAGCGAATACTTTGAAAATGATTTCATATTGACACAACACAACTTTTTTTTTGCTGAACATTTGGTGTGGAATGCCTCATATATGGAGCTAAGAAAATTACGTTTTTGGTTGTTCAATTTTTCAAAAACTGGGCTTAGGAGGCGTGGTCAAATATTGGAAAAATGGTAAAATTTGTGTCAAGTTGCCTTGTTTAAATATATATCAAATAAAAACGAAATGCACCAAAATCTCAAAAATTTTCATTCTTGTATAGTTTTGTATCGGCTATCGATTAAAATTTTTTTGGAAAATTTTCAGAACCCGTTCTGAAATTTTTAAAAAAGTCAATTTATAAAAAATCTGGCCACTTTTGTTTTTTTGTAATTTTTTTTTTAAAGATTAGATGTTTGTCTAGCAAGATTTTTTTAAAAATTAAGAAAATCTATAAAAAAATTAAGAAGAAAACAAAGTAATTTTTCTGATTTTCAAAACAAATTTTTAAAATTTAAAATAGTTTTTGAAAAAAATTAATTTCAATTTGTGTTTTTGCTAATTTATGCCAAAATATTCAATAATATGCACTTAAAAGTTCGAAATATGCACAATATATGCATTTAAAATCAAAATATGCAAAAATATGTATTTTCACCAAAATATGCGAAAACAAATCGAAGCCATTTAATGCAAATCTCTTGATTCGAAAAGATAATTGTTCGATATCGTTTTTAGGCTTTCGACAAAAAACATGCATTTGCATGGAAATCTCACCCTAGTTATATAAAAAAAAATTTTTACCCGGGACCCATTAAAAAAATTTTGGTACACAATTTTTTTCTCACTGAACATTTGGTGTGGAATGCCTCACATGTATATTTATAAACAGGTAAAATTTCCATCAAATGATCCCACAATTTTAGCAATTTCGGTTTAAAAAAACATGTTTGCAAGCGCACAGCTTTTTCTGTCATAAAAATGTTGCAGGTATAACTCTTCAAAAAAGCTTTTTTACTTAAACAAGCGCACCTTAGCCTGTTTTCAACCGATTCACAATATTTTTTTGTTTAAGAAGTAACACTGATATTTTTTAAACAATCCCAAAAAATTATAAATAGGATTTGGAAGTAACTAACACACCCATTCTTTTATTCCAATCACACTGACACTCACTAACAACCACGTGAGTAAAATTAATTTTCAATCACGCTCACTTGTGATCATGCGTAAATCACGCACAAATCTAATTACGTTCCCACATCTAGTTTATATGCATATGCGCATAAAATTACTACTAGTAACAAGATTTATGAATAATGCTTGAATTACAAGCGTTTCTGAAAAAAATTAAAAATGTCCTATCACAAAACTTAGCATAACTCATTCAATTTTTAACCGATTGTTATTTTTTTTGGTGTTTTGGAAAGCCACTTTACTATCCTTTTTTACAAAAAATTCAAAAAAATTGTTTAATAATTCACTTTCAACTTAGAGTGTAAAGAATATGACAAATTTTTCAAAAAATTCGGTTTTTTTTTACTTAAGCGATCCTAGCTCAGCCAATTTTTGATCGATTTTTAATATTTTTGTTTTGTTTGAAAGGTAAGACCTATACCTTTAAAACAAATCCATAAAATCGAAAATCGGTTGCAAACTAACAAAGTAATAATTTTTTAAAATTGTAATTTAAGAATTTCCGTTTTCCAACACATTTGCCAATAAAAAACGTACTTAACGAAGTGATCCAGAAAAACTATGAGTATATCAGTACTCTATGGACTCCAACCAACCCGAATTTTTATATGAGAACCCCTGCATATTTTTGGTGTAGCACAGTGTTATTGACTAAAATAAACAAAACTTTATTTAATTTTATTTTTTTAAAGCATTACAACTAGCTTTCAATAATTTCCGCAAAAAATTTTTTAAGAATGTTTGCCAAAATATTTTGATCATGCATGGGTTAAATTAATTGCGGCCAAATATATTAATTAAACGTGTTTCCTGCACAAAGATATGCTTTTTGTGGTTATAAAACGGTTTTAAATGATGTCGATGCAAATGTTATAAAAAACTTAGGCAGTGCAGTTAAGGGTTAATTTTTGACTAAAATCCCAAGCGGTGGTCAACACCTTTCTAACGATGTATTATAAGTGAAAATCGGACAAAAAATGCCAAAGTTATTTAAGTTCTCATTAAAATCGAATTGAAAAGCATCAAAAAACTGACGTAAACATCTCGTTATCTCGAGTCTGTGGTTGGATTTTAAAAATGTTTTAATGTAGAATCAAAGAATTCCTAAATATCTATTATATTTGGTCATTCATTGGACAAAAAAAAATTTACTGATTTTTTTATTCATGAAAAATACCATTTTTGGACCCTTTTTTGACGCGGTTTAGCTCACGGGAGATTATCGCTAGAGACCAAATATTTTGGGAATCTTCATAAAACATGTCAAAGTTAATTTTGAGGGGGGTACAACTTGAACTTTTTTTTTGCCCATGTAAGGTGAGTCGGTCTAATGTACATATATAAAAAAAATGTTTGAATTCAAACACATAAAAATATTTCTAGTAGGTTTGTTTACAAATATCACTTGTTATATTAAAACAAACTCTAACCAATTTGCACACAACAAAAACAAAAAAATAATATTGCATATATTTAGGAGGGTTAGTTAAATAAATTTCTCTATAACCCCCACAAAAAAAGGTCTATTTATACTAATTCATATATGTTTTTATGTATACTTTGTTGTTGAAATATTGTTTACTATATCATATTTTAGTTATATTATGACCCTCTCATACTCATTTTTTGTTTTTTTTTTTTTTAATGTGGAAATTATGCGTAAAAATATGCTACAATTTTGTGTTGTTTTGCTGTTGTTATTACTCAAACAACCATATTTTATATATTAAGCACTTTTGTTTGCATGGTTGATTATGTTTACATTTGTGTATAATTTCTTTAAATTTTATTGTTTTTTTGTGTTTATGCGTAAATAATGGTTTTAAATAAGTTAAGCGTAAAAATAGTTAAATTAAATACAAATACTTTGTTGTGGTTAGTTTGCAAAAAATATATACATATGTTAAAGCATATTTTTGGGGGTTATGGGGGAGTTTGTTCGAAATTATAGCATTGGAAACAGTGAATTTATGCTGTTTGTTTTTTAAAATCTATTATACAGCTTAAGTACTTGATTTTAAAATTGTTGTTTTTACCAAAAGCTGTGTTTTGTTATCAATTAGATTGGGAATGGTTAGAGAATCGGGTGGATTTTATAAATCTAGACTCTTTATTTTAATTATGTCTAGGACAACGGAAAACTAGCAGTTATGAATTTATGTTGAGGCCTAAAACTATGCTATAAAAATTAAGTGTATTGCAAAATTAAATAAATGAAAAAAAATGTGTTTAGTTAAAGTAACACGTGCTAAAACCTTCAAGAGTAGGAAATCAGAACAATCCTTCATAATTCTTTATTGTTTTAAATCAAATTTCAACAAAAATTTGTTTAATTTCTGACAACTGTTTCAATTGTGTTGCTGCATAGTTTAAGGCCTCAAAATAAATTCATAACTGCTAGTTTTCTGTTGCCTTAATTATGTCTTAGGCAACAAAAAACTAGCAGTTGTGAATTAATTGTTAAGCCTAAAACTATGCTATACGAAATAAGTGTATCGTAAAATTAATTAAATGAAACCACATGTTTTTAGTTAAAGTAACACATTCTAAAACCTTCAAGAGTATGAAATCAGGACAATCCTTCATAATTCTTTATTGTTTTAAATCAAATTTTAATAAAAAAATTTCAAATTTCTGACTACTGTTTCAAATATGTTGTTGCACAGTTTTAGGCCTCAAAATAAATTCATAACTGCTAGCCAGTCGGCAAAAAAATCACATCTGACATACTGCTGACTCTCCCTTTATAAACTTGCTGACATCTTCATACAATTTTTCAAAATGTTATCAATGACATGTCAGCAGTTGGTCAGCGGTTGTTTAAACGAATTGTTTGTGGTCACGGATACTGGTGGACACTACTGACCAACCGCTGACGTGTCATTGGGGACATTTTGAAAAATTGTATGAAGATGTTAGCGATTTCATAAAGGGAGAGTCAGCAGTATGTCAGGTGTGATTTTATTTTGCCAACTGTGTAGTTTTCTATTGCCTTAATTATGTTTGTTAATTTTTAAAGCATACTTTACGGTGTGAAATAAGCTTGAAACAGCGTGTTTAATCCATGTGATTGCAAAACACAGCAAAATTTACTAAATGTCACCCTAATACATATTTAAATTCACAAGTATATGCCAACTCATACATATAGAGCGTATAATTTGAATAAGTTTAACTGTATATTGAAAGTCATACCGGAAAACAACATGCTACAGGGATTAATCACAGTAACCATAACATGCTAATACACAAACTGAAATGAAAACTCATACTATTTAATATGTAAATATTTGAAAAATAAATACATGCGTAAATTCTATATTTTAAATAAACCAAAAAATTGACAAAATTTAGTTCATACTATAAAATTATGTTGAACGTTTTAACCCTTTAACCCATTCGTAAATATTATTATGGTTATTTTGTTGCATTTCAAATAAGCTGGTAACAAAAAATGTTAACAGATAATTTGTTAACATAAAATGTTAACATTTCAAGCGTTAACAGAATGCTTAAGACCGCTTGTCCTTATAAGACTGAATAAAATGATTATCGATGTGTTGAGTAAAAATGTAGGGCATACTTTTAGGAGTACTGGAAAAATGTTTGGTAAGAACAAATTTTGAAATTTTTAGAAATATTGTTAAAAATGTTGAAAATCATTTGACTCTGTGGTAAAAAATTTTCCAAAAATATGCCGCTAATCATACGTTATATACATTTTTTCAAAAATCTTATAAGTAGGCACTCCTTTTTTACACAAAACATCGAAAATTATTTAATTCAGTGTTATCGTGACAATTGGCCTTTAAGATTTTCTGTATTACTTTTTAAATTATTTGCGAAAACTAAGCTTTTTTTAATGCATATATTAAGGCAGAGACAAAAATCATAATTTTATAATTTTACGTTAAAAATCATCCATATTTTTGCAATCAAAAGAAAATTGTTTTCTTATGATTCGAATGATCAACACATTAAGAAACATTTCTAAAAATATAGAAAAAGTTTGTATAGATTTTTTACACAAAATATTAAAAATTATTTGACTCAGTGGTATAGACACAGTTGGCCTTAAATTATTTTGTAACATTATAGCCCAAGAAATTTCAAATTTTCCTATTAACGTGTCATTACCAGTTTGCTAAAAAAGATTATGAAACACGGCATACCTTAAGGGGCTGATAAAAAATATATATATTAAAAATCCAATTAGATGCTTATAGGGTTAATATATCACTTCATACATATGCAAATATATATACAAATGTATATGGGGCATTCCATGTCAAATCGGACACTTTGAAAATTTTTTTTTTTAGATTTTCCTAATTTGTTTTGCAGTTTTTAGTAACCTTCGAAAACTCCTTCGTGGTAATTTTTCAGATTTTTTTGATTACCCATTCAAAAGATATCGAATTTTTAAAAATTGGTAGTTTGCTCCTTTACACAAACTTCTTTTACTCATAACTTCTTCAATAATGGTCCAAATTTCAATTTTTTTTTCAAAATTTTTGTTTTTTTACGTACTTTTTAAAAAAAATCCCAAAAAATTCTTAAAAGCGCTCTAGTATGCGATTTTTAAGTTTTAAAATTTAAATCTCATTTTTAAAAATGTTTATACTCTTCGATTTTTTTGAAATTTTTTTGTGTAAAACTTCAATCGATTCTACAGATTTTTTGCCCAGGAGGATCGTGGGATAACGATTATTACTATTTTTTAAAATTTTTTTGAAAAAAGTTTATTGTAATTTTCCAATCTTAAAATCATTTCTACTGCGTCATAGAGGGGTCATTTATAAGACCGACCAACATTAATTTTTACGTCTTAACATTTCTTTGAAACAAACTAATACCCTACATTTTTTAAAATTTGCTCCAACCGCTCTAACTGCCCTAATAATGCCCTTAGAGCAACAAAATGTATGACCGACCCACAATATTTTTTTAGTCCAAACATTTTCTCTGAACATACCTACCCTCTATCTCTAATTGTTAAGGTGGTCTCCATACATTTTTTTATATTTTTTGTAAATTTGTTTTATGTAATCAGCTTCTACCGGTCCATTGGTGCGTCCAAGAAGGGTCATTATTGAGACCGACCCCCATTTATTTTTACCCTCCAAGATTTTTGTAAAACATACCTACGCCCTATCTCCACTCCCTAAGTAGGCTCCCATACAAATAACAGTTGGAGCAAATTTTATAAAAATGTAATTTTGAATGGAAGCCTACTTAGCGAGTGGAGATAGGGCTGTGGTATATTTTACAAAAATGTTTGAGGGTAAAAATAAATGGGGGTCGGTCTCAATAATGACCCCTCTCGGACGCACCATTGGACCGGTAGAAGCTGATTAAATAAAACAAATTTAAAAAAAATATAAAAAAATGTATGGGGACCACCTTAACAATTAGAGATAGAGGGTAGGTACGTTCAAAGAAAATGTTTGGACTAAAAAAATATTGTGGGTCGGTCATACATTTTGTTGCTCTAAGGGCACTATTAGGGCAGTTAGAGCGGTTGGAGCAAATTTTAAAAAATTTCGTTTTGTGTGGGAGCCCCCTTAGAAATTGGTGATAGGGTATTAGTTTGTTCCAAAGAAATGTTAAGACGTAAAAATTAATGGGGGTCGGTCTTATAAATGACCCCTCTATGAAGCACCATTGGAGCAGTAGAAATGATTTTAAGATTGAAAAATTACAATAAATTTTTTTCAAAAAATTTTTAAAAATAGTAATAATCGCTATCCCCCGATCCTCCTGGGCAAAAAATTTGTAGAATCGATAGAAGTTTTACACAAAAAAATTTCAAAAAAATCGAAGAGTACAAATATTTTCAAAAATGAGATTTAAATTTAAAAACTTAAAAATCGCATACTAGAGCGCTTTTAAGAATTTTTTGGGATTTTTTTTTATGTACGCAAAAAAACAAAATTTTTGAAAAAAAAAAATTTGAAATTTGGACCATTATTGAAGAAGTTATGAGTAAAAGAAGTTTGAGTAAAGGCCCGAGTAAAAATAAACATATATAACAATATATAACTTGATACAAACATAATAAATCATATATGATTATATATCGCGTGAGATCTTTTCTAAATTTTTTAAATGCAGTCATATGTAGTTATATATAATTTAATCATGATTCGGATTAAAAGGTGTACGGTTGATATAATTATATAAAATTATATGAGGGTCAATACAAAATTTGTTTTTCTGTATAATTTAACATAAAATTATATATAGCTTATGCTGTTCCATATAAAACTATATATGTTTTCAATTAACCAAAAATGTTCTAAGTTTTTTAGGCAAAGTATAAGAAACTTTTTAAAATGTTCCTAAACATTTCTTGTTAGGGTTATGTATATCACCTATCTGGTTCGAAGCGTACCCAAACATTTTTTTGTTTTAGAAAATTAAATGTTTGGTGAATGTATCGTTGACCTGTGGTGTATCTCAACCCAAACCAAAAAACACCAGGATTTTATATGTTTTTATGCAATTAGATCTAATTAGATCCACCAATATATGGGAATGTCTGGTCAAAACTCGGATGAAATCAAATCATATTTTATACAAGTTGATCTTTTTTAATGCAAAAACATCCACCATTATTCGGATCAAATTGCGTATAAATATATATTGTGTTACATATCATTATATATTGCATCATATAAAATTTTTTACTCGGGGGAATAAACTACTAATTTATAAAAATTCGATATCTTTTGAACGGTTCATCAACAAAATATGAAAATTTACCACGAAGGAGTTTTCGAAGGGTACTAAAAACTGTTAATAAATTGGGAAAATCTAAAAAAAAAAATTTTTCGAAGTGTCCGATTTCACATGGAATGCCCCATATGCAAAATACATACACAAATGTATATATGCATAATAGCAAATATGTATTACAAAAAACATACATAAATAGTTTTCATATTTTGATTTAGGTTTATCCCACAAATACATATTTATAAACATACATATATCTTTACATATAAGTGGGTCTGTGTGTGTCACTGATAAATATATTCACATTGTTTTTTGTTTTTTTTTGTTTGTTTTCATTTCACTGTCTGTTTGACAATAATATTTAGATAAAATCTCTGTTTCATCTCTAATACAAAATTATTTGTATGTGTAATAGGGATATAACCATTTGCATATTTTTGCAAATATCAAATAGGACCTATCATAGTGAGAAAGTACATAAAAAGTCAATAAGAAATGTATATTCTTTTTTTTCGCGAATGTTGAAAAAGGTTCGGCACCGATCGCAATGAAGTTTTCGCTAATATTATTTTTAAATTATTCAGGCAACCCATATATCTAATGTAAAAAATCACACGCTAATTTTTTCTTGTTTTATTTTTGTTGCAAACGGTGAAAAATCAAAAAAACGTTGGAAGAGAAGGATACCCACCAAAAAAATCTAAAAAAAATAAAATTTTTGGTGTTTAAGAAATTGCAATCGGTGCCGAAGGTTTTTGAACCAAAATGACCCCGGATATCGTTTTTTGTTATCTATATAACATTGCCCATACCGTTATGATAGGTTCTTATTTTGGTTATACCCCTAATGTGTAATTTTTTTTTTTTTTCTGTTATATTTCTAGCTATTTCAATATGTCGGTCTGTTTGTTTTTTGTTTTTGCTCTAAATTGTGCTACAATAACTATGTATATTCATAGTTTTGAAATGTGTTAGTTTTGGATTTTTTGTCCTCGCTACAATTTTATGTGTAAATTTTTAGGCAATTATTCAACTTAAAACAAATAAACGCTAAATTGTAGACAACATAACAATTGTTCTAATATTTATTTAGATTTTGCAAAAATTGTCAAAAAAAAAAACATTTTAATTTTACACTACAATGACACTATGATGGGAGGAAATACAAAAAGAGAACAAATTATTGTTTAAATATAAACCTAAAAGTAGGCAACAAAAAAATTGTGTGTCTATTTATTCATGGCAATTTATAGTTTGATGAGGCTAATTTGTATATTTTTATAGTAAGACTTACTAAAGCAAATAGAATATTACATTTTTTTTGTAAAATAAATAAATATTGAATTTAATGTACATAAATAAAAAGAAGTAAAATTTATAAATTCGACTGTGCTGAGTTTATGAATATTCTGCACAGTGTCTAAAACAGTTTCAAAAATATTTTAAATGTATCAAAACATTTAATATACTTCTTAAGGTCAATTGTCACGATAAGATTACCTATAAAAATAAACTATTTTAATGCATACACTTAGGCAGAACAAAACAAAAAATATTTTACTTTAAAAAACTTTAAACTTTTTCCATATTTTTTTTGGAAACAAAAGAAAACAATTTTCTTAAACCACTGAATTAAATATTTTTCGACATTTTTAGAAACATTTCTTTAAATGTCGAAAATCATAAGTAATATTAATTTTTCCTTTAATCCTTAAAGTGTGCTCTCCATTTTTACACTAGACATCTAAAGTAATTTTATTCAGTCTTACCGTGACAATTGGCTTTTATATATTAATTGTTATGTTTTTTAATTATTTGTACTTATTAAAGCTATGTTTACACCATACCACTGAGTCGTATGATTTTCATGAAAAAGCTAGATTTTTTATAGCATAATTTTAGGCATGATATATATATATAATTGTTATTTAAAAACGACAAAAAACTTTACATATTGCTAAATTAATAAACTTAAGATTAAATAAATTGTTATATTTGTTAATAAATTTAGAAAAATGTAGAGTTTTTGTCGCTTTTTATGTAGAGTATGTAGAGTTTTTGTCGCAATCTAAAAAAATTATCACATGCCTAAAGTTATGCTTTAAAAAAACATTGCTTTTTCATAAAAATCATACGACTCAGTGGTATGGTGTAAACATAGCTTAAGTACATTTCTACAATTATCCCTAAAGTATGCTTTGAAAATTTTAAAATATATATACAACGAAAATTTCAACTCCATCAGATCTCTATATGATGTGATACGGTTTTTTATTGTTCGCCCTTAAAGTATGCTTTAAAATAAAATTAATAAAATACATTCCACAACAGGGAGAGTCGAAGATGTGCTAATCCGTAAGAAGATTAATATTTATTAAGTCCACATATTTTATGGAAAATCCTAATACAAGTGCTTGCAAAACACATCTTATATTAATCTAATAAATTGTTGAGCACTGATCATACCATAAACTGTATTTTGCAATCACTTGGCTTAGGATTTATCATATTTTTACGCATTTTTAAAGCACACTTTAGGGATACCATTGTAAAATGTACTTGTAAATGTAAAATGTACCGTTGTGTTTTAAAATTTTTAGATTTATTAAGTTTTTTTTGTAATATTATCCCTAAAATATGCTATGAAAATGCTAAAAAATATATTAAGCGAAAATTTCTAATTCGACACCAAAGATGGCTCTATTACTAGCTGTATGATGTGATGAGCTTTGATATCGTTCGCTCCTTAAGGTATGCTTTAAGAAGATTACAAAAGTACTGTATAAGAAACAATCAACAACAGGAAGTGTTGTAGATGTGTAATACCTTAATAAGATTAATATTTAGTAAGTCCATGTTTTTGATGATAAATCCTAATCCAAGAGATTGTAAAACACATCTCTAATAAATCTAAATAATTAAAAAACACAACATTTGAGTACATAAGTGCGGCTTTTTTGGTATGGCATAAAAGTTTTTGGTTTCCGGTTTTGAATGTCCGAACAATTTTAAGTTCTCCGAGTACTAAAATTTACAATTTTGAGGTAAATCGGACTTGATTACCACGTGGTGCCAGCCGATCAAAATTTTGGATTTTTGAAAATAAAAAAAAAAAAAAAACGTTTCAAAAAAATATGTCTTGCGTTACATCATATGTATTAATTTTGATGCCCTGAACACAAAATCAAAAAAAAAATTGTGAAAAATTACGGTTTTTTCCTACGTTCATGAAAAATAAAATATTTTCCTTTAACTTTTTCCATTGCCTAGTTCATTGAGATTGGCACAAACTTTCATTTGACCATTGCAACTAGGCCTACTAAAAATAAACATTTATATTTTAAATTTGAGCCCTAAAAGTATGCAACAACACATTCCTTATATAAGTCAGAAATCAAATATATGATTATTAGGGATGAGATTTCCATGCAAATGCATGTTTTTTGTCGATAGTCTAAAAACGATATCGACCAATTATCTTTCTGAATCAAGAAATTTGCGTTAAAATGGCATCGATTTGTTTTTGCATATTTTTGCATATTTCGGTGAAAATGAATATTTTTGCATATTTTGGTTTTAAATGCATATTTTGTGCATATTTCCAACTTTTAAGTGCATATTTTTGCATATTTTGGCATAAATTAGCAAAAACACAAATTGAAATATTTGTTTCAAAAACTGTTTTAAATTTTAAAAGTTTATTTTGGAAATAAGAAAAATTATTTTTATTCTTTAATTTTTTTTTTTTATAGATTGTGTTAATTTTTAAAAAATCTTGCTTATATAAAGTTTTAAATGTTACTATTTAAACCCGGCGTTACTTTTTGCTTTTTGAGAAATTTTTTTCTTATGAAAACAAAATTTTTATTGCACACATTTTATTTTTTAACGCATATTTTTAGGTTTTTTAGTGCATATTTTGAATTTTTTAGCGCATATTTTCGATTTTTTGGTGCATGAAAATCTCATCCTTAATGATTATTTAAGTTTTCCCAATTTCAAATATATTGTTGCATACTTTAAGGGCTAACATTTAATTTATTATAACTAAGTCAACAGAAAACTAGCAGTTATGAATTTATTTTGAGGCCTTAAACTATGCAACAACATATTTGAAACAGTAGTCAGAAATCAAACATATTTTTATTTAAATTTGATTTAAAACAATAAAGAATTATCAAGGATTGTCCTGATTTCCTCCTCTTGAAGGTTTTAGGATGTGTTACATAAACTAAAAATATTTTCCTTCATTTATTTAATTTTGTATAGAATAGTTTTAGGCCTCAAAGTAAATTCATCAATGCTAGTTTCCTGTTGCTCTAATTACAACAGAAAACTAGCATTTATAAATTTATTTTGAAGCCTAAAATTATGCAACAATATATTCAAAACAGTAGTCAGAAATTAAAAAATTAAACATATTGTTGTTAAAATTTGATTTTAAGCAATAAAGAATTATGAAGAATGGTCATGATTTCCTCATCTTAAAGGTTTTACGATGTGTTACTTATAGTAAAAACATATGCTTTTATTCATTTAATTTTACGATATAAGTTTTTTGTATTGCATAGTTTTAGGCTTCAAAATAAATACACAACTGCTAGTTTACTGCTGCCCAAATTATAACAAATTGTGGCACCCTTCAAATTATGGCACCCTTCGATAAAAATTTTGAGTTTTTAGTGAAAAATTTCTAAAACCCAAAATTTCAATCGAAGGCCGCCACGGGTTAAAATTTTCGGATTTTGCTTAAATTATTTTAAATGAAAGTTTTCCTCAATCTCTATGAAATTGTAAATGGTTTTCCATTCAAGATTTTTAAAAAATTTCTTGAATGTAGAAAAAGCCATAATTTTTGGAAAATTTCAAATAGCAAAATCTAGAAAACTGCTTAATTTTGTTGATGTTCGTATTCTTATTGACAAATAAGACTAATAGACATTTTCTTTTTTTAATTTTCAGAAATCTAATTTTTATCACATAAGTAGGGCAACAGAAAACTAGCAGTTATGAATTTATTCTTAGGCCTAAAACTATGCTATACAAAATAAGTGTATCGTAAAATTAAATAAAAACAACTGTTTTTCGTTAGAATAATACTTCAGGAGGAGAAAATCAGGTCAATTCTTCACAATTCTTTATTGTTTTAAATCAAATTTCAATTAAAAATATTTTTGATTTCGGACTACTGTTTCAAATATGTTGTTAAATAGTTTTAGGCCTCTATATAAATTCATAACTGATAGTTTTCTATTGCCCTACTTATAAGATTTAGACATAGTAGAAAAAAAATTTTCCTGGACATTTAAAATCGGAAGAGAAATTTTTTTGTCATACAAAAAAATTACACTCCAAAGTGCATATGTATTAAAATGTTGCCCAAAAGTATGCTTTAAATTTTAAAAAATAAAAACCACTAAAAATATGCTACAATACTTAATTTCTAAGCCATATTTCTGTTAACAATTTTCAATAGCAACACCAACAAATCAATTTCTAAAACAATCGTACAATTCCAAAAATTTCTAAAATGTTTAAAAAGTTTAAAAACAATTGATTCAAGCGCCACCAGTAGCGCAATTCACTAACTTTTTAACGACAAAAATCGGTAGTTAAATTGTCAAAAATAGTTAATTAACGACAATTGTCTTTAAAAGCGATTCTATAACATTTTTCTACCGAATTTTGTCGTTATTGAAAATCGTTAACTTATCAACAAAAAATTTTTTGAAGTTAAAGTTAACGAAATTTTTCGGTTCTCAATACAATTTAAAAATAAACAAATTTCAATTTAACTATTTTTGTCGTTAATTCTTGTCGTTAATTGAAAAATTTATAGAATCACATATTCGTTAAAACAACCGACAATTCTCGTTAGTTAACGATATCGATAATTTCGTTAAAAAAAGTTAGTGAATCGCACTACAGGACCTTTTTTCCTGTAAAAGTTTATTGTTTTTCAAAAAATAATACACAAAAAAAAAAAACTCATTCCTTTACACTACTCTACACACTCAATAATTTTATGATAATTACCTTTTTGTCATCAACAACAATACAATAACCTAGCGACAATATGAACATAACACTGTGTGGTAAGTTGTAATAAACCACAAAAACAGCGACCTCCATTTGTCATGTAAATTGCTGACATTTTACAACAAACGTTAAAACCAACCAACCAACCGACTAACACTAAGAATAAAAAACCCAACGCAAATGCTGTATCATGTCATAAAAATAATGAATTTAGCGCCAATATCCTTGTTTCATTATTATCACATAAATTTTTGTCAGTGTAGTTAACAACCATAAAAATGATTGTGTATGTATTGTATGTGTATAAAGGTATGTGTTTTAGACATCATCACAATCATAACAACAAGTCATCATTATAGAAGTGTCTGTTGTATAGATGAATGAATGTATAAGAGTTGTATGAGGATTTGTATAAAAAAAAAAAATCCGTGTCAATTTTTAGGCTTTAGATCAATGCCAAACAGAAATTTACATATCTATACTAAACAGAACCACAATCACACACACACACGAATATGTAATAATTTACAATTTACAAATACTCTTGCACAAATACTAACTCAAACATTTACATTTATAGAGGTGTTAAGTTTATAGCTAAAGGTATTGAAGGGTGTGGGTTGTTGTGGGGGTAGTTGTTGTTGTTATCGCCTATATCAGAAATAAATTTACAAAAGATGACTGGTATTGGTCAATTTATTGGGATATTGTAAGGATTTATGTATACAAGTCACTAACATGACAGTTACTATAATATGCATGCAATAGATGAGTATTTATGATTGATTATAAAGCTGGATAAAGTAACACATAGGCAGTGTTAGTAAGGGCAAAATGTCACGGTAACATTTTTTGATACTATATGTAAAAGAACTTAAATTAATACATGTATTTTGGGAGAAAAGTATTTTTGCTTTAAAAGCTTATGACAAAGGCAACAGAAAACTAGCAGTTATGAATTTATTTCGAGTTGTCAGAGATCAAACATGTTTTTATTGAAATTTGATTTAACACAATAAAGAATTATGAAGGATCGTCCCGATTTCATTCTCTTTTTTTTGGATCTGTTACTGCAACTAAAAAAAAAGTAGCTTTCATTTATTTACTTTTACTATACACTTATTTTGTGCAGCATAGTTTTAGGCCTCAGAATAAATTCATAACTGCTAATTTTCTGTTGCCCTATTTAATTTTACGATACACTTATTTTGTATAGCATAGTTTAAGGCCTCAAAATAAAGCAATAACTGCTAGTTTTCTGTTGTCCGACTTATGACTTTTGCTATATTTTTGCGAAGCAGATGAAACCTTTTTTCTTATGCAGCTGACAATGAGTCGAATGATTTTCGAAATTTTTAGAAACATTTCTAAAAATTTAAATTTAATGTTGTATTTTTTCGACCTTTCAATTTGTAATGTAAATTAAATAATTTAGCTCGAGGTCTGTTGTTTTATATAATTTTTATTTTATTTCTCCGATATTTCGAAATTCATCGAATTTCATCTTCAGGGACACTCTGTAGTTTAACAATAAACATATGTTGTTTTTATTGTTGTTTATGTTTATTGTTAAACTATAGAGTGTCCTTGAGGATGAAATTCGATGAATTTCGAAATATCGGAGAAATAGAATATAAATTATTTAAAACAACAGACCTCGAGCTCAATTTTTTCATTTACATTACATTTCTAAAAATAATAAATATCATACGTTACATCAAAATTTTCTTAGAACCTAAAAGTACGCGATTTTCGATATATTGCGTATTGTGTAGAAAGAAGTGCATACTTTTAGGGTTAAAGGAAAAATTTGCATTATATACGGTTTTCGACATTTTTAGAAATGTTTTAAATAAACTTTGTGTGTTTTTTTTACTTTTTACTTTTTGCATAGCACGGTCAAATTTCAATTAAAAAATTAACGGTTTAAATAAAAATTGAATATCACAAAATGTACTCTAATGATTAAAATTTTAATAATTTTAATAAAAAAAATTAATAAAAAATAAAAAAAAAAATTGGAAAATTTAAATTTATTTAATATTTTATTTACAATATTTATTTAAATTTTTTTTATTGCATATCTTAAGGAACAGTTTTTAATAACAACAACAAAAAAACTAGAAAAAACTAAAAAAACTCGCCCTGTCAAAACAGAAGTTTGAAATAACTAGGCAAACCAAAAATATGCATTTATTAATTAAATTTAAGCCCTTAAAGTATGCAAAAACAAAATCGTAAAATAAGTCAGAAATCATATATATTTTTATTAAGGTTGTCTGACTTAATTTTCAAATATGTTTTTGCATACTTTTAGGGCTCAAATTTAATTAATAAATGCATATTTTTGGTTTGCCTAGACATAACATACGATTTTAAAATGTATAAAATTTTTGTTGCATATTTTCTGGATTGTTATTAAATTCAAAAATCCATATTATTGGCATCCCTGTTTATTACACAAAAATTAAATACATTCCAAATTAAAATTCATCAAACGATTTATAGCATATTTTACAACTTTTATATTATCATAAAATAACAGCATGCTTTTAGGCTTAATTGATGTAAATATATGATAATGTGGCGGTAACAAATAAATTAATTTTTTTTAGCATTATTTTAAATGTAAGAATGTTGTTTTATTGTCACAATTCCACAAATTCAGTTTATCATAAAAAAACATATAAAATATTTTAGGTTGATACCATTTTTTGTTAAGATGCAATTGTCACAATAAGAATGAATAAAACGATTTTCCAAGTTTGGATTTTTAGAAATTTTCTTAAATACCAAACTAACCAAATACCAAAAGATATTGCTATTACTGCTGTATGATGTGATGGTATTAGTTATACTTAGGTCGCTCCTCAAGGTATGCTTTAAAAATATTTTAAAAGTACTGTATAAAATAATTCTAAAACAGGAAGACTCTTAGATGAGAAAATCTAATGTAATGATGTGATGGGGAGAGTTATTGTTTGCTCATCAAGCTGTGTTTACACCATACCACTGATTGTGAGTCGTATGATTTTCATGAAAAAGCAAGATTTTTTTATATATTGCGAAATTTATAAACTTAAGATTAAATAAATTGTTATATTTGTTTATAAATTTAGCAAAATGTAGAGTTTTTTGTAGCTTTTTAATAACAACCATATATTTACTACATGCCTAAAATTATGCTATAAAAAACATTGGTTTTTCATAAAAATCATACGACTCAGTGGTATGGTGTAAACATAGCTTTAGGAATAGTCCAAAAGTACTGCATAGAATTTACACAAAACACAAAATGTCGTAGTAGTGAAACAGAAAACTATCAGTTATAAATTTATTTTGACTCCTAAAACTATGCTATACAAAATAAGTGTTACATTAAGTTAAATAAATAAAGGCAAATTTTTTAAGTTGAAGCAACACATCCTAAAACCTTTACAAGGAGGAAATCAGGACAATCTTTCATAATTCTTTTTTGTTATAAATAAAATTTCAGTAAAAATATGTTTCATTTTTGACTACTGTTTCAAATATGTTGTTGCATATTTTTAGGCCTCAAAATAAATACATAACTGCACTATTACTCGCTTTATGGTGTGTTAAGGTTAGCTACTGTCCGCTCCTGAAGGTATGCTTTAAGAATATTACAAACGTACTGTATAAACTATACTCAAAAGCAGGAAGAGTCGTAAATGAGTAAAATCCTAGTGAGTTTCATATTTAACAAGTCCACAATTTGTATGACAAATCCAAATCCAAGTGATTGCAGAAAATAACTCATAATAAGCTTGAAATTTTATAAGTCCACATTTTGTATGATAAATCCCAATCCAAGTGATTGTAAAACATAGCTATTGATTCTATTTTTAGTTTCTAAATTTTAAAGCCTACTTTTAGGCATTATTTAAGATAAGTGTGAACATTTCTCTCATAAAATTGTTTATATGTTTTAGACATATTTCACCACAATCTTAAAGAATTTATTTATATATAGCACTTCTTATTATCACTACTCTTCATCATTATGACTGAATTGTTTGTCATAAAAAAAAAACATAACGAAATTTCAAGTATTTTCTCTTTATATTTGTTTCCTTATTAGATTTTCATAGTATTTTTATTATTTTTTGCTTTTTTGGTCTAAATGTTGATGATGTTTTTTGTTTATTTGTTTGTTCGTTTGTCTAAGTGTGATAAATTCAAGGTTTATTTTTTTTTGCTATTATTTTCCTTAGAAAATTTTGTTATTGATAATAAAATACAACAAATAAAGTTTAATTGCAGTCAAAGACAAAATTGAAGGCTTTTAACATGATGTCATACCAATGTCTGTTACCAAACAAAATAAACATGAGTAATTGTGTTTATTATACAATTTTTTTTAGGAACGGTTTGTTTTATTTATAAGGGGGAGGAGGTGGTTATGGAACAAGGTATGTCTCTGTTAAGAAAAGTAATAAAGACTAAATTTTTTTTTGTATTTTCATGAATAATTGTAACATCATAAAAACCAAGACAATATGGCATTTAAGCATAACATCAATTTGACGATTTTTTTTTTGTGGGTGTACAAGGAAAGAGAGAGAGAGAGAGAGGTGTATACCAAGGGAGTAAATGAATTACTGTGATTTTCTTTTGATTAAATACAATTTGTTAAAGCATATTTTGTGTTGAATCATTCTTAAGTAATTTGTGATTACAAAAAATTTTTCTTTCTGCTATTTTCTAGCAATCACATCATATTTCAGTTTATTTTTCCCCCCCCCTCTTATATAAATCAACACTTTGATTTTTTTTTTACTTTATTTACAAAAGTGAGAAAGTAGAAATTGTGTGTGTTGAAAAAATTTACAAATAAAATTACAAAAAACATTCATTGAATCCCTTAAAAATATTTGCATGACACTTAAAAAAAAAAACTTTTCAACACTAACAAGGGAAGTATTCCAGCCTTTATGGACCGATTTGACTGAAACTTGAAATATATATAAAAGAGATGATTTTTAAGGTTGGGGTGTCTCGGCTTATCGGTCATATTTAGTGGTTCAAAAAATGTGTAAAAAATGACGAAAAAAAGTTTTTTTTTGATTTTTCAGCCATTTCTTAGGATATTTTCATATGAGAACAAACGTTTTTTTTTATACCCTCCACTCTAGTGATAGAGGGTATATACATATAAGTATGTCATTCCGTTTGTAACACCTCTAAATATTGGTCTAGGACCCCATAAAGTATATATATTAGCGCGTCCCGAATTCAAATATTTTTAGCTTGCCCCCTCAAACGATGGGGATTTAGGACCCTTTTACGGGAAAAATAACAAAAAAATTTTTGGACAAAAAACCAGTTGGCTACCAGCAACTAAAGATTGCAATCTTAGTGCATTTTGAAAAAACTTTTTTTTTTTGTTGTCCAAAAATTTGACGCCAAAAGTTGCGCAATATAGAGTACATTTGAGGAAACATATTAATAAAATTTCCATGGAGTAATTTTGGTGCAGCGTTGCATCTCAAAGATCAAAAGGTGTACTTAATTTTTACTTTTTCTTTCTTTTAAGCTAAATTAGTCTCAAAATCTGCTTTGACACAGTTTTAACGAATGTGAGCTCTTTTGCGCAGGTTTTGAGACCAATTTAGCTTAAAAGAAAAAATAAAAAAAAATTAAGTCACACTTTTCATCTTTAAGATGCAACGATGCACCAAAATTACTCCATGGAAATTTTATTAATATTTTTCCAGGAATGTACTCTATATTGCGCAACTTTTGGCATACATTTTTTAAAAAACAAAAAAATTTTTTTTTTTTCAAAATGCACTATGACTGCAATCTTTATCCGCTGGTAGCCAACTGGTTTTTTGTCCAAAACTTTTTTTGTTATTTTTCCCGTAAAAGGGTTCTAAAACCCCATCTTTTGAGGGGGCAAGCATTTTCAAATTCGAAAAAAAGCCGAATTCGGGACGCGCTAATATATATTCATGAGCCGTCCGTCCGTCTGTTTGTCTGTTGAAAACACGCTAACTTTTGAAAGACTACGGAACCTCCTTATTAAGTTTGGCACACATGTTTGGCATTTACCTGATCAGGTTGGTATTGCAATCCAGCGAAATCGGTCCAGTGGTTCAAAAGTTATGAGCAAAAGGCTGAATTTCGGAAAGGGTTTTTTGTGTATTTAAGAGATAAAAAACACGCTAACTTTCGAATTCTGAGGATGCTGTTACTTATCATATATATTTGTCGTTCCCCTGGCCTGGTTCGTATCGAATTTCAGCGTAATCGGTCCAGTGGTTCAAAAGTTATTAGCAAAACCGTGAATTTCAGATTAGTTTCACCTTAAACTCACGTGTTGAAACCCTGTTAAACATATTTTAAAAACATTGGTAAAACATAAAAATATTTTACAACGTATTTTTGTCACTCAAAAATATTTTTACACAAAAAAAAATAATATACACTCGAAAAAAATTTTACACTCAAAAAACATTTTACACTCAAAAAAAAAATTAGTAAATTATTTTTTTGTTTTAAATTAATTAAAAAAGTTTTTACTTAAAATATAATATTTCTAATCAAAACTGTTAAACTACGCCATTTTGCGTACATGTATACGTGCATTTTATAGTTTTTGTTTTCTTGTGTCTATACTTTTATTCTGTAGTTGTTGTTGTTTAACTAGAACTAAAAAAGCAATGCCATATATTTGTTTGTTGTTGTTGTTTTTTAGAAACGTGGTTTCTTTTATACAGCTGAGTTTCATAGAGACTTAAAATTACGCATTATTATCTGTTGGCAAAATAAATATGCAAATAAATACATTATTTTAGTCTCAACATGTGGAGGGTATTCATAGATTCGGCCAAGTCGATTTTAACTTTTCTACTTGTTTTTATATCTATCCAACGGTGGCATAACCTTAAAAAATTTCGGATTTGGTAGATATTTTTTTCCTGAAAATGTGTAAATTTTGAGGAATATTTATGGGAAGACATAGACCTACGATATCCATATGAACACGAAAACGTCCTTATTAAATTTAAGTCGAAATAAATTTTTACTCTAGACGATATTCCTGTTAGTTCTGGAGTTATCGGAATTCCGCGAAGGTCCACATTCCCGTGTAAAAATCGATGTGATCTTATCTGATCTGCTTTGATGTTAATATATATGATTACATCTTACTGGATATAATAGTATCTGATCAGATGTGATTAAAAGACGAATTTGGCCAAATCCGAGATATAATTAGATCTCGATTTTATCCATTTCATATATAATTATTACAATCAGATAAGATCATATATATATAAACTAGCTGAAGCGCCCGGCGTTGCCTGTGTCGAATTAGATGTAAATATCTAAATATCTTCTTCCCAGGGCCTACTCAATGGTTCTGAGGTGCCGTAAAATTTCGCTGAAATGAAGAATTTTGTTAATAACCGGGTCCAAATTTTAGTAGGAAAACAATTTTTGTTTAATAAATATATTTTGTGAATTTGAGCCAAATCTTACCATATATACAAAAAATAAAATTATGACTACAACAGCGCCTTCTATCCGGTCCAAATTTTATCCGGAAACTTATTTTTGTTAAATAAATATATTTTGTGAATTTCAGCCAAATCGTGCCATAAATACAAAAAATTAATGTAGTATGAAAACAGCGCCACCTATCGGAATTAAACTTAAGAGAAATCTGGCTCCAGACTAAGATAATATTTTGTCCAAGCTTGGTGTCAATCGGTCTAGCGGTTCTTGAGTTTTAGTAACTTTTACCCCGCATAAACGTTTTTATATATTAAGATATACACAGATCAAATTAGATCTAAGCAATTTTCACTCGGGTTGTTTCATAAGGGGATAACGAAATTTTTTATTGAACATGAACCGGATGATATCAGTCTGAAAGTAGAAATCAAATGGAGTGAAACTGCATTTACAGTTTTTCATTTCGTGATAATGTTTCCTTTTAAAAAGCCTTTTAAGTTTTAAAGGATGCATTTTGTGAAATATTTTTGAAATATTTGTACTTATCCTAGAAAGCCACTGGAGATGCAAATAAAAGAGTAGGATCTCCCCTAATTTTTACATTTTTTTTTATTTTTCCATATCAGGATAAAAGGTGTGAATAAAGTCATTTGAAAACTTTATCAAAATATTTTGTTGAAAATTTTTTATGATATTAAAGGATAAAGTTTTGAAAGGACGTAACTTACCTCCTTTTTCCTGATATGTAAACATAATAAAATAGGAAAATTAGGGGCGATACTCCTCTTTCATTTGCTACCACTAGTAGAATCCTAGGATAATTACAAATAAAAAAATTTTATAAAATTTAATGCTCTAAAACTTTGAAATGATTTTAAAAGGAAACAGGATCACGAAAACTGTGAATGCAGTTTAACTACATTTAGTCTCTAGTTTTGCCATATACTATCCAGTTCGTGTTTAACGACTTTTTTTCATTTTTGTCGTACGGTGTAAGCAGAGGCTCCCCAGCCTCTTCTATATGTATTTCAAGTTTCAGGTAAATCAGTTCATAACGGTTGAAACACTTCCCTTGTAAGAAATGTAGATGTGTGTGTGTTGGCAAGTGTAAGTATGAGTTAAGAGTGTTTGTATTTACTATGACAACACATTATTGCTTTTACTTGTTTGTTTAAGTTAAAGAAATCATAGGAATGATGATGATGTTACTTTCTATGATTTTGCTTAAGCTGATGGAATAGGGAGATTTTGTTAGTTGAATAATATTGAAGAATTTTTTTTTTTGCTTATTTTTTGTAAATTTACATGAGAGAAAGTATGTTGCAAAACTTGTGATTATGCAAATATTATCGATAAAATTTAACAAACATTTTAACAAAAAAATAAAAAAACTTTTTTTTTACTATAACTCCTGGTTTACTTACACTTTTTTATTATCACACATTTTCTATTTTGTTAGCAAGATGTTAGTAAATGTAAAGAGTTTTACTCTATTTTTTTTTTTTTGGAATTTTAACAAATGGTCAAATTTAAATTTGATATTTTTTTTTTTTTTGCATATTGCAAAACTTTTTCATTTTAAATTTTCTTAACAAATTTATTTACTTGGTAAATATATTTTACCATAAAATGATTTTTTGTTACACAGAAATACTTGTTTCAAAACAAATATAAATTTTAAAATTGAGTTACGTGTACAAATATTGTATCATACTTACAAAAATTGTTGTTAAAGTAAATATAATTGAAGTTTGGTTTCTATTTATATTGATTTTTAAAAAAAATGTTGCATACTTTGGGGCTGAGTGAATTAAAAATAAGAGAATTGTAGTAGATTTTTTTAATTTTTTCAAGGTATAGTTTAAAATATATGGGGCATTCCATGTCAAATCGGACACTTTGAAATTTTTTTTTTTTTAGATTTTCTTCCCGGTAAATTTTCAGATTTTTTTGATGACCCGTTCAAAAGATATCGAATTTTTAAAAATTGGTAGTTTGTTCCTTTACTCAAACTTCTTTTACTCATAACTTCTTCAATAATGGTTCAAATTTCAAATTTTTTTTTTCAAAATTTTCGTTTTTTTACGTATTTTAAAAAAAAAAATCCCAAAAAATTCTTAAAAGTGCTCTAGTATGCGATTTTCAAGTTTTAAAATTTAAATCATATTTTTAAAAATGTTTGTACTCTTTGATTTTTTGGAAATTTTTTTGTGTAAAACTTCTATCGATTCTACAAATTGTTTGCCCAAGAGGATCGTGGGATAACGATTATTACTATTTTTTTAAATTTTTGGAAAAAAATTTATTGTAATTTTCCAATCTTAAAATCATTTCTACTGCTCCAATGGTGCGTCATAGAGGGGTCATTTGTAAGACCGACCCCCATTAATTTTTACGTCTTAAGATTTCTTTGGAACAAACTAATACCATATCTCCAATTTCTAAGGGGGCTCCCACACAAAACGGAACTTTTTAAAATTTGCTCCAACCGCTCTAACTGCCTAATAGTGCCCTTTGAGCAACAAAATGTATGATCGATCCACAATAATTTTTTAGCCAAACATTTTCTCTGAACACACCTACCATCTATCTTTAACTGTTAAGGCGGTCCTCATACATTTTTTTTATTTTTTGTAAACCCCCTCTAAGACGCACCATTGGAGCAGTAGAAATGATTTTAAGATTGGAAAATTACAATAATTTTTTTTCAAAAAATTTTAAAAAATAGTAATAATCGTTATCCCACGATCCTCCTGGGCAAAAAATTTGAAGAATCGATAGAAGTTTTACACAAAAAAATTTCGAAAAAATCGAAGAGTACAAACATTTTCAAAAATGAGATTTAAATTTTAAAACTTAAAACTTAAAAATCGTATACTAGAGCGCATTTAAGAATTTTTTCAGATTTTTTTTTTTAAAAAGGACGTAAAAAACAAAAATTAAAAAAAAAAAATTGAAATTTGTACCATTATTGAAGAAGTTATGAGGAAAAGAAGTTTGAGTAAAGGAACAAACTACCAATTTTTAAAAATTCGATATCTTTTGAACGGGTCATCAAAAAAAACTGAAAATTTACCACGAAGGAATTTTCGAAGGGCACTAAAAACTGTAAACAAATTGGGAAGATCTAAAAAAAAGAAATTTCAAAGTGTCCGATTTGACATGGAATGCCCCATATATTTTTTGTGGTGTTTTTTTAATTATTTGGATTTATTAAGAACATTTTCCAACATCATCCCTAAAGTGTGCTTTAAAAACGCTAAAAAGTATAAAAAACGAAAATTTCAAATAAAATACAAAAGATGACACTATCTTCGCTCCTAAAGATATGCTTTAAAAATATTGCAAAGGTAAAGTTTAAAATATACACAAAAATATGAAGAGTCGTAGTTGAGTAAAACCTTTAAAATATTTATCTTTAAGGCAACAGAAAACTAGCAGTTATAAATTTATTTTGAGGCCTAAAACTATGCAACAACCTATTTGAAAGAGGTGTCAGAAAACAAACATATTTTTATTCAAATTTGATTTAAAACAATAAAGAATTATGAAAGATTGTCCTGATTTCCTTCTCTCGAAGTTTTTAGGATGTGTAACTTCAACTAAAAACATCTGCTTTCATTTATTGAATTTTACGATACACTTATTTTGTATTGCATAGTTTTAGGCCTTAAAAAATTCATAATTGATAGTTTTCTGTTGCCCTAGCCATTTGAAATGTTCTTAGTAAATTAAAATAAAAACTTCCCCTTCACAAAAAAATATTATGTGAACGTCAAAAACTGCCCCCTGCCAATTATCCCGATTGTGCTTGTGATTTCAAACTTATTATAATCCCTCTTTAAGGATTTTCTTACTTTTTGATTACACATTTTTAAACCATTGTTCCACAATTCTTAAACTGACACAAATATTGAAGCTTTTTATTTGCATCTTTTTCTTTTTTTTTAAGATTACAGAAATTTATGTCATAAAAATATTGTTTTTATGTGTTTCTTTTAGCTGTTTTATGACATTTTTTTTTTTCTTATCAATATTAAAAGTGAGGAGAATTCGTCATAAAACGGTGAACTTTAAAGCTGTAATTATTATCTTGAAAACAACATATTTTATAGCTTTTCACGAATTTTAAAATAGAGAAAATAATGGAATTATGATTTTTTTATGTTTTTTTAAGGTAAAAGAAAATTATTTTAGTCAAAAACTGTATAAAAGAAATAAAAATAAAATTTTCGATTAAACAAAGAAATTTAATAAATTTTAAAATAATGTTTGTAAAGAGAAGCAAGTTTTTTTAAATCCATAGAATTCGAGCCTAACAGAATGTTTCACTGTAAGATTTTTCCAAAAAGCCTGATGATATGCTATACATTTGTGTTATATAATTTTTCGAGAGATTTTAAATATAGGCAACTTATTTAAGTCAAAACTTTCTAATGTAAATAAAACTTTATATTTTTCTTAAATAACAAAAATAATTTTTCAAAAATCATCCATATTTTGTAGCCTATCTTAAGGCTTATAACCCTTTAATAAAACAATGCCTATTTAAATCAGCACTTGTAACTTTTCTTAAATATAAATAAAACATATTTACAAAAATTCTATTTTTAAAACTTTGTTTTTTTAATAATTTCTTGTGAAATTTAAAATAATTAAAACATAAATAAACAAACTCATACCATAAATTAACTCTTAAATGGGGTTAAATTTTTTATTTTTTTGCTAACGTCAAAGTACACAAATATTTGTGAATTTTGCTTAAAATAGCCTAAAGTTGTGTGTTTGTTTTTAAGTTTAAATATTTTAATATTTTACTACTACAAAGAGAAGCAAAGTAAATGAGTGGGTAATTTGTAAAAAAAAAGGGTAAACAGAAAAACAGCAAACTTATTTTACAAAGTAAGTTATAAATAAAAAATTTCATACTTATGTGTATGTATTTTTTTTACATACACTATGTGTACAAAATTTGTAATAAAAGTTAAAAACAGCCTGAAAATATGCTTTAATTTTTTTTAAAGAATTGAAAATGCAAGAAATGTAATAAAAAAAGGCTTAAAAACACACAAAATATGCCATTTGAGGTTGGCATTTTCTGTGATGGTTTACTTCCTGTTGAAGAAAAGATTTTAAAAGAAAATCAGGTTAATTAATATAGAAAAAGCCTTAAAGAAGGCTTTTATTTTTGTTTGTAAACACAGCTAGAAGGTATATAGGGATTTTTTAAGGTAAAGTTCATAAATTATTATAACTAGGCCAACCACAAATAAGCATTTATTAATTAAATTTGAGCCCTAAAAGCATGCAACAACATTTTTGAAATAAAATCTGAAAACCACAATAAAAATATATATGATTTCTTAATAAATTGTTTTAAAAATCTTCAAGGACAAAAATAAATATAATTAAAAAAATAATAAAATTTTTAACAATTTATTCTTCTACAATTTTTCGAAATTCATCTTTAAGATTTATTTTTTGTTATATTATGATACTTTTTATATTTATAAAATATTTTTATTAACAAATTTTCTTTTTTCTAATTTCAGGTAATATTTTTTCCAATAACATATTCAAGTTGGTAAGCCTGTCTAACTATTTTTACAAACTTAAAATGAGGATTATATTTTAAAAATTCGATAAGTAACTTCTTAAGAATTTACAAAATTTGATAAAGCGCATTATTCTAGTTCGAGGCCCAAAAATTCGATTTATAATATTCTCATAATAGATTACACAGTGATACAAAATCGAACTTTCAAAATCGGAATGGGATGAAACCAAAAGCAAATGAAAGTTGACATTTTCCATAACAAAATCCTCAAATTTTTTTTTAAGTTGGTGATTTTAAAGCATTTGTTTTTGGACATGTGGGGTCCAACGTCCAAACTTAAGCTTGAAATTACGTTAGCTTTAACCGTTATGAATTTCGCTGCAATCGGTCCAGTACTTCCTACAGCTGTGTTTACATCATACCCTTGAGTTGTTTGATTTTTGACAATTTCTATAAAAAGGAAAGAAAGGTTGCTTTAGCATAATTTTAGGCATTTCGTAAATATATGATTCGAAAATTAAATCCCAGCAAAACAATGACATTAATGTTTTTTTTAATAAATCGACTTAATATTAAATAAATTGTTATATTTGTTTATAAATTTTGCAATATGTAGAGTTTTTTGTCGAGTTTTAATAACACTAATATATTTACCACATGCCTAAAATTATGATACAAACAATCATTGTTTCATAAAAATCATGCGACTCAGTTGGTGAAACATAGCTAAAATGGCCGAATAATTAAAAAAAAGAAAACTACTGTGCACCATTGCTTATAATTGTTTTTAAAAGTTTTCACAAAATTAGGTATACGCCTATTGTAAAGTTTTCAAGTACATATAATTATAACACCGTCCGACAGCCAATATTAAACATGAACCGGATGATATACATCTGAAAGTAGAGATCAAATGGAGAAAAACTGCATTTACAGTTTTTAGTTCGTGATCCTGTTTCCTTTTAAAAGGACTTCAAAGTTTTAAAGGATACATTTTTTAAAAATTTTTTTAAATATTTGAACTTGTCCTAGTATAAACCTGGTGATGGCAAATTTAAGAGGAGTATCCCCCCTAATTTTTCCATTTTTTTTTATTTTGCTATATAGGGATAAAAGGATGTAAATAAAGTCATTTGAAAACTTTATCAAAATATTTTGTTGAAAATTTTAAATGATATTGAAGGATACATTTTTGAAAGGACGTAACATGCCTCCCTTTTCCTGGTATGTAAAAATAATAAAATAGGAAAATTAGGGAAGATCCTCCTCTTTAATTTGCTGTCCCTAGTTGCACTATAGGGCAAACACAAAAATTAAAAAAATATTTTATAAAATTTAGTCCTCTAAAACTTTGAAGTTCTTTTAAAAAGAAACGGGATCACGAAAAGAAATACTGTAAATGCAGTTTTACTACATTTAGTCTCTGGTTTCAAAAGTATACTATCCAGTTCGTGTTCAACGACTTTTTTTTCGTTTTTGTCGGACGGTGTAATAATACTTAATAAATGATAAAGGACTCACTTAAGCTTTGTTTACACAATAACACTAAAACGTTTTATTTTCGACGATTTTTATAAAAAAAGTAAGATTTTGCTGTAGAATATTTTTAGGCATTTTGTATATATATGATCCGAAAAATAAATCCCAGCAAAACAACGACTTTTATGATTTTTTTTTTAATAAATCCACTTAATTTTAATTAAATTGTTATATTTGTTTATAAATTTAACAATCATATATTTACTAAAGTGCCGAAAATTATGCTATAAAAAATCTTGCTTTTTCATAAAAATCATACGACTTGCATTTTTTTTGAAAAGAGCTAAAATGGCCCTTTAAAATGAACAGAACCACTATAAAATTTTACTGCGGACATCTAAAAACATTACTTGGCTCTGAAGTTTGTTGAAAAAAATTTACTTTACTTATTCCACACGCCTTTGCAAAAACTTCAGTGGGCCATAAAAAAAACTTTATGTACGTTACCAAAATCTCTTGGGGGTTTTTGTATACTATTTGGAAATTATTATTTATTTTTTGATCTCAATCCAAAACATTTTCATGTTGAACAGTATAATTAACCTCATGACATCATATATGGATTAAGTATTAGCACAGTATTTGATGTGTTTATTTAAAACTTCCGTTTTTATATTTAAAAAAAAAATTAAATTTAGGCAATGTTGTGACGTTAAGGTATGCTTTAAAAATTATACAAAAATAAAACCCCAGCAGATGGTGCTAGTATGTGAAGTAGCAGTTATGAATTTATTTTGAGGCCTAAAACTATGTTTTACAAAATAAGTGTATCGTAAAACTAAATATATGAAAGAAAATGTTTTTAGTTGAAGTAACATATCCTGAAACCATCAAGAGGAGGAAAAATAGAACAATCCTTCATAATTCTTTATTGTTTGAAATTAAATTTCAATAAAAACATGTTTGATAACTGACTACGGTTTCAAATATGTTGTAGCATAGTTTAAGGCCTTAAAATAAATTCATAACTGCTGGTATTCTGTTGCCTTATTTATAGTATTGTTCTTTGTCGCAACTTAAATTATGCTTCAAAATTTTCTACAAAAAATTTGCATAGAAACAGGGTGAGCCGTAGATGCCAAAAACCTAGTTGTTATTTAGAATCTTTTAAGTCCATGTGATTGTTTGATAAATCCTTCTCGAATGACCTTAATCTGAAACACAGCTATAGTTTCAGATTAAGGTCATTAATATAATCTTCTAATATAATTATCTTCTTTCTTTCCCATCTTATGCCACAAATCATATTATATTTTCTATAATAATTTCTCATTAATTTTCTTTATCTTGTCTTTGTTTTTCAGTTACTGTCTACAGTAATTATCATTCTTAAGTTACTTTTCAACATTGACCATATTAAATATGCATATTTATGACAACATTACTTTAATTAAGGCTCCCATGATAACTGCATACAAAAATATAATACAAAAAATAAAACAGAAAAGATTATATGACCTAAAACTTAAATAAAGGAAAAAATATGCTTTATTTCAACAATAATTACTACGTTAACAATAGAAGTTTAAGCAGAAAATGAAGGAATGTATTCTTAAAAATAAGAGATGACCTAGTATTTTGACAGTTTGGGGAAAATAGAATTAAGAGTTGCAATTACGAAGTAACAAATAACTATAACTAGCAGTTATGAATATATTTTAAGGCCTAAAACTATGCAATAAAAAAAATAAAAGCAAATGTTTTTAGTTGATGTAGCACATCCTAAAACCTTCAAGAGGAGAAAATTAAGACAATCCTTCATAATTATTTATTTTTTATCAAATTTGAAAATGTGTTCGATTTCTGACTGCTGCTTCAAATATGTTGTTGCATAGTTTTAGGCCTCAAAATAAATTCATAACTGCTAGTTTTCTGTTGCCTTACAAATTAATCTTTTTAAGTTACGCTTTTTTTACTCAAAGTACATGATCGAATTCAGCAATTAAAATAAGAGAGAAACCATACATGGTATGTATTTTAATTATTTGGATCTATTAAGTACATTTTCTAATATTATTCCTAAAGTGTGCTTTAAAAATGTAAAAAATATGTATAACGAAAGTATCAAATAAAACACAAAATATGGCACTTTGACTTGCTGTATGATGTGATAAGGTTATTTATTGTTCGCTCCTTAAGGTAAGGCTTTAAAGATACGTACCTCAACTTTAATCCTGTTACTCTTCCTTTCGTTACTGTGACCTAAAGCAAGTAACAATGTAATTTTTTAACCAAATTAACTTGTTAAGTAAGCTAGAGAATACTATTGTTTTGTGTGTGTGTCAGTCGAAGTAGTTGTAGTAAGTCATTATAATTGTGTCATTGTTGTTGCTTTAGTTTACTGTAACTCGAAATATTTTTAGCTTTACAAAAGAAAAAATACGAACAATACGAAAATAACAACTACTACTTAGTTTACAACCACTACCATAATAAAAATAACTATTGTAATAACAATTTAATGAAAACAGACAGAGATGGTAAGCTAACATTTGCTGTGTATTTGTATTAGTGTAGCTAATAAGATATTTGCTGTGTTTTTTAAGTTATATGGATTTATTAAGTGCATTTGTAATTTTCATCCTTAAAGTATGCTTTAAAAATTTGGATAAATATTAATATATATATATTCAAATTAAATACGACTATGGCAATAGAAAACAAGCAGTTATGAATTTATTTTGAGGCCTAAAACTATGCTATACAAAATAATTGTGTCGTTAATTAAATAAATGAAAGCAAATGTTTTTTGTTGAAGTTACACATCCTAAAACCTTCAAGAGGATGAAATCAGGACAATCCTTCAGAATTCTTCGTTGTTTTAAATAAAGTTTTAATAAAACTATGTTTGATTTCTGACTACACCCAAAAAAAAACGTGGGTATTCAATACTAAAAATTTAACTAAATTTTAGTCCAAAAGGACCTAGTGCAGAAATTGGTAACCAATACTAAAATTTTTACTAATATTATTCAAAACCAGTAAAAATTACTAATTTTAATACTTTGAAGATACTAAAATTAGTAACTAATTAGTAAATTTTGGTACAAAATCACTTACTAAACCTTTTACTGTAGAATTATTTTGAGTGTACTGTTAATATGTTGTTGCATAGTTTTAGGCCTCACAATAAATTCATAACTTCTAGTTTGCTGTTGCCTTAAAAACAACATATGACCCCACATACTGTTAATGTAATACGGCTGTTTATTCGCAGCTTAAGTTATGCTTCAAAATTATTGTAAAAATAATTTTATCACTAAAGTTTGCTTTAAAAATGACAAAAAAATTTATATAACGAAAGTTTAAAATTAAACACAAATGATGGATGACACTATTCCTCGCTATATGATAATATGATATATGATACAATGTTCGCTCCTCAAGAAATGCTTTAAGAATATTACAAAAGTACTGTATAAAATAAATGTCATTGTTTTGCTGGGATTTAATCACATATTTAAAATGTGCCTAAAATTATGCTACAGAAAATCTTACTTTTTTTTAAACGTCGAAAATAAAACGACTCAGCGGTATGGTGAGAACACAGCTTTAACAAGAATAATATATGTTATGTGCACAATTTGTATGACAAACTCTAAACCAAGTGATTTGAAAAACACAGCTATTTTCTTGTATATGTATTATCTATATATTTGTGTTTTCTGTTGTTTGTTATTGTAGTAGTAACAGAGTGGTATGTAAGTATTTATTTTAGACTCTTAGAAGTTAAGTACAATTATTTTATTATTTTGACCTAGATTTTTGTGTTAAACGTAAAACTATGAACAACTGTGTAATTTTTTGTCAAAATTTTGTAATTATATGGTTTAAAAGGATAGTAAGGGTATTCATATTATACAAACTATGATTCTCAAGTATTTGAATTTGTGAAGTTTATTTCGCCGAAAAGTATGCAACATAAATACCAAAAATTGGTCAATGCAAAGCGCGAGTTTATTTACTCCTAATCACTAAGGCAACAGAAAACTAGCATTTATGAATTTATTTTGGGGCCTAAAACTATGCAACAACATATTTAAAACAGTAGTCAGAAATTAAACATATTTTTTATTGAAATTTGATTTAAAAGAATAAAAGATTTTAAAAAAATTACCCAGATTTCCTCCTTTTGAAGGCCTTAAGATGTGTTACTTAAATTAAAAACTTTTTCTTTCATTTATTTAATTTTACGACACACTGATTTTGTATAGCATAGTTTTAGGCCTCAATATAAATTCATAAATGTTAGATTTCTGTTGCCCTAAATATCACTATATTTTTTTCCTTTTTTTGAAACATTAGTAATTATTTTAAAGATGGTTTTGGAAATGATTTGATTAAAATTTTAAATACATTTTTTTTAGATTAAATTTCCCAATTTGTTGAATCTCCCTAATATTATTCTTTCTCTATTAATTTGTTATTGTTTTTATTACAGGAAGTTGTTGTTTTTGACATTGTTAGTTTATACTATTACTTTATATTGTTTTCTTTTAACTTAATATAATTTAACAAATACATGTGTTTAATTTCTGTGGTTGTTAGAAGTGGTAAATTGTGATTACAATAATATTAAATGTTTATTTATATTAATGCTTAATTTGTTTGTGGTATAAAGGAAGTAATGACCGAGTAAAAAAGTTTATATATAACTATATATAATTTGATAGAGTTATAATTAATAGTAAATAATCAAGCTCGAGGTCTTTTTTTTATTAAAAAAACTTCTTTATTTCATTTCTCCAATATTTCGTTATTAATTAAATAACATCCTTCCTAACTAACATCCTTAATTAATAACGAAATATTGGAGGAATGCAATAAAAAAGATTTTTAAATAAAAGAAAGACCTCGAGCTTGATTATTTACTATTAATTATATTAAAAAAAAGGTCAAATAACAACAAAATTATTTAATTTGATAGGGTTAAATAATATTATATATACTTTGATAAAATTATATATAATTATATCAGATATATATCAAATTATATTAAGTTTGATAAAATTTTATATAATTTGATTTAATTTAATATTTTTTTTTTTTTATAAAATTTTATAAAATTTTTCGGATAGAATTATATATAATATTATCAAATTATTATAATAAAAACCTCTATAAATAATTTTATATAATTATTAGGGCAACAGATAACTAGCATTTATAAATTTATTTTGACGCCTAAAACTATGCTATTCAAAATAAGTGTATGGTAAAATCAAATAAATGAAAGCAAATGTTTTTAGATGAAGCAACACATCCGAAAACCTTCAAGATGTGGAAATCGGTACAATCCTTCATCATTCTTTATTGTTTTAACTCAAATTTCAATCAAAATATGTTTGATTTCTGGCTTCCGTTTCAAATATGTTGTTGCATAGTTTTAGGCCTCAAAATAAATTCATAACTGCTAATTTTTTGATGCCATAAAATTTATATACAATTTTATCAAATTATAAATAATTTTATATAAACTTTTTTACTTGGACATTGTTTTTCTTAAAATTATTTCAGTAATAATGAAAGAAATTAAAAATTTCCTTAAATGAAATGAAACATATTTTTGAAAATGTTTACCTCTTAAAAAATTTTGTTTTATATTTTTCCACATAATCTTCTAAAAGTAATTTTTTCTTAAGTATTAATATTATAAATTTATTTTTAAAAACTCTGGTATTTAAAAAAAAAAACTTCATTTTATCACTTCAAGCATTACAAGCAAAATAACAAAAGGCTTTGATAGTAAGAGTCAAACATAAGCATATTTAAAAAAAAATATTTTTTTATAGATTTTGGTATAGGAAGTGCTGAGTATGATAAGTTTGTCATAAGCTATGTATTTCAAACACTTGGATTAGTTTTTTTCGTACAAAATATTTGTTTATTTAATCTTATTTAGATTAAGGTTTTTACATTTATGACTCTTCCTGTTTTGTTTACCTAACCCAAATCACCCGAAAATCAAAGTTTTGGATTTTTGAAAATTAAAAAAAAAAATTAAAAAAAAAAATGTCTTGCAACTCATCCTATTTATTAATTTGATGTGCTCAACACGAAAATAAAAAAAATAAAATCGGTGTTTGAAATTTTTAGAAATTTGGGTTTTTTTCTACGATCAAGAAATTAAAAAAAAAAATCTCAAAAATTCTTTCCCTTAACCCCCCATAGAGCTCGAAACAAAATTTAATTTAAAATTTATTAAAGGCAAATCCGATAATTTTTTCCAGTGGTTTTTTAAAAACCTCTGAACAAAAATTTTCTTATTTTACTCAAATTAAGTTATACAAAAAATACAAAAAGTGAAAAAAAAATTTTTAAATTTTCTTTTTTTAATTTCTTGAACGTAGGAAAACCTCTTGGATTTGTATTGAATTCTCAATACAAATCCAATTGATTAGAAAATTGTATAGCGTACTCAAAGTCCCTTCTTGCCTTTTATAAAACTTCCTTACTTTCCATCCAAACATTTTGAATTTTATTCTCCACACAAAACTTAAAAGCTATATGCATGTCTGACTTGGCAGCTAAAAATGATATCAATTGTCAAAACCTTTTATGCTAAAATATAAATATATAAAATACAGAAAAAAATACATTTAAGCAAACTTCTTATTGATAAAAAAATATTGAAGAATGGAGTGATACACACAACAACAATACAAAAAAATACTCAATCGAAACAAATTCATGCATTTTATAAATGCATGCAAGCAGCATAACTTACTTTACGATAAAACACTTTTCGGGGTTTAGTATAAAAAAAAAATAATAAGAATGCATTGAAATTTACAGGATGTATAGAGATAAAATATTTTTTTTCCTCTTTTGTCATAAAAATGGCAAAATATTTTTAAATAAATAAAGTAGAGATTTTTAAAATTTTATTTTTGTGTTTTTTAAATAAAAATGTAGCACAAAGTGGCTTAAAGAGAGATTTGGGGAAGAAAATAATGTCGAGAATTTTGAAAGAAATTTTGTGATGATATTTAAGATATAAAACAATAGCTGGACTTTATTATTTTAATCACAACTAGTATTCAGATATCTACGACTCGTCCTGTTTTAAATCAATATTTTCTGTAGAATTTTTTTGTTTATTGGTCGCTCGTAATAAATAAGGCAACAGAAAACTAACAGTTATGAATATATTTTGATGCCTACAACTATGCAACAAAATATTTAAAGCAGCAGTCAGAAATCAAACATACATTTATTGAGATTTGATTCAATGATATAAGGGATTGTGAAGCATTGTCCGTATTTTCTTCTCTTGAAGGTTTAAGGATGTGTTACTTCACTTTTTATACCCTCCAACCACAGTATGGGGGTATACTCACTTTGTCATTCCGTTTGTAACGCATAGAAATATCGGTCAGGGACCCCATAAAGTATATACATATATTATTGATCTATGATCGATTATAAGTCATTCTATGAATGTCCGTCCGTCCGTCCGTCCGTCCGTCTGTATAAAACACGTTTCAGTCCAAAACAAGAGAGCTAGACTCCTGAAAATTGGCAAGAATGTGTCTTTTGGTCATAGGCCGGCTAAGTTCAGAAATGGGTAAAATCGGATAAGGGGCAAAAAAGTTCCCCCTTGAAGAACTAAAAAAACCTCTTTAAAAACGCAATTTTTTACAGCTTTTTTTGCATTTTTGTTAAATAAATGAAATCTTTTTATGTCAGAAGGAGTTTAAAGTCATACACTTAGACCTCGGGGGGGCTACAAAATATTTTTGTTTGTCCCGCCCCCTTTTGTGGGCGTGGACTTAAAAAAACATAAAAATTATGAGAAAATGGTATAACTAAAGTTCAAAAGGCATAATAAATAATTTAGTAAACATTTATCGCGTTGGGGAAGGTATCCCCCATCACCCTCACAGAGCCCCCTCCCCCCCAAAAACGCCTCTGATTTTTTTATGCATTTGAACATGTTGGAGGGTATCAAAGATTCGGCACAGCCGAATTTAACACTCTCACTTGTTTTAAATAGCATAGTTTTTGGCCTATAAACAAATTCATAAATGCTAGTTATACCCTACACCACTCTGTGGTACAGGGTATAATGAGTTTGTGATCGATCGACTCAGAATTACTTTTTGAGCGATTCCCGTCTGTCCGTCCGTCTGTTCATCTATCGGTTTAAGCACGATACAGGTCGCAATTTTCAATTTGAAACTTAAGCATCTTTTGGCCCAAGGACGAAACCTATTGAAATTGGAGAAAATCGGTCCATGTTAAGACCTAGCCCCCATACAAACGCTCCCTTTGGATTCGGCTTAAATGGCTCTTATAACCGTATTATAAAAGATATCGCTTTGAAATTTACCAAATTTTTAGTGCTTGAAGCATCAGTCCAAATTTCAAAAGAATCGGGTCAGTCCTTGTAGTCCCCATACAAACCGCCCTCCCAAATTAACATAATTCCCTCAAAATTCATAAAAATGGAAATACTTGATAAAAACTTTATTTTTAGGTGTAAAACGTGTACTTTAGTAACCTAATCAAATCGGAATATAATTGGATCATTTTTGGACTTAGTCCTCCATATTCAGTTAAATCGGTCCATTGGCAAAAAAATAATCGAATTCCATTAAAAGTTGATCTATGTGTGTTTTCTACACTAAATAAAGATCTAACAAAAGACAAATCCAATCGGTCCATGTTCGGACTAGGGACCCATTTTCCGGAAAACAGGTGTAGGGTTTCAAATGGTCGGTCTTGTTCGACTATAACTATCTTACTTGTTTGCTATTGCTCTAGTAATAAACAATCTTCTCCTCTCATCTTCCATCAAATAGCTTTAACTAGCCTTAAGGTCGGTACAATTGACTATTTTAAGTCTGAGCGCCATGGACTTGCCTAAAAATTTACCAATTTTTAGGCTTGTACAACCCACCCTCAACTCAATTCAACTCAAGCCTTAAGCTATGCAACAATTTCTTTTAAAAAAATCCAGATTTTTCAATTGATGGCGTAAAAGAGTTCTTGAGTTCTTGGATTTTGATCAACTTGGGGTTTAATGAAATACTACCTCAAGCTCTAAGGAAAGATTTTTTTTTTTTTTATCCTCCAACTACAGTATGGGTGTATACTCACTTTGTCATTCCGTGTGTAACGCATCGAAATATCGGTCGGCGACCCCATTAAGTATATATGGGGCATTCCATGTGAAATCGGACACTTTGAAAAACTTTTTTTTTAGATTTTCCCAATTTGCTTACAGTTTTTAGTACCCTTCGAAAACTCCTTTGTGGTAAATTTTCAGATTTTTTTGATGACCCGTTCAAAAGATATCGAATTTTTAAAAATTGGTAGTTTGTTCCTTTACTCAAACTTCTTTTAATCATAACTTCTTCAATAATGGTCCAAATTTCAAATTTTTTTTTTCAAAATTTTTGTTTTTCTAAGTACTTTCTAAAAAAAATCCGAAAAAAATCTTAAAAGCGCTCTAGTATGCGATTTTTAAGTTTTAAAATTTAAATCTCATTTTTGAAAATGTTTGTACTCTTCGATTTTTTTGAAATTTTTTTGTGTAAAACTTCTATCAATTCTACAAATTTTTTGCTCAGGAGGATAGTGGGATAACGATTATTACTATTCTTTAAAATTTTTTGAAAAAATTTTGTTGTAATTTTCCAATCTTAAAATCATTTCTACTGAACCAATGGTGCGTCATAGAGGGGTCCTTTATAAGACCGGCCCCCATTAATTTTTACGTCTTAACATTTCTTTGGAACAAACTAATACCCTATCTCCAATTTCTAAGGGGGCTCCCACACAAAACGACATTTTTAAAAATTTGTTCCAACTGCTCTAACTGCCCTAATAATGCCCTTAGAGCAACAAAATGTATGAACGACCCACAATATTTTTTTATTTCAAACATTTTCTCTGAACACACCTACCCTCTATCTTTAACTGTTAAGGCGGTCCTCATACAATTTTTTTTATTTTTTGTAAATTTGTTTTATCTAATCAGCTTCTACCGGTCCAATGGTGCGTCCGAGTGGGGTCATTAGTGAGACCGACCCCCATTTATTTTTACCCTACAACATTTTTTCAAATAACAGTTGGAGCAAATTTTATAAAAATGTAATTTTGTATGGGAGCCTACTTAGGAAGTGGAGATAGGGCGTAGGTATGTTTTGAAAAAATGTTGTAGGGTAAAAATAAATGGGGGTCGGTCTCACTAATGACCCCTCTCGGACGCACCATTGGACCGGTAGAAGCTGATTAAATAAAACTAATTTACAAAAAATAAAAAAAATTGTATTGGGACCGCCTTAACAGTTAAATATAGAGGGTAGGTGTGTTCAGAGAAAATGTTTGGACTAAAAAAATATTGTGGGTAGATCATACATTTTGTTGCTCTAAGGGCACTATTAGGCAGTTAGAGCGGTTGGAACAAATTTTAAAAAATGTCGTTTTGTGTGGGAGCCCCCTTAGAAATTGGAGATAGGGTATTAGTTTGTTCCAAAGAAATGTTAAGACGTAAAAATGAATGGGGGTCGGTCTTATAAAGGACCCCTCTATGACGCACCATTGGAGCAGTAGAAATGATTTTAAGATTGGAAAATTACAACAAAATTTTTTCAAAAAATTTTAAAAAATAGTAATAATCGTTATCCCACGATCTTCCTGGGCAAAAAATTTGTAGAATTGATAGAAGTTTTACACAAAAAAATTACAAAAAAATCGAAGAGTACAAACAGTTTCAAAAATGAGATTTAAATTTTAAAACTTAAAAATCGCATACTAGAGCGCTTTTAAGAATTTTTTGGGATTTTTTTTTAGAAAGTACTTAGAAAAACAAAAATTTTGAAAAAAAAAAATTTGGACCATTATTGAAGAAGTTATGATTAAAAGTAGTTTGAGTAAAGTAACAAACTATCAATTTTTAAAAATTCGATATCTTTTGAACGGGTCATCAAAAAAATCTGAAAATTTACCACAAAGGAGTTTTCGAAGGGTACTAAAAACTAAACAAATTGGGAAAATCTAAAAAAAAAGTTTTTCAAAGTGTCCGATTTCACATGGAATGCCCCATATATTATTGATCAGTGATCGATTCTAAGACATTATAGCGATGTCCGTCCGTCTGTAGTTAACACGATGCAGTCCAAAATAAAAGAGCTAGCCTCCCGAAATTTGGCACAAATATGTCTCATGGTCATAGGCAGGTTAAGTTCGCGAATGGGAAAATCGGCCCAGGGGGAAAAAAGTTCCCCCTTGAAGTACTCAACCAATCTCTGAAAAAATACACTTTTTTACATGTTTTTTAGTATTTTTGTTAAATATATGAAACATTTGATATATTTATCGCGATGGGAAGGTGCTCTCAAACGACCCTGACAAATTTTTTTTTTTTAATTTTTTATACATTTTGGAGGGTATTAAAGATTTGGCACAGCCGAATTTAACACTTTCACTTGTTTTAAATAGCATAGTTTTAGGCCTATAAATAAATTCATAAATGCTAGTTTTCTGTTGCCCTAGTAATAAACAATCCTCTCCTCTCATCTTCCTTCGAATAGCTTTAAATACCGCCTTAAGGTATGCTACAATTTCTTTTAAAAAATCCAGATTTTTTAATTGATGGCGTAAGAGTTCTTGAGTTCTTGGATTTTGATCAACTTGGGGTTTAATGAAATACTACCTCAAGCTCTAAGAAAAGGTCCAGGAAAAGAAATTTTTATTTTTTTTTTAATTTCTTGAACTTAGGAAAAACTGCGATTTTTTTTTGCAAATTTCAAACAGCAATATCTCGAAAACCGTACGACCGATGTAATTATTTTTGATATTCGTGGTCAGCAAATATAACACCGTCCGAAAGCCAATATTAAATATGAACCGGATGATATACGTCTAAAAGTAGAGACCAAATGCAGTAAAACTGCATTTACAGTTTTTCATTTTGTAATCCTGTTTCCTTTTAAAAGGACTTGAAAGTTTTAAAGGATACATTTTGTAAAATATTTTTGAAATATTTTTACTTGTCCTAGGATGACACTTTTGAAAGTGGAGGATCTCCCCTAAATTTTCCATTTTTTTATTTTGCCATATCAGAATAAAAGGATGTGAATATATTTATTTGAAAACTTTATCAAAATATTTTGTTGAAAATTTTGAATGATATTGAATGATAAATTTTTAAAAGGACGTAACTAACCTCCTTTTTCCTTATCTGTACAAATAATGAAATAGGAAAATAAGGGGAGATCCTCCTCTTTCATTTGCTATCACTAATGGCGTCGTGGGACAAATAAAAATATTAAAAAAAAATTTTATAAAATTTAATTCTCTAAAACTTTGAAGTCCTTCTAAAAGGAAACAGGATCACAAAAAGAAAAACTATAAATGCAATTTTACGACGTTTAGTATCTGGTTTAAAACGTATATTATCCAGTTCGTGTTTTAAGACTTTTTTCATTTTTGTTGGACGGTGTAATGTGTCGCAAGGCATATTTTTTCTTAATTTTCAAAAATCCTAGATTTTGATCGCCAGGTGGCATGGATTATTTTAATCCGAGTGGCATTAAATTTGTACCACATAAACTTTTTGCCATGCAAAAAAATGCCCGCCTACTTAACTGATACTATAAAACTGTCTTAAAATATATTTCCCTGTATTTATATTTTATTGCATATTTCTAAAAATAAAAAAAAAATATATATCTGCCCATTCTGCTAATATATTTTCGCTTTAAAGTATGCTACAACTTTTTTTATACCCTCCAACTACAGAATGGGGGTATACTCACTTTGTCATGCCGTGTGTAACGCATCGAAATATCGGTCTAGGACCCCATAAAGTATATATATTATTGATCAGTGATCGATTCTAAGACATTCTAGCGATGTCCGTCTGTCCGTCCGTCCATCCGTCCGTCTGTCCGTCCGTCTGTAGAAGACACGATACAGTCCAAAATAAAAGTGATAGACTCCTGAAATTTGGCACATATATGTCTTATGTTCATAGGCTGGTTTAGTTCGGGCAAAATCGGACCAGGGGGAAAAAGTTCCCCCTTGAATAACTTAACCAACCTCTGAAAAATATCATATTTTTACATGATTTTTTGTGTTTTGTTTAACAAATCCAACATTTTTATGCTACAAGAAGTTCAAGGTCCTGCATTTGGACCCACAGAATTAGAAAATATCGCTTTAAGGGCCGGCCCCCCCCTTTCATGGGCGTGGAATATTTTTTTTTTTTTTATATACTGATAAATTTGTATTTCTTTAGTGCAAAAACATAAGAATTATTTTTTTAACACTTATTCGAGAGGAATTGTGCCCCTTAATTACCACTACCGACCCCCCACCCCCCAAAAAAAAAAAGACGCCCCTGCATTTTTTTTTTATTTATTTGCATGTTGGAGAGTATAAAAGATTCGGCACAGCCGAATTTAACACTCTTACTTGTTTTTTTTGTAAATATCGACTAGTACGTAAATCCCTTAATCCCGATTGTGTTTTAATAAGTCCAATAAATTGAACGTTAAATTCTAAATAAAGAGTTTTTTAATCCGCTTTTGAAATATTTTTTATTTATTTTATTATTTACCTTTTTTATCTAAATCACTCGTATTATAGCAATTTAAACATTTAATTTGTATTCTATGTATTGAGTAAATACTATTGACATTATTTACTGTCACCACAAACTATTTGTTTTTAATTTTATCAAATTTGTTTACTAAAACTTTGTTGAATCAGCATTTATTTGTCTATTTGTTTTTTACTGCAGAAAATAAACTAATTTTCTAAATGGCTTAAATAAAAGCCTAAAAAACACTAACCAAAAAAAATATTCTGTGTTTTTTTAAATTTTTTTTTTTAAAAACTTCCTCTTATATTTCGATATATAAAAATAAAAACATTTAAAATATTTAATCAATTTATTTATAAAAAACACACACAAAAAAACAAAACTTTGTTTTACCAAACATAAGTCAATTTTACAACCCACATATTTTGTTAAAATGTATCTCTGTCTCTCTATATATTGGTGTAAAATGGTGCCAAAAACCCTTTATGATATATGAGTTTGTAAACTACTGGTTTTGTTGGTCATAGTAGTTTTTTTACCATTTTGTTTTTATTTTATTTTTTTTATAACAACTTTTTGCCAAAAATTAATTGAGTAAAAATTTTTTATGTATTTTTCGGTACACATACATTTTTGTTTGTCTTTTTTTTATTAAATCTTATTGTAAGAGTATTAAAATTAAAAAAAAAAAATATTACAAATAAATTTTATATATAACCAAAACTATTGAGGTTTTCTATAGTAGGTAGTTAAGGCTTAAAATGCAATTAAATATTAAAGCATAACTTTAGGAGAGATTAATTAAACTGGTTTAAGGTCAGAAAATGTAGGTTGTAGGACAATTGCAAATTGTTCTAGTATTTGTTTTTTTTACTCAAAATATTTGTTTGTTAAAAAAAAATTCCAAAAATTTCCCCTTTTTTTTTTTTGGTACTTTTATGAAAACGTACTGTCTTATTTTGGAGAAAAAGCATGAAAGTCATAAGAAACATTTGTTGGGAGTTTTTTCTTAAAACTACGATTTTAATATTTCTTACGAAAAAATATTATTTTGGCAATTTTAATTTTAAAAAGTACTACTTTAATACTTTTTATAAAAAATACTATTTTGGTACATTTTATGAAGAAGTGGTGTATTTTTATAAAAATATTATTTTGGTACTTTTAATAAATCAAGTAATATTTTATAACTTTTAATACTAAAGTACTATTAAGATAATTTCTTGTTAGTACCTTTTATAAAAAAGTAGTTCATATTTCAGAACTTTTTATAGAAAAATACTATTTTCGTACTTTTTATAAATAAACTAACCATTTAATTACTCAAATTCTGATTAATTTTTATTAAAAAATAAAAATTGTTTTATTCGACCTTTAAAATCGTAAATCGTTTCTATTTTTGCTAAATAATTTTGACAATGTAATCTGACAAATTCCGAAACACGTGTCGATTAAGTCTTTCAAAAATGACCAACATAAATAAATTTAAAACAGAAAAATAATTTTCTTAAAATTAATCTATGAGAATATCATGGTTTTAATTAGTAAAGAAAATAATGACCTCGAGCCAGAATAAACATTCTCAAAATATTTAATTATTTTGTATTAAGTACTTTTTATAAAATCAGCTCTAGATCGGACTCAAATAAAAGCTAGATTTATTATCTACGTAGCACTTTTTATTTTTTAGTAATACACGATTTCGCTTTAAAGATAATCCCTTTTCAGTTTTCATGTTTGGTGTCATTATTTTGTGTCCCCCTATTATATTCATAAATTAAAGATAAATTCGCGCATATCTCAAAAACGGTGAGGGATACGAAAAAAATTATAAAGAGAAATTTGTACATAATTTTATATTCTATAAGTTCTTTAATTGAATTTTAAAGCGTATCACTCATATCAAGCGAGCTATTAGCAAAAAACTGTAAAAAATCTGTTTTTTGTGAATGTTGGCCTTAAAATCTCAGAAACGGTGAGAGATACGAAAAAAGTATTAAGGAACATATTGTAGATAATTTTATATTCTACAAGTTTTGTAATAGACTCTTAAAGCATATGACGCATATCAAGCGAGTTATTAGCAAAAAACTGTAAAAAAACCCGGTTTTTGTGACCTTTGACCTCAATATCTCAGCAAGGACACGGGTGATTTCTTGGGACTTTTTTTTCTTATTTATATTGTCAAAACAAAGGTTTGTGCAAATTTTCAGAGAACCTGTCCGATTTTCCGCAGATTGCCCTTTTTTCTCCTAATTTTCCTGGGCTATAATACTTAAGTACTTTTTATAAAAAAGTACTATTTAAATACTTTTTTTAAAAAGTAAATATTACTTTTTATAAAAAGTACATATTTGAATTGTAGTTTTTACAAAAAGTATTATTTTTGGTATTTTTAATAAAAAAGAACTACTTTAGTACTTTTTATAAAAAAGTACTTTCTTAAGTTATTTTTGTATTTTAGTAAAAAGGACTTTTCTATTTAATTATTTTTTATCAAAAAGTACCAATTAAATATTTATTTTAAAAACTCACATTTTTTTTAAAAAGTAAGGAGTGAGATCATAAAAATGTTAACACACATTTTTGCCTACAACTTTGGTGTAAAGCTTCCAAATTTTTTTTTTTTTCGGCAGTTTACATTTTAAAAATATGTCAGTTAATAAATTAATTTACATCATGAGTTTTAATTTGCAATTTTTTACACAATGGACGATGAAAGAAAAGTGCGTTCAAAAATAATTAAATATTTTCAACAAAACCAAACATGGACATACAAAAAAATTGCCAAAGAAACTAATGTATGCCGCCAAACAGTTTCAAAAGTGGTAAAAAGGTATCTGGAACACCTAACAATTGAAAGGAAGCCGGGAACAGGAACAACGACTGGTTATCGTAACATTGGTAAGGCATATAAAGTTAAAAGCATCCTTAAGAGAGCTCCTAACACATCTGGCAGAAAAACAGCTCGGTTAGCACAATGCTCAGACTTTTTTGTACGTAAAGTGAAACGTAAGGCGGGACTAAAGTCCTACAAAGTTCAAAAAGTTCCCGATAGAAACGCTTTTAAAAATTTGGAGGCCAAAACCAGAGCTAGAAAATTGAAATCAAATTTTATAAAAAAATACAACTGTTGTGTAATGGACGACGAAACTTATGTCCTGGCTGATTTTGCGCAGTTCCCTGGTCAAGAATTTTATGTTTCCGATGTTCGAGGAAATGTTGCGGAAAAATTTCGGTCAAAAAAGCAAACGAAATTCCCCAAAAAATTCCTAGTATGGCAAGCCATATGTAGCTGCGGCCAAAGAAGCCAGTCATTTGTGACATCTGGCTCTATAAACAGCGAAATTTATATCAAGGAGTGTTTGCAGAAGAGACTTCTTCCGTTCTTGAGTCAGCACAATGTATCCACTTACTTTTGGCCCGATTTAGCATCTTGTCACTACAGCAAGAAAGCGCTGGAGTGGTATAATGATAATAATGTGGTTTTTGTACCAAGAGAGGCAAATCCACCAAACTGCCCGGAGCTCAGGCCAGTGGAGAGATATTGGGCTCTTGTTAAAAAAGAATTAAAGGGCACAAAAAAGGTCTCCCAGGACATGCAAGATTTCAAACGTAGATGGACCACCTGCTCTAAAAAGGTGACAGAAACTACCATAAAAGCCTTAATGGGAGGGTTTCCGGAAAAAGTGGATAACTTTGTTCGTAGTGGTTAGAGTTCCATGCGGTTTTTTTGTTATGATTTTGTATTAAATTTTATTTAATAAAAATTTGGTTTGAAGTCTTAAAATTCAGTAGTCTGTTTTTTATTTAACTTTATGTGTGTTAACATTTTTATGATCTCACTCCTTATTATACCAGCACTTTTTTTCAAATGTGCTTTTTCAATGATTTTTAAAAAAAGTGCTATATATGTATTATTTAAAAAAAGAGTACTATTTATGTACTTTTTATAAAAACTAACTAGTTAAGAACTTAATTTAAAAAAAAGTAAAATTTTATTACTTTATATTAAAACGTAATACTTAAGTACCAAACTAGTACTTTTGTTAAAACTACATACTTAAATAGTACTCTATATTAAAAAGTAATAGTTAAGTACTTTTTATAAAAAGTACTTATTTAAGTATGTAGTTTTTACAAAAGTACTAGTTTGGTACTTTTTACAAAAATAACCATTTTTGTACCTATTATAAAAAAGTTATTTTCTAGTTATTTTTGGTACATTTTATAAAAAGTACTATTTTTTTTTTTAAGTACTATTCAGGTACTTTTTTTAATTAAAATAACGATATTTTAGTACTTTTGATAAAAAGGTTTTTTTTTTAAGTACTATTCAGGTACTTTTTTAATGAAAATAACTATATTTTAGTACTTTTGATAAAAAGGTACTTTTTGCAAAAAAAAAAAAAAACGATTTTAGTACTACTTAAGCTATGTTTACACCATACCACTGACAAGGAAGGTCTTTTACTGGGTACCCACCGATTGTCCTGAAACTTGCATATAGGAAAGAGGGAAACACAATAATAGTGTCCGACCGAACAGTTCGGACAAAAAATGGTATTGGCCAAAATAATATTTGCAAGCATTTTTAACAGCATTTTCAGATGGCCGTTTGTTTATTAAGGCGATAGAAGACTATTCTGATTTTCAAATTTAATGGCGAGGACGAAGTTAAGCACCAATTTAGATGTTCGGTAACCGAACGTTCGGCCAAATTGAAAAAAGTTCGGTTACCGAACTTGGAAATTGTGGCTTAACTTCGTACTCGTTCTTAAATTTTACACTCAGAATCGTCTTCCATCTCCTCAACAATTCTACCCCATATAAAAAAAGTTGTTAAAAGTACTCCCAAATACCAAATTTTTTATTAAATGACGTTTTTTGGCCGAGCTGTTCGGTCGGACACTACAAAATAAGAGTTATCTGTTTCTTTTAGCTGAACAATTTAGCGTGTGAAAAAAGCGGGAGTGGAAAAAACGGATTTTTTTCGTTTTGTGAGGATTTTTCCGATTTCTTCAAAAGAAACTATATAAACATTTATACAGGTCACAAGGTTTTTTGAAGGCCTATCCAATGGCGTATCGGCCGTGCCCTAATTCTGATTCATTAAAAGTAAAAACGTTGGGGTAGTTTATATGGAGATGTATATACGTATGGCCGCTAAAGTCATATAGAATAATCTCTATTAAAATTAAGCAGACCAATATTTTTACGTTTGGCGAAATTCCTGCTAGTTTGGATTTTATTCAAATTTTCCCAAAAGCCCATTACCTTTCATAAGGTGGCAACCCTTTTTTAAATTTGAGATTGGGCAGCTAAAAAATACAGGTAACTCTTATTTTTCTCCCCTCATTCCCATATTCAAGTTTTAGGACAATCGGTGGGTGCCCTTCCTTATGAGTCGTATGATTTTTTTCATAAAAATTGTTTATAGCATAATTTTAGGCATGTAGTAAAAATATGATTTTTTTTTTTAAACAAATATAGCAATTTATTTAATCTTAAGGCGATTTATTAAAAAAAAATTATAAATGTTATTGTTTTGCTGGGACTCAATTTCCTGATCATATATTTACAATATTCCTTAAATTATGCTACAGCAAAATCTTACTTTTTTATAAAATTCGTCGAAAATAAAACGAATCAGTGGTATGGTGTAAGCTTAATTAGTTATATTTTTTTTTTATTTCAAATCGCTTTTCTGACAATTAGAATTTCCTTAAGCTGTGTTTACACTATACCACTGAGTCGTTTTGTTTTCGAAGATTTTTATAAAAAAGTAAGATTTTTTTATTGCATAATTTTAGGCATTTTGTAAATATATGATCCGAAAATGAGATCCCAGCAAAACTATGACATTTATATTTTTTTTTTAATAAATCGACTTAAGATTAAATAAATCGTTATATTTGTTTCCAAATTTATCAAAATGTGCATTAAAAAAACAATCATATATTTACATGCCTAAAATAATTCTATAAAAAATCTTGCTTTTTTATAAAAATCATGCGACTCAGTGGTATGGTGTAAAAATAGCTTTAGTGGCAACACTGAATTGGGCCCAAATTTGTTTCACATAGTTTGAAGGGTCAGTAGGAAAAAAATTTGCTCGGATACTAAGTAAAAATGCCTCTAAACTATTTGTTGACTAAAGGCCTGTAAGTTGTTCACCGGTGAAAATTTTTTTTTCGAAACATCAATTATTTTTGTAGCGAAAATTTGACAGTCATATGTTAGGTTATGTTTTGCGTTTGACGGATTTTCACGTGAAAACCGAGCAACTTACTTATTTTAACGCTCAAATAAGAAAATATTCAAAATACGGGACCATCTAATGTTAAACCATTGTTTCTAATATTCTTCTTCCATAAAAATGATAATGATTTTTAAAAACCTTGACGTTTAATAAACTGTTAGCTATATACAAAAAGGGGACATTTTTCCATTTGGTCATGCTAATCAAATTTATTAGAATACATAAACGTAAAAAATTGTTATTGTGCAGGAAACAAAAAATAAAAATAACAACTAAGGAAGGCAAAAAAAAAATCGTTTACTAAGCTTGAGAAATGGTGACATTTTCTTGTAATACGTTTGTAAATTACCAACGTCTGTTAAGTATTATGTTTAATATAAAAATATAAAGAAGAAGAAAAAAAAGAACAGTTAAGGAAAATTATATATAAAAAGAAAACTTTTTCCAACTTAATTAGCTTATCATTTTGGTATTTAAATACCTTTAACATGGACTTACAGGACAAAAAAGGAGCCAAGCAGTAGTATTAGAGACGAAAAAAAAAAATATAAATTTTAAAACATAAATTTTGTTAAAACCCCCATAAAAAGGTCAAAGTATTTTTATACCATTGTGTATGATAATGAGATTTAAACACCTTTTTTATGCTTAGTAAAGCAATTTTTTTTTCTTTTAAAACACCTTTTTTAAGATATTAAAGACACAATTTTTCATTGTTTGTTGTTAATACTCTAAAATAAAATTGATGGAAATTTTAGTATGTATATAATGTTTATTAAAGTTTAGTATTTTTAGGGATGTATGTTTTTTTTTTGGTGAATAGCATACTTTTAAGGGCTAACGATTTTTTTGAACAAATCGTTTTCAATCAATAGCAGCCGTTTTATAACTCATACTTCAATTTTGTTAATACTTTTAAAACTTTAATATAATTGAATATTGAGTGTGTATGTGTGTATAAGTGTTATTGGTACAAATGTTCCAGGGATTATTATTTTTTTTTTAACAGGATTTGATTTTTATTTATTTTTGGTACTTTAGAGATTTTTCATTTACTAAAAGGTTCCAAAGTTAAAATATTATGATGGACATATTTGTCAAAGCAATAAATACTACAAATACTATTATATAAAAAAAATATATTTTTATAAAGGGACTTATAAAATATTTATTTATATATTTTTTTAAATTTTTGTTAAATTTTGTTTGCAAAAAAAAAAAATACAAAAGTTCAATTTGTCACACATTTTTACCAACACGTATGTGATAGTTTTAGCACAGATGTTTGCAAAAAAAAATCTATAAAATACTGGTTTGTATGATAAAAGCTTTTATGAAGTAAGGCGTTTAAATGAAATTATGTTAAAGAATATTTAAGGGAGCCGGTTTAGGCCAATTGTCACTATAACATGTTTTTCCATAATTTTTTTTATAAATTTCGACATTGCCCACTATCAATTAAGCCATTTTTACACCATACCACCAGTCGTGTGATTTTTATGAAAAAGAAAGATTTTTTACAGCATAATTTTAGGCTTGTCGTAAACACATGATTGTTATTTAAAAGCGAAAAAAAAACTCAACATATAATTATAACAATTTATTCAATCTTAAGTCATTTTATTAACAAAATCATTAAAGTCACTGTTTTGCTGGGATTTAATTTTCGGATCATATATTTACAAAATGCCTAAAATTATGCTACAGCAAAATCTTACTATTTTATAAAAATCGTAGAAAAAATATCCTCAGGGGTATGGTGTAAACACAGCTTAAAGGCGTAATTACATTATACCACTGAGTCGCTTTATTTTCAATGAATTTTATGAAAAAGAAAGATTTGGTTGTAGCATAATGATAGGCTTTTAATAAATATATCATACTTAAATTAAAAGCAAACAAAACAATTACATTTATGATATTTTTAGCATAAATTGACTTAAGTTTTTTTTTTTATTTTTTACCATACCGTATGATTTTTATAAAAAAGCAAGATTTTTATAGCATAATTTTAGGCATGTAGTAAATATATGATTTAAAGCTACAAAAAACTTTACATATTGCTAAATTTTTAAACAAACATAACAATTTATTTAATCTTAAAACGATTAAAAAAATATCATAAATGTAATTGTCTTGCTGGGATATATTTTTCATATCATATATTTACAAAATGCCTAAAATTATGCTACAGCAAAAATTTTTTTTTTTTTATATAAATATCGTCGAAATTCATTACTTACAATTTGAAACCATAATTTCTTAAAGTGTGGAAAATCACACGTAAAATATTTTTTTTTTAAATCCTAAAAGTATGCAGTTCTTTTTAACATAAAACACTCAAAATCGTTTTATTCAGAATATAAGTCACAATCGGCCTTAAATGTAAAGTTTTATGAAACATTTCTAAAATTTTTGAAAAGCATGTGAAATATAAAATTTTCTTTGATCCTTAAATTGTGCAATTCTTTTTAACATGATAATGTTTTTAGGCTGGTGTCTAATTTTAAAAAAGTTGCAGGACGCCACCTCAGTTTGACTATATGAGCTAACAATTAACGAAAAAGAAAACAAGAATAACTAGTTTCATTTTCTTAAAACCAAAAATTTTAATAACTTGGATAATAATTCACCTCGTGGTGAATAAATCTGTTTTTCACCAGGTGGTGAATAAAAAGTAACATAATAATTTTTCAACAAAAAATTTTTTTTTTCCATCAATTTTTTTTCATAAATTTTTTTTTTCCATAAATTTGTTTTTCCTAAATTTTTTTTTTCATCAAACTTTTTTTTTCATCAATTTTTTTTTTCCATAAATTTTTTTTTTTTCATCAAACTATTTTTTTCATCATTTTTTTTATCAAATTTTTTTTTCATAAGTTTTTTTTCCATCAAACTTTTTTTTCATAAATTTTTTTTTTTATTAATTTTTTTCATAATTTTTTTTTTCATCAATTTTTTTTTTCATAAATTTTTTTTTCATAAATTTTTTTTTTCATCAAACTTTTTATTTATCATTTTTTATTTTTTTGTTTATCAATTTTTTTTTTTATCAAATTTTTTTTTCATAAATTTTTTTTCATAATTTTTTTTTTTTTTTATAAATTTTTTTATTCCCTCCACTCTAGTGATAGAGGGTATATATAAGTTTGTCATTCCGTTTGTAACACCACGAAATATTGGTCTAGGATCCCATAAAGTATATACATTCATGATCCTCGATCGATTTTAAGTCGATCTAGCGATGTCCGTCCGTTCGTCTGTCTGTCTGTCCGTCCGTAGAAAACACGCTAACTTTTGAAAGACTTTACAGAGGCTACTGAAGTTTGGCATATATGTTGGTCATTTACCTGGTCAGGTTGGTATTGCAATCCAGCCAAATCGGTCCAGTGGTTCAAAAGTTATGAGCAAAAGAGTAAATTTCGGCAAGGATTTTTCGCGAATTTACGAGATAAAAAACACGATAACTTTCGAAAGACAAAAATGAGACTACTGAGGCTTGACACGTTCCCCAGGTCTCAATTTCAGCTCAATTGGTCCAGTGGTTCAAAACTTATAAGTTAAACAAGTTTTAAAAGCATTGGTGGCAACTAAACAATGCTTTTCAAACTTGTTTAGTTTTAAAGCAATGCTTTTTAAACTTGTTTAGTTTTAAAAGCATTGGTAACTTACAAATTACACTCGAAAAAAATTTACACTCAAAAAAATTTACACTAAAAAAAAAAATTAGTTTTTTTTTACAAAAATTACAATATTTTGTGTACATACGTACGTGCATTCACTCAGAAATATTTTTACAGTAAAAAAACATTACACTCCAGAAAAAATATTAGTAATTTATTTTTTTTTAAATGACAAAAAAAGAGTGTTTTACTCAAAATAAAATATTTCTAATCAAAATTGTTAATTTTTTCACGTTAAAAAATGTACTTCCTTCAAAAAATTCATTGTGGAGGGTATGCATAGATTCGGCAAAGTCGAATTTAACTTTTCTACTTGTTATAAAATTCATATATTGTATGGGAAATCCAAATCCAAATGATTGCAAAACACAGCTTTAGTCAAATTTTGATAAATTTTAAAGATTAAATTTTAAAGCATACTTTTCAGTTTTTATATCTTTCTATATTGACATTTTCTTCTTAAATTGTAAACAATTTTTTATATTTTTTGTGTTTTTCTATTTTCTCTGTTACAACTCAATTTTAATTTAAAGTGTGAAACCTTGTAATACCTGTAAAGCCATAAATAAATATGAAGTATTACAACTTTTTGCCATTTTTTTTTTTTTTAAACACCTTGCTAAAAATTGTTCATCCATTTTGTGTTATTTTTTTACTCTCACAAAAAATTTATATGTTTCTGCTGCTCTGCTACCTACTACTACCACTACTACACTATTAGAATGATGACATTATTTTTACTTTAGTAAATGTCATGTGTTAGTTTGGTCCTTCGTAGGTATGTCAATTTTTTTTTTATTTTTCTATAACTGTAAATGTAGTTGTTGCTGTTTTTTTTTAGTTCTAGTTCAACAACATAAATCCTTTGTATGATCTGACAACTACATATGAAAATCTATGTTCGTTTCCTCAAACAAAAAAAAAATATGATAGAAAAACCTCAGACTTGTAGAATTTTATTAGATTTTTTTTTTGTACATACGGGTATACACAACTTTGGTAGTAACTCTTTAACAAAACAACAACTCAAACTTGGTCAAGTTTTTTTTTTTTTTTTTGTCACCGTATAGAATATTTTTGTTACTTCTCTGTAGTATACGTAAATTTTTTGACACTTTTGAGTTGCATCTTCTAAGCATAGAAACAACAAAAAAAATCTTGTACTTTTTTTTTTGTCAAAGTATGTGTGAGAATATTTTATATGTTATCTAAGTATGTGTTTGTTGTTATACATTGTATAACATACATGTTTGTGTAGTTTGCTAAAAAGTTGCTGTGTTGTGGTTAAACACTGTGAACTTTAAATACTTTTAACAACTTAACATAACATTACGCAAAAAAAACAAGAATGAAAAAAAACTGATGGAAAATGATAGAGATATTTTAAAATTTCTAATGGAATTTTGTTTTTAAAACATAACAACAACAAAAAAAAAAAAATGTAAAAGAAAACACCACATAAGTTTAGAAGTTTTTACAAAAAAAAAAAATATATAAGAGAATTTATATATGGCCAGGCTAAAAAAGTTTTTTAAACCTCCGGCTTTATGTTTAGTATAGTTTTTGTTTATGTGAAAAATGTTTTAAATCCCCTATAGTCAAAATCAGAAATCAAAATTACTAGACAAGCAAGTATTAAAATGAAAAAATTGAAGAGAAAAAACAAAATCTAGGAATTTTTAATCAACTTGATAACCCAGTTGGCAAAATAAAGTCACACCTGACATACTGCTGACACTCCCTTTATGAAATCGCTGACATCTTCATACAATTTTTCAAAATGTCATCAATGACATGTCAGCAGTTGGTCAGCAGTGTCCACCAGTATCGGTGGCCACTAACAATTCGTTTAAACAACAGCTGACCAACTGCTGACATGTCATTGATGACATTTTGAAAAATTGTATGAAGATGTCAGCAATTTTATAAAGGGCGAGTCAGCAGTATGTCAGGTGTGATTTTTTTTGCCGACTGGGAAGGATTGACTTTACCATGGACTTATTAAGGCTGAGACACAACTTATAATTAATAATCAGGGACAGCACTAAAAAACTATGTTTCAGACGCTCAAAATATGCATTAAAAAACCTTAAAATATGCAATTAAAATCTATAAAAATATGCACTAAAAATTATAAAAAAATGTACATTTTTACTTTTATGGTAGGGAAACCTATTATGGTCCCGTGGTATCACAATGGACCTCAGAGTCTACGTGTGTTGACGTAAAACGTCAGCAGCCACTTTCAACCTAACCTAACCTACTTTTATGAAAAAAAACCTCTATTTTATCTAAAAATTTCATTTCGATTTTTATTTATTTTTTTTAATAATTTTTTACTTTGTTAGCTTATTAAGGAAAAAAAATCATTTTGGTCGGACAAATATTTCGGTTCTAAAGTTGACCTCAAAAAAAAAAAATTAAAGATGTCCAAAAAAAGTTCATAAAAAATTAGAACAGCTTAAACTAAAATTTTATACAAAATATGACCGAAAAATATGCATTTATGGCAAAATAATAACAAAATATCCAAAAATATGCAATTTTCAACAATATATGCAAAAATATGCACTACCGAATCGATGCGGTTTTAAAGCAAATTCTTCAATTTGCAAAATTATTTGGTTTATGCTGTTCTAATACTAACTGGGAAAATTATGCATTTGCATCAAAGTCTTCTCCTTGTTAATCATATACCATTCAGACGATATTGATCTTTTAGGTCGAATAGGATGAAACTCAGTGACATTTATGGTTCTGATGTTATGAAGCAGCTCTACAATTTTAACATGATCAGTGGTTACAAAAATTACCATCCTGGAGAACGTACTTTGTACCAAGGGACATTTTATATCTTATCATTGATTTTGTTGAAATGATTATCAGTCATCGGAGGGATTAAGACCCCATTTTGACTAATCATTAGTGTCCGACCGAACAGTTCGGCCTAAAACGTAATTTAATCAAAAATTTGGTATTTGGAAGTACTTTTAACAACTTTTTTTACATGGGGTAGAATTGTTGAGGCGATGGAAGACGATTCTGAGTGTAAAATTTAAGAACGAGTACGAAGTAAAGCCACAATTTCGAAGTTCGGTAATCGAACTTTTTTCAATTTTGCCGAACGTTCGGTTACCGAACATCTAAATTGGTGCTTAACTTCGTCCTCGCCATTAAATTTGAAAGTCAGGATAGTCTTCTATCGCCTAAACAAACAAACGTCCATCAGAAAAAGCTGTTAAAAATGCTTTCAAATATTAATTTTTGGCCAATACCGTTTTTTGGCCGAACTGTTCGGTCGGACACTACTAATCATGCAAAGTTGGTAAGATATGGATTAACTTTAACATCAGCATTGTTTTATATTTATATCAGAAACATGTTATTTTGACTCATTATTTTTATTTTATTTTAAAATAATATTTTTAAGTCTACCCAAATGGCGCCCAACCTGGGGCCCAAATGAAACACGTTCTTAACTAAAGTTAACAAATAAAAAGTTGTTAAAATTAAAAATTAAAATAGTTGTTTTGTAAATTGTTATAAAAATGAGTTGAAATATGGCCTATATTCCACAGTTTTCAAGATTTTACCATATAAGGGTAGTAAATATGACAAGACCATTTACTTACTTCCGTAAAAATTTCGTTTATTTTAAACAAAACATAGCTTTACTACAAATTCGTCTTATTTTAATTTCATGTTCAATTTTTCTAGTGACTGACTTAAAATTCCTTAAATTTTTTGTTCATATACCATTGATTAGCTTTCACGGAAACTTTACTCTAACTGTTTCTATCAAATGGCGTTCAAGCTGGTCTTCGAGCAGTAAAGTTTCGCTAAACCTTTAATTTAACTTTTTTTTATCAAATGGCGCCCAACCTGGCGCCCGAGCGGTAAGCAATGTTAAAAAAGGTAACAAATTAAATGTTTTTAATTATTTTCTGTGCCACCAAAGACTTTAAAGCAATATGGCTTCCTGAACTTATCCAAAGAAAGTTATCCAAAGAAAGTTAGTTAAAGTTCATTTGGTATAATGCACCACTAGGTTTCTTTGCATAAAATAGGAGACAAGCGAAAAAAAACTAAAAAATAGCTGTTTCTGCCCCCTCATTTTCTCCCCCTTAATATGAATTTGGGCCGCTAAAAAAATACGTGTCTCTTTATTTTTCCTGTTCTACAAAATAAACCCAATTCCATATATATCCACGGGTGACAATAGGGAGACTTCCATTTTAAGTCGATTTTTTTCCAAGTTTAGAGTCCCCGCACAACAATGTCGGTGACGTTTTTTTCATACAAATTTAGCAAGAAAAAACGCTCGACCGAAAACCGCTTGAATAAAATCAATTTTATTTTTGTGTCGGTTTCTCTCTCTCTTTTAATTTTTGATATGAAAATGTTACCACATTTTTATAAATATTTCGATTATTTTCGATAAAGTAAACAAAAAAACATGATCTCTAAAAAAAAAAAATATATATAAAATTTAAAAAAAACACTAAAAACGAATCAATATGAAAATATTATATTGATATTAAAAAAAATAATAAAATTAAATAAAAATTTGCAGAAAAAGTGAAAAAATAATGTGAATATAAACGTTTGACTGAATTTTCCGCTGCCGCCTTTGTTTTGCGCCTATACTCTCCCATGACCGAAACCGTCAACCGCTCCGACATTGTTGTGCGGGGACTCTTAAACATTAAAAATTTAAAAAATTGGTTCAGTGATCAACTAATTTTTTCAGCAACCTAAACAAATTTTTTTTTTTTAATACGAGTACAGCAGAAGAAATCCGCATTGTTTATGCTAGAGATGGCCGCGTGAGCGATTTTTGACTCACACTGACTCACGCTCACGACAGGAATTTTTGAATCACGCACACTCATTCACGAGCATATTTTTTCTACTCACACTCACTCACAATCACGTGAGTAAATTTAATACAACTCACACTCACGTGCACTCACGGAAGCTTCACTCACACTCACGTTGACTCACACTCACGAAACACTTATTTATACAAAAAAAAAATTTTCAAAAACTAAAATTTCAAAAATCATTCAAAATTTTTAGCAAAATTTAAAATTCAGCGAAATTTTACATTTTTTATACCCTCTACTTAGTGATAGAGGGTATATATAAGTTTGTCAATCCGTTTGTAACTCTTCGAAATATCGGTCTGGGACCCCATAAAGTACATATATTCATGATGCCCGATCGATTTTAAGAAATTCTAGCGATTTCCGTCTGTCTGTGGAAAATGTAATCACGTCCAAAATACAAAACAAAGGTGACTGTTATAAAACACATATATTGGAAGTTCTCCCGAGAAGTTTGGTATTGCATTTGAGCGATATCGGTTCAGCGGTTCAAAAGTTATGAACGAAAATGTAAGGACACCTCAAAAATTTTAGTAGATTCAACATAACCTAAAAATACAAAATGCCTTCATTCGGCTCCTGGTTGACTTATGTGAACATAATTAAACACCAAATGGTATTTAAACAAGTACAAACATATTTTTGGACAAAAAAGAAAAAAATCGCGGATTTTTTTTAACAAATTTTTTTTTTTAGCGGATTTTTTTTTTTAAAAGTAATTTCCTTTTAAATAAAGTTTTTGCAATAATCATTTAGAAATGTGAAGGGTATTACTACATTCGGCAAGGCCGAATTTAACTTTTTTACTTGTTTTTGCTTTTTTCGGGACGAAATATGAAATTAAGCCATTTTTTTACAATTTTTTGTTGCTTGTTTTGGCACAAAAGGAAATAAGAAGAGAAAATAAATCACGCAAACTCACGCAAAAAAAATCGACTCACGCACACTCACTCACGCAAAAATCTTACTCACGCACACTCACTTACGCAATTTTTTCTCTACTCACACTAACTCACAATCACGTGATTAAAATTGATATCAGTCACAACCACGCGTGATCACGCGTGAATCACGCTCTAATCTGCTCATGTGCCCATCTCTAGTTTATGCATTTAAAAAAGCTTATCTTTTACAAAATAATTTCAAAAATAATATAAAAAATCTTATCCTGCCAATTGTTGCTAAAGCTGTGTTTACATTAAACCACTAACAATGAGTATTTCTATGAAAAAGCAAAAATTCTTATAGCATAATTTTAGGCATGGAATAAATATTCGATTGTTATTTAAAAGCGACAGAAACTCTACACATCATAAATGTCATTGTTTTTATAAAATATATATTTATAAAATACCTTAAATTATGCTACAGCAAAATCTTACTTTTTAATAAAAATCGTCGAAAATAAAACGACTCAGTGGTATGGTGTAAAACAGCTTAAACAATATTTTTTTATGCAAGCCACTTTTTTAAAAATTAAATCATACCATAAGGGTATAAAACAAATCCATAGTTCAAAGCATATTTTCAGGCTCAAAAATATTGTTTATTATTTGCAGTTATTTTAACCAAAAACAAATTCCCACGCCTAACTAATTTCTCTACATATGAGATATTTTCAAAAATTTCAATTTTATAAATTTCCTGTTAAAATCATCAAAATTTATTTAATAAATCTCTGTTTCAAAATAATACAATAATTAAACGGAAGTTTGCTTAATTAAAAACGGATATTAACAAAAATTAAGCTATACCATAAAAATCTTTCCCCCAAAAAACGGAAATCTATTGAAATTTTCTGCAACAGAGAAATGGTAAAATTTGCAGACATCATTGGTTTTCTTTTTATTATATCTTTCCCTTTTGCTTTTTGCTCATTTAAATACGACGTGCCAAAAAGTAGCAAATTGTTATTTAACAAAAATAAACACCAAACAGGATTTCATCAACAATTGTTAATTAAGAAATAACAATAAGACAGATTTTCTTTCATTTATTTCTTTCATTTTCCGCAAAAAAAAAAAAGAAACAGCAAGAAAAAAAGAATACAAATAGTAAAAAATACAAGGTGTGATAAAAAAAGTAAAAACATTTATTTCGGTAATTGTCATGCTTGTTACAATATAAATACAAATTACCGGAAACGGAAACTTATAAAGAACTTACAAAAAAGAATAACAATATCAAGGAAAAAATATAAAAAAAATGAATACCCTGGTTTTATAATGGTGGTCGTTTATTTAATAAAAATTTCCTTAACTACCACAACAATTTTGATTAATATTTACTTTAATAATATCAGAAGCAGTAGAACCAGTAGTAGCAGCATTATTATCATTTCATTGTCACTTTGGTAAAATATTTTTCATAATTGTATAGCCTTGCAAGAGTTCTATTACTCTGGCAGTGATGTGGTTGATGTTGGCCATAAGGATGACATATTTTTATTTTTTTTGTTGTTTTTTTGCCTTATAAACATTAAAAATTATAGTAGCCTTCAACAAAAAAGAAGTAACCAAAAAGAGAAAACCTACTTTGCGGTTGTGTTAAACAATTTACTTTATGTCTTTATGATTTTTTGGCTGGGTCCTTTAGTCTTTGTTTAGTTTCTGTTTTGTTTTTTTTTTTTATTGTTTGTTAGACTTTAGCCTTATTTTTTTATTAAATTTTTAGACTTTTTGGCTATTGACATTTGTTGTAACTTTTAGACTTTTTCTTAGCCATAGTTGTTTGTTATGGATTTTGCATAGGTCCTTTTTTGTATTTCTTTAAGCACTTTTATTCAATTAATATTTTAAATCCTAAAAGTATGCTTTAAATTTTTAAAACTTTTATGCTTTAACTTTTTTATGCTTTAACTTTTTCAAAAATTGTGAATTTATATAAATTGTATGTATAGACCGACATTTTTTTCTTCTGATTTTGAACGTCAGGGCAAATTTTTATTCTCTTAATCCTAAAACTTAAGTGGTATTAAAAGATTGTTTTTTTTTTTGAAAATAAAAAAAAAAACGGTTTTCAAGATAACCGCTATTTAAAATTTGCAAAAACGGGCGGTTTTTTTCCTACGCTAAATAAATTTAAAAAAAAATATTCCTAAATTTCTTTCCCTTGACCCTTTCTTAGACACTGTCTATTAGACAGTCAATTTTAACTTAATTTGAGTCAAATCCGCGTATTTTAGTCCGTCATCAATAAAACTTTTAGATTTTTTGAAAATTTCCACTGATGTTCTTGATTGATAAAAGGATTTGACTAAAGTCACTTGAAGACTTTATCAAAATATTTTGTTGAAAATTTTGATTGATATTAAAGGATACATTTTTGAAAGGACGTAACTTGCCTCCTTTTTCCTTATATGTAAACTCATTCATTTGCTATCCCTAGTGGCATCCTAGGACAAGTACAAATATTAAAAAAATAGTTTATACCATTTAGTCCTCTAAAACTTTGAAGTCCTTTAAAAAGGAAACAGGATCACAAAAAGATAAACTGTAAATGCAGTTTTAATACATTTAGTCTCTAGTTTCAAACGTATATTATACAGTTCGTGTTTAACGACTTTTTTTCATTTTTGCCGGACGATGAAATAGTCATAACTCAATCATAACTCAATATTTTCCACGTGGTTGTTGAAAACAACCATAAAATAAATCATAACTGTGAATAGGCCTGTTAATTTGAGCCAAATCAATGAACAATTTTTTGAGGGTAAAATTTTTTTTCGAGTGTAAATTTTTTTTTAGTGTAAAAATATTTCTGAGTGACAAAAATAATTTGTAAAGAAATTTTAAATTTTTTTAAAGTTTGTTTTTTTAAAGCTGGATTTTTCAACATATGAATTTAAGGGTTAACAAATCTGAAGTTCACGGTTTTACTAATAACTTTTGCGCCACTGGAGCGATTCGGCTGAAATTAAATACAAACTAGACCAGGGGAACGACAAATATATATGCCAAGCTTCAGCACCCCCAGAAATGTCGTTCGAAAGTTAGCATGTTTTTTATCTCGTAAATTCGAGAAAAACCCTTGCCGACATTCACTCTTTTGCTCATAACTTTTGAGCCACTAGGCCGCTTTTGCTGAATTGCAACACCAACCTGACCAGGTAAATGCCCAACATATGTGCCAAACTTCAGGAACCTCCGTATAGTCTTTCAAAAGTTAGCGGGTTTTCAACAGACAAAAAATTGATCGAGGATCACTAATATATATGAGTGAAATCAAAAAATGTCAGTGTTTTTGAGCCAAAATTGTACAAACAAAAAATTTTAATTTTTGGTAAATTTTTTTATTAAAATCGATATGTTACATCACTACTAATATAACTATAAAAGATCTCTTCTACAAATTGTTTCAAACAAGTTTTATCGACAATTTTATGATTTTTTTGGTGACGGAGTTTACATTCACCTTAGAAAAATACATTAAATTTTTTGAATTTTCTTTGAAAACTTTTTATTGTAATTTAAAACACTTATTTATGTAATTGCTAACAATTTTTGTAATTAGGATTTTTTTCTGGTTTTTGGTATTAAAGATTTTACAATTATTTTTTATTTTAATGGGTTTTTTTAAGGAAATGTAAAATAAATTTGTTATTATTTCTGTTAAAATTATTTTTTTTACGTTTTTGAATGACTAGTGTTAATATTTGCGTCGGTTTTAACAACTACATAAGGTTTTTTAATGCTATCTGCAAAAAAAAAAAAAAAGTTGACGGAGTTTACAGAGACGGAGTTTACATTTCGTCACTTTTTGCCATTTTTTTCGAAAACTATTTGTCGGAAATTGGTTTCCGAAAAAAAATCATTAGATGTCAACTAGATACGTCAAAATATGACGATATTTCAGATACACGCTAAGTAGTTTTGTTGTAAACATGGAGACGGAGTTTACAGTTTTTTTAAATTTTTAATTTATGAATTATCTTTTCATACCGGGAAATTAATATGCAATGAGCAAACTTGAAACCAATGATGCAAAATGATACTTTATAGCCTCGCGTTTAATAAATGGAACAATAACCTATTATTTTTCTAAATATAATACGTCAAAAACAACAAAATTGACAGGTTCCATAATGTCGAAAAAAGTGTCAAAAAATCGTTACACAATTGAAGCCGTGTTTGCATGGGTAAAAGAGATAGTTATGACTATATAAAACTATTTTGTAAGAACGTCAACATTCCCTCTTTAAAAATGTAGTCAATTATTAAGCTCTTGGGTTGTTGGTTTTTAAGATATATGAAAATAACTTGTTTAAAATAGCTAACTAATATCCGGATTGTTGTTAATTATGTAGAACGCCAATCTATACGACGTTGTACATTAAAAAATATGCGAATACTTTAACCCATGTATGAGATATTATACGATTACATGGTTTGGTTGACATTTTTTGATTTCACCCATATACTTTAGACCAATGGTTCCCAACCTTTTTTGCGCCATGCCCCACTTTTAAGTTAAAAAACTATAATGTCCCCCCTACACTCAAGAAAAGTTTGTTAATTTATTGAATTTATTTTCAAATTTCAAATTTAATTGTGGTTAAGAAATCTTTTTGTTAAAATCATCATTAAAAACAAAGTTTTTAGAAAAATTGTTCAACAATTAACTAAATAGTTTAACTAAAATAATAGTTTTTTAGTTTATTTAACAAAAAAAGACGTAAAAATGTTCCCGTTGCCCCCCATAAGCATTTAAATTGCCCCCCAGTGGGGCGAAAATCAAAGGTTGGGAACCATTGCTTTAGACCAATATTTCGAGCTGTTTCAAACGGAATGACAAACTTATATATACCCTCTATCACTAGAGTGGAGGGTATAAAAAATTGATTTTTCGCAAGACATTTTTTAATTTTTTTTTTTAATTTCAAAAATTAAAATTTTGATCGCCGGAAGCCACGGTTTAATTTAATCCGATTGGCCTCAAATATGTAGAACATAACTTTTAGGTCTAGTAGAAAAAAAAATAAACATTTACCGGACACTTGCGAAAATCAGAAGTTGAAGAAAAAATGTCACTCTACAGTAGAGATGGGCGCGTGAGTGATTTTTGACTCACACACTTACCCACGCTTACGACTGGAATCTTTGAATCACGCACACTTACTCACGAGCATATGTTTTTAAAGCTATGTTTACACCATACCACTGAGTCGTATGATTTTTATGTAAAAGCAAGATTTTTTATAGCATAATTTTAGGCATGTAGTAAAAATCATACGACTCAATGGTATGGTGTAAACATATCTTCACTCACACTCACTCACAATCACGTGTGTAAATTTAATACAACTCACACTCATGTGCAATCGCACCATCTCAACTCACACTCACAAAACTCAAATTTGTACAAAAAAAATTTCAGATGCTAAAATTTCAAAAATCTTACAAAATTTCAAGTAAAATTAAAGTTCAGCGAAATTTTATATTTTTGTTTGCTTTTTCGGGACGAAATCTTAAGTTTAGACAAATTTTCAAGGTTTTTTTGTTGCTTTTTTTGGTACGAAAAGACATTTGAAGAGAAAATAAATCACGCAAAAAATTCGACAAACGCACACTCCTCATGCACACTCACTCACACTAAAATCTTACTCACGCACACTCACTTACTCGGTTTTTTTAACACTCACACTAACTCACAAGCACGTGAGTAAAATTGAATTCAATCAAACTCACGGGTGAATCACTTGAATCACGCTCTAATCTGCTCTTGTGTCTATTTCTACTCTACAGTACCACTGATTTTGAGTCAAACGTTTTTAGATCTTTTTTGCAAAAAAGGAGTTGGAAACGCAGTGACGCAATGTACAAAACCTCTATAAATAAATGGAGGGTATAAAAATATGTTGGCCCTATGTTCCAGTGGGAATTAAAGAACTAAATATATAAAAATATGTTCTGTTACCTTTGACTCTTATTCTAAATATATGCTTTACAAATTTCTAAATTTTTATAAGCCAATCGTTAGCCAATTCAAAAATCACTCTTTATGTGAAGATTTTTTTTTGTTGAGAATTTAAAATCGTAATTTATTTACATATAGTTAAAAAATGCTTTATTTTTTTTTTTACTTTTGTGCCTATACGTATACTTTAAATTTTTTTGTTATTTTTAGGTTCTTTAAAATATGTTATGGAAATTTAAAAAATACTATATATACCAATTCCTATTGTTAATCAATCCCAATATCAATGGACATATATTGTTTTTGTCCACCCCCAAAAACTATACTTTAATAACCAAATATTTAAAACCCCTAAAATATGCTTTAATATTTCAACAGCTACGTATATTCATTTTCTAGTCAGTTCAGTTTTTTTTTTTACCTTTCACTCCTTTTTTAAAATTCTTTAATAAATTTCCTTTCTATATCTATGTATCTCACCTATTTGTCGCATATTTTTCAATTCATTGCGGAAACTTTTGTCTTTTGACTTTATATATATTATGTCTCTACATATATATAAAGTTGAGTCCATCTATCTATCTCTATGGCTATATGTCAACCAACGAACCATACCTACATTTGTGGTTTAAAATTGACCAATTCATTGGTTCTGTGAATAAACCATTGTATAAAAAATTGTACCTGATATACACTAGCAAACCATACGCTAAACATTGACAGAGGTAGAGTTTAAACAGAAATGAAAAATAAAAAATTGCCTAGATATTTTTTCACAATTTACCATATAGAACACAAAAAAAAACCTAAAGAGCACTTTTAATACAGTAAACATTTGAGAACCAACCAAAATACAAACAATGAATGAACTGAAAAAAAAAAAATATATATAAATTGTTAACCTTATAAACATGGCCCAGCCATAACTTTGTAAAACATCATACATCTACCATTTATATACGTAAATACTTTGAAAAGAGGAAGGAAGGAAGTAAAAAATGGCTATAGATGGACTCAATGGTATGGTTACACGTGTTTAAAAATTCTACTATTACTACCAGTATTCCTGCTGCTAACGTTATTGACTATTTATAGAGTGGGCGGTAGAGAGAGAGATGTGAGAAGAGGGTGTTTGTAACATGAAGTGTGTGTATGTTTATGCCCATAAAAAACAAACACAGTGGAAAATAGGTAAATGAACACCAATACTTTAACAATAAGTGTGTTTTTATGACCGGAGTATGTTGTGACGGTAGCAGTTGAGTCTCTTATGTAGTTGTTGTTATTATTTTCTGTTTTATTTTTTTTTATATGTAAACATTTTTGTAACATACCTATAGGAATTGGTTTTTAACGTATATATAAAAAAGCTGAACCTACTGTTGCTTTCCTGTTAGCAATGTTGCTGTTGATGATGACGATGATTATGGTGTCACAGCGCCGCATATTGTTTACTTGATTTTTTATGTAATTTACAATTTATGGTGTCTGCTTTTAGGCGCAATAACATGTTAAAACTTTTAAAACTTTGATGTTATGCTTAAGCTTATTCATGTTTAATATTTTAAATGAAGAGTTCAATTTGGAAATAAAAAATAAAATAAATATAAGGAATTGCAAGGAAATTTTTAAAGCATATTTTAAGGGGTACAAAAATATTGAAATATGTAAATTTAAGAAAAAGGGGTAGAATGGTAATAAAAATTAAAAAAACTAGTAGCCTTTTTAAAAGTGCTTATTTTTTTAATATATAATATTCATACCTGTCCATTTATTAATTACAAAATGAGCTCCTAATAATATGCTACAAAAACTTTAAATAATCTTTAGAAGTATTAAACAATTCAAGTTATATATTTTTATATTCTCCAATTAAGGTGTATTTACTTCATAGCATTGTGTCGTTTTATTTTCGAGGATTTTTATTAAAAAGTAAAATTTTTTTTAGCATAATATTAGGCATTTTCTTTAAAATATGATCCTGATACTAAAATCGAGCAATGCAATGACTAAGGCAACATAAAACTAGCAGTTATGAATTTATTTTGAGGCCTAAAACTATACAACAGCATATGTGAAACAGTAGTCAGAAATCAAATATATTTGTATTGAAATTTGATTTCAAACAATAAAGAATTATGAAGGATTGTCCTAACTTTCCTCATCTTGCAGGTTTTAAAGTGTGTTACTTCAACTAAAAAAATTGCTTTTATTTCATTAATTTTGCTATACTCTTATCTTGTATTGCATAGTTTTAGGCCTCAAAATAAGTGCATAGCTGCTAGTTTCCTGTAGCCATAGCAATGACATTTATGATTTTTTTTATAATAAAATCAACTTAAGTTTAAATAATTTGTTATATTTGTTGTAGAGTTTAATTCGGTTTAAAAATTGCAATCCTATATTTACTAAATGCCGAAAATTAAGATACAATAAAATCTAACATTTTCATAAAAATCATCGAAAATAAGACTACTTATTGTCAGTGGTATAATGTACACACCTTAAGTGATAGATGGTCTAAAAAAATTTGTTATTCGTTTGTAACACCTCTTTTGAGACGCTCTAGAAATGTCTGACCGTTTTTAACACGCCTTTTTTCGAAAGACAAATCTGGGATTATGATCAAAACCGTGAAATTTAGATAGATTTTGTATCGAATTCACGTTTTGTAAAAACACAAGATACCCATTGGTAAGAAGCAAAAATATTTTGCAAAATGTTTTTGTCACTCAAAGCCAGAGATAAAGATCATTTACTTTACTTTAAAAAGCTTTTAACTTTACCATTTTTAGGAATAAAAAAAAAAAAATGTTCTTATCCTTCTTTTTAAAAACATGTCTTAAAATTTCGAAAATCGTACCTAATATTTTTTTCTTAAAGCCTAAACGTATGCACTTTTTTACACAAAACATCAATATTTTTTTACATTTTTAGAAACATTTGTCAAAATTTTTAGAAACATTTAAAAAAAAATATCGAAATTTATATGTAATATCAATTTTTCATTGAGCCTGAAAGTATGCACCAGTTTTTTACACAAAATATCAGAAACCGTTTTACTCAGTATTACTTCATTTTACAATTACATTTCCTATGTGCCGGCCTTTTTCAATGGAAAACCAGTTTCAATTGTAAATTTTAAACCTATGGCATATTTTTAGGTGTTAAAAACAATTTGTGCATTTATACTTTCCCCCTCATTGCTTTTGCAAAATTTTGCATATTTTTAGGTGTCAAATTCTTTAACTGCATTCTTAAGTATGTGTTTTAATAATATCAATAATTTTATGGAAAAATTTTAAATATTTCTAAAAAAATTTTTTGAACAACTTTTTTTATGTTTGTTGTAAGCAAGGTCATTTAAGATCATAAAATAATACGATTTGAATGTTATTTATTTGAAATCTAATTGCATTTGCAAAGTACGCTTAAAAAATGTTGAGTAAATTACAACAGGTGGCACAAGGACGCGCTGTATTTTGAATAAGTCTATAGCATACTTCCTTAAGGTATGCTTTAAAAATATTAGAAAAACAATGCAAAGCATTAACGCGAAAACAGGATGATTAGTTGTGCAAAACCTTGGCTGTGTTTTGCAATCATTTGGATTAAGATTTACCACACATTATGTTGACCACACATATTGTCTATTGTTAATTATTTGAAACTTTCATTATATGTATTTTTTTAGCATTTTTAAAGCACACTTTGGGGATAATATTAGAAAATATACTTAATTATTAAAAATAATTGAAAAACACAACACTTGTGCTGATTAAGATTTATTAAGTCCACTTTGTTTCTTCAAACAAAAAATTCAATAAAATGTTGCATATTTTAAGGTGTTACTTAAAAATTTGTTTATAAGGTTTTCTTTAAAAATTTAAAATTTATTTAATTTTTCTACAATTTAAATTAAATAATATTTACCTTACTATTATTTTGTTTGACATTAAGACCTATAAATATTATTGTTTACACTTGTTACATTTTACCTATTCTATTCTATTTTTTTTTTTTTCTCTTATAAATTCTTTAATACCTTGGAGTACATTTCATTGTTGTTAGTTTAAATATTATAGTAAAAACCCAGTTTGTAAATATAAAAACATAGTTTTTTTTTTTGTATTTTTATTTGTTTATATTTTGTTGACACTTTACCTTAGACAATAACAAAAACTAATCGGCTTAATGAAGTTACTGCACTTTTGTAAATGTATGCAGATCTCTTGTTGTTTTGTGTTTTTATCACTTTATTGTGAGTTAAACTTAAACAACACTCATGTTTTATGCATTAAATGAAAACAAAAAACGAAATAACATTTGTATGAACTTTAATAATATTAAATTTGTAGAAATTTTATAAAATTAAATTTGTAGAAATTTAATTATTTACACAATTTTTTTTATTTGTATAATGATTTTGAAGCATATTTTTAAGGTAAAATTTTTGAAGCATATTTTTAGGGTCATCGGAGGTATTTTACTTAAAATTAAAAAATATTAAATATTTTTTATATAAGGTTTGCTTGTTTACCCAAATTTCTTAATAGTTTTACTACAACTGGAAAGTTTTGTTTACTTTTTGTATTGAAAATTTCCAGCTGTAGTAAAAGTGGTAAACATGAGTAGATTGTAGTAAGATAAACGAACAGGAATATAATTTTAAAGCATGCTTTTTAAAGCATACTTTAAGGGACAAGAAATAAACTATGGAATTAATTAATCTCTAGGTCCATCTGCTATATTTTACTTAAAAATGTTAAGTACTTTTATCTCATAAATAATTTTAGAGCATACTTTTAGGATGACAAACCCCAAATGGACTTATTAAACTTAAATATGGAAAATGGACTTATAAAAATAAAAATAAATAATAGCCAGCACTGCCTAATGTACAGTTCACACTTGCTGTTTTTAAGTGTTTAAGGGTTACGTGTTTAAAAAGTCTTTGTTCTGTGTCAATTACGTTCATATTCTGTTACTGGTGTTTTGTTAAACAACTTTTTTAACGTCGTAAGTGTGAACGCCATAAAAGCCTGTATTTGGAAGCTTTAATGATTAATAAGTTCTTAATTGGCTCAAATCACTAGTACAATTCTTTCACTTAAGTGTTGATGAAATCAAAATTACTGAAAGTAAAATTAAGTCCTTAATCTAGTCTTCTTAAAAATAAGGAAATCCCGTCTTGAAAAAATATCAATTATCTTGAAAAAACGAATTATTTTTACAATGCCGTCTACTCAATCCTATCTTAGAATTTTTATCGCATTGTTTTATGAGTATTTATATGTTAATTTGTATGTTGAATTGAAATTCCCTTTCCATATATATTTTCTAATTTAAAAGTGCAACGACTCTTACAATTTCTACCCCATTTATTTTTTTCACTTATAATGGATTTTTTTTTTACTCTTCACTAGAGGTGGAAAAAGTTTGCATATAAAAGTTTGTCAAAGCGTTTGTAACGAATATATGAGAACAAAAATTTCTAGAAATAATGCAAACTGTCACTAAAAGACTAAAAAAAACTGTTATCGATGTTTTGTGTAAAAATAAGTGCATACTTTTAGGATTAAAGAAAAAATTTATACTACGCATGATTTTCGTCATTTTTAAAAAGTTTCAAAAGAATTTTCAAAACCAAAAAAAAAAAATATATTAATTAAAAATTCAATTGATAATAAATTAAAAAACAATTAAAATTTTAATTATAATAAAATATACGATATTATTTTCTGTGTAGGTGCGCTGAACACTAACTTCAAAAAAGTTTTTGGAACTTTAATAATTTAAACCCGTACACTCAAAAAAAAAACTTTGTCAAATTACTAGGAAAAGTCTCGTAATCCCATTTCATCAATATTTGACAGTTTTCCTTGTTTTTTAACAAATCAAAATTTAATTTTTTTTTTTTTGTAATTTTACAAGTTTCCAAGATAATTTTACAAAAAAAATCTAGTAAATTCACGAGAATTCCTTGAAATTTTAATTGGTAAAAATTTTGTAAAATTACAAAATTATTGGTAAAAACCTTGTGAAACTTCTAGGAATTTTCGTAAATTAGGAGGAAGCAAAAAATCTAGTAAAATTACGAAACCTCTTTGTAAATTTTATCGTGTCAAAAAATTAGTAAATTTACAATTTAATTGGTAAAAGCCTTGTAAAGTTACAAAATTATTAGTAAAAATCTTGTAAAATTTCTAAGATTTTTTGAAAAATAGGAGGTAGCAAACAAAAAAAAGTTACAAGTTTTCTTGTAATTTTATAACGTTTTTTTTGAGTGTTCTGCCCAACGATCAAAGTTTTGTTTTTTTTTTTAGAAAATTTTCACCAAAAACTCTAAAATTCAATAGAATGGCGCCATGAGCTAAAATGGTCTGATCTGACTTAAATTAAATTATCTCATGCTCTAAAAAAATATTTCTTCTTTTCTTTTGTATAGTGCCTACAAAATTCGTGTAGTCCATATAAAACTTATTTTCCATGTCTCATTTTTCATTTGAATTGCATTGTTTTCATATCATGAAAAGCTTTGTTTTTTAGTTCTTGTTCTTGTTTTATTCGTTTTACCTAACAGTTACAAATGATTCCAGAGTAGAAGATAGAAAATGAAAAGAAAAAAAAAATAAATTTAAAAAAAAAAACAAATCACACGCATTTATAGGGTTTCATTACAAATAAGTAAGGAAACAAACATTATTCGCACATAATACACTGGGAAAGATTTCAATAAAAGCACAACAATATAAAAAATAAAATAATTTTGATCATACACCAATACGCCAATTGAGAACATACCGTTGTTTATTAAATTTATACCCTAAAAGTATGCAACAATATATTTAAAATATGATAAAAAAATCATGCCTGTGCAGTTTTTTGTAAATTATTTGTATTAACCTTAAAAACAGGAATATTCAAAGATGCATTAAACCAATATGCAAATATGATTAAGATAATATAAGTGCACATGGCGGATGAAGAGGCGGTTTGTATGGGGACTATCAGAAAAAAAATTTAATTTCTTCCCATTTTTTCAGAAATTTTCTAAATGTTACTAAATTTCAAATTTTGGTTTATTTATATTAAAAAATAATAATTGTTAAACTCAATTTTAAAATATTATATTTTGAGTAGGCTTATTTTAGCTCGAGGCAATTTTTCTTTAATAATTACACCATGATGAGAATAATTTTTAAGAAATTTTTTTTTTAAATCAATTAAAAAATTATACAAATAAATTCAAAAGTAATATGGAAAAAAATCTTATCGTAAAAATTATTCTCAAATGATAAATGTTCAAAATAGTAACCTTGTCTTCCCATTTTTGAAATATTTTTTTTAAATTTCTTTGTTAGAAAAAAATTTTGCCTGCCCTTAATTAAATTTCTCTTACTACTGTTGTGCATATATATACAAATATAAGTTGTTATATGTGCGAAACAATTGCAAGATTAAAAGAAATTAAATCTGTGTGTCAACCAACAACAAACCATATATATTACTTAAAAACCAGGAAGGCAGTAAAGCATTCAATCCGATACCAGTACATGTAGTCTTTATGAACATGGAGATTTTTTGTTGTTTGCTTGTTTTGCTTTAAATCGAATATACAAACAACTCATATGCAGATTAAAACATCTACTAGTGAAGTAATACTAGTTATTCTCTATAGTAACTAAGATTTTTTTTTTGTTGAACAACTAAAGAAATATGTATGTCATTGCATATACAATCATTGCCATCAACACATTTTCATTTTTATTTTTGTATATGCAAAAAAAAAAAAGTAGATTAAAAAACAAGTAAGAGTGAAATATTTGGTTTGAGGGAATTTAAAATACACTACTTGGTCATAAATTTAATTAAGCTGGAAAGTATGCTACAAATTTTTTATTTAATGGTCACCCTGTGAAAATGTGGGGTTATATGCTGCTTAAGGTGTGTTTACATCATACCACTGAGTCGTATGATTTTTATGAAAAAGCAATGTTTTTTTATAGCATAATTTTAGGCATGTAGTAAATATATGATTTTTATTAAACAGCGACAAAAAAATTTACATTTTGCTAAGTTTAAAAACAAATATAACAATTTATTTAATCTTAAGTTTAGGAATATGTTAAGTTTTTTGCCGCTTTTAAATAACAATCCTATATATATTACATGCCTAAAATTATGCTGTAAAAAAAATCTTGCTTTTTCATGAAAATCATACGACTCAGTGGTATGGCTTAAAGCTATGTTTACACCATACCACTGAGTCGTATGATTTTCATGAAAAAGCAAAATTTTTTTATAGCATAATTTTTGGCATATTGTAAATATATGATTGTTATTAAAAGCGACAAAAAACTCAACATTTTGCTAAATTTATAAACAAATATAACTATTTATTTAATCTTAAGTTTATAAATTCAGCAATATGTAAAGTTTTTTGTCGCTTTTAAATAACAATCCTATATATATTACATGCCTAAAATTATGCTATAAAAAATCTTGCTTTTTCATGAAAATCATACGACTCAGTGGTATGATGTAAACATAGCTTTAAGCTGTGTTTACACCATACCACTGAGACGTTTTATTTTCGACGATTTTTATAAAAAAGTAGATTTTTGCTGTAGCATAATTTTAGTCATTTTGTAAATATATGATCCGAAAATTAAATTCCAGCAAAACAATGACATTTATGATTTTTTTCATAAATCGATTTAGGATTAAATAAATTGTTATATTTGTTTATAAATTTAGCAATATGTAGAGTTTTTTGTCATTTCTAAAATAATGCTATGCAAAATTTAGCTTTTTCATAACAATCGTACAACTCATTGTCAGTGGTATGGTGTAAACAAAGCTTTAAAGTTTAATTTGTTGGTGTAATTATTACAAGTGATAATGAAATTCGATGAATTTTGAAATATCGTAGAAATAAAATAAAAATTATTTACAACAACAGACTTCAAGCTCAATTATTTCATTTGCATTTTAGTCGAAATTTTTCAAAAATACAAATCTTTGATCGAAGGGCGCCACGGGTTTAAATGATTGCATTTGACTCAAATTAAGTTTAAGTGATAGAAGGTTTTAAACTTTATGAAGTGGTCAAGGGAAAGAATTTTTGAGTATTTATTAAAAATTTCCGAAAAAACGACATTTTTGCAAATTTCAGATAGCGATATCTTGAATACCGTTTAACCGATTTTTAAAATTGTTTGATAATCGTGTTCAGCGCATCTTAATTAAACAATATGATGTATCGCAAGACATTTTTATTTATTTTTTTAATTTTCAAAAATCCAAAACTTTAAATTTCATAAAAAAATATTTAATAAAATTTTTTAAAATAAATCTCAAAATTTCCTGCCTATGAACCTTTCATAGAGCTTGAGACAATCTTTTATATAAACTAAATTTGAATCAAACACGATCTTTCTAATCCGTGGTTTTGGATTTTTGAAAAATTTCCTCCAAAATTAAAAATTAAATATCTTTTGCATGCTGAATACGAATATTAAATTTCTGAAATCGGTCAAGCAGTTTTCGAGATATTGCTATTTGAAGTTGGTCAACAAATTTTAATAAAATCTAAAATTTTTTATGCAAAAATTTCCACTAAAATTTTTGAAAAATTTCTCTTTCGGAACATTATTTTTATTTATTTTTAATGCTGAATACTAATATTAAAAAAATTCAAAAATAGCTTTTTGAAAATTGTGAAAAAATTTCCAAAAAGCGGGTTTTCTTACGTTCAAAAAATAACAAGTAGAAAAGTTAAATTCGACTTGGCCGAATCTATGAATACCCTCCACAATGCCCTTTTTAAGTGATAGTAAACTTTCTAACTTGAAAAAAATAAAATTTTAGATTAGAAATATTTTTTTTTTGTGTAAAAAAGCTTTTTTAAATTAATAAAAAAAAAAAATAATTTACTAAATTTTTTTTTTGAGTGTAATATTTTTCTTGAGTGTAAAATTTTTTTCGAGTGTATTTTTTTTTTTTGTGTAAAAATGTTTTTGAGTGACAAAAATACGTTGTAAAATATTTTTGTGACATACCAATGTTTTAAAACAGGTTTAACGGGTTTTCAACACGTGAATTTAAAGTGATGCTAATCTGAAATTCACGGTTTTGCTAATAACGACTGGACCGATTTGGCTGAAATTCAACACAAACTAGGCCAGAAAAGTGGCAAATATATATGCCAAGCTTCAGCTTCCTCAGAGTTGCCCTTCGAAAGTTAGAGTGTATATTAACTCGTAAATTCACAAAAAACCCTTGCGAAATTCAGGCTCATAACTTTTGCACCACGGGCCGATTTCGCTAGATTGAAATACCATCTTGACCAGGTAAATTCCCAACATATATTGCAAACTTCAGGAGCCTCCGTAAAGTCTTTCAAAAGTTAGTGTGTTTTCAACGGACATACAGACGGACGGACATCGCTAGATCGTCTTAAAATCGATCGAGGATCATGAATATATACTTTATGGGGTCCTAGACCAATATTTCGAGGTGTTACAAACGGAATGACAAACTTATATATACCCTTTATCACTAGAGTGGAGGTTATAAAAAATAATCAAAATATTTTTCCACTGTCATGAAAAAGTCATTGGAAAAAATGTTGAGATTTTTTTTAATTCTTGACCGTTGGAAAAAACACAATTTTTATCAAAATTCAAATAGCGATATCTCTAAAACAGTTCGACCTATTAAAATTTTCTCGATATTCTTGTTCAACGCATCAAATTTAATAAATATGATCACAAACACATTTTTTTTTTTTAATTTTTTTAAATTTCCAAAAAATTTGATTGAGGGCGCACATCGTTTTTAGATCGAATGGAAAAAAAAAATTTTACGGATATTTGGAAAATCAAAATTAAAAAAAAAAATGCTACTCGTAACTCATATTTTTAATACTTTTGTTGCTGTTCTATTTCCGCTTGTATCAAACCGTGTAACGAACTTATAAAGTTCCATTTTAAGTATGGTAGAGTACCTAAAGAATTCCAACAATCAAAAGTATAACATTATGTTGAACCTTTTATCTGTATTCTAGAGAAAAAGTGCGTAAATTTGTTAAAATGCAACAACACTTAAGAGACAAAAAGTAAAAATCTTTTGAAATTCTGTAATGAATATGATAAGTGTGGGAGTTTTTGATGCAATAAGGAAGTAAATGACGATGCACCAATTACTGAGAGACTTAAATAACAATTTATTTTATGGAAAATTTAAATATAATTTAAATGGAATTTATTTTAACAAATTTCCAAGATCATTTTACAAAAAAATTATAGTAAATTCACGATAGTTCCTTGTAATTTTAATTGCGCCAAAAAAACTGTAATTTTTTGTAAATTTTATTGGTAAAAAGCTTGTAAAATTACAAAATTATCGGTAAAAAGCTTGTAAAATTACTAGCAATTCTCGTAAAATAGGAGGTAGCCAAAAATCTAGTAAAATTACGAAACCTCTTTGTAAATTTTATAGTGTCAAAAAATTGTATTGTAAAATTACAAAATTATTGGTAAAAATCTTGTAAAATTACTAGGAATTTTTGTCAAATAGGAGGTAGCAAACATAAAAAAGTAACAAGTTGTTCTTGTAATTTTGCAAGGTTTGTTTTTTGAGTGTATTAATCGTTGTGTGATATCAAGGGGTAAGTTATTGTTTCCACCTTAGAGTATGCTTTAAACTTAAAAAATCAATATTTCTTATAGCACAATTTTAGGCATGTAGAAAATATATGATTGTTATTTAAAAGCGACAAAAAAACTCAACATATTGCTAAATTTATAAAAATTTATTTAATCTTAAATCGATTTATTAATAAAAATCTGGGATTAAATTTTCGAATCAAATATTTTCAAAACGCCTAAAATTATGTTAAAGCAAAATCTTACTTTTTTATAAAAATCGTCGAAAATAAAACGTCTCAATGATATGGTGTAAACAAAGCTTTAGGACTATTTTTTTAATCAAAACAAATTTGTTTTCTTATACCGCTGAGTCAAATGATTTTCGACATTTTTAGAAAAATTTCTGAAAATCCCGGTGAAAAATGTTCGTATATGGAAACATATACGAGGATATATGGCTACATATATGAAGATATATGACCATATGTGAACCATATATGGACACATATGTACATATATGAACATATGTGTGGTCATACATAATTATGTATGAATCATATACGTCCATATACGTAAAGTGAACCCATATGTAAATATATGGCATACATGTACAATGTATATATTAAGCATATATGATCATATATGCTCACAAATATGTTCATATATCTACATTAGAGTGTCCCTTATTTTGGAAATGTTGGAAATCTTGAGACGGTACCCGCTCATTTTTTTCCTTTTGACTTAAAAATAACTCAGGAAAAATTTTACGCCCCTAGGACCACGCCTTCCCTACGCGACGGGCCCTTAAAGAGCGGGGCCTAAAAAATCATTTTTCCATACAAACCAAAAAATTTTTTTTTTGATTTTTAATTTTTTTGTTATTATTTATTATATTACTTGGTTTGCTTATTCACAACAAAAAATTTGATTTTGGTGGGATAAGTCTTTCAGCGCTAAAAAATTTTTCGCAAAAAAAAATTTTGAGCCGCCGGGGTCCTACAGTAAAAAATTTTTAAAAAATATTTTTTTTTAGTTTTGACCAGCAACGGTTTTAGCTGCTATGTTGCTTTAAATGATATATATTCATAAAAAAATATTTTTTGTATCTGTGACATCTTAATCGTGTTCTAAAAAAGGGTAAAAAATGCATTGATGATTTTTTTCGATACACGATAAAAATGTCACAAATATGAATAATATTTTTTTTGGAATATATATCATTAAAAACAACATAAAAACTAAAACCATTGCTTTTCAAAACTAAAAAAAAATATTTTTTAAAAATTTTTTACCGTAGGATTCCTACGGCTCAAAATTTTTTTTTTCGAAAAAGATAAAGATGTCACAGATGAATAATTTTTTTTTTGGAATATATATCATTTAAAGCAACATAGCAGCTAAAACCGTTGCTGGTCAAAACTAAAAAAAAATATTTTTTAAAAATTTTTTACTGTAGGACCCCGGCCGCCCAAATTTTTTTTTTGCGAAAAATTTTTTAGCGCTGAAAGACTTATCCCTCCAAAATCAAATTTTTTGTCGTGAATAAGCAAACCAAGTAATATAATAATTAATAACAAAAAAATTAAAAATCAAAAAAAAATTTTTTTGGTTTGTATGGAAAAATGATTTTTTAGGCCCCGCTCTTTAAGGCCCCGTCGCGTAGGGAAGGCGTGGTCCTAGGGGCGTAAAATTTTTCCTGAGTTATTTTTAAGTCAAAAGGAAAAAAATGAGCGGGTACCGTCTCAAGATTTCCAACATTTCCAAAATAAGGGACACTCTAATCTACATGTATGCCATATATTTACATATGGGTTCACTTTACGTATATGGACGTATATGATTCATACATAATTATGTATGACCACACATATGTTCATATATGTACATATGTGTCCATATATGGTTCGTATATGGTCATATATCTTCATATATGTTGCCATATATCCTCGTATATGTTTCCATATACGAACATTTTTCACCAGGATGTCAAAAATCACCAGAAATATAAATTTTTCTTTTACCCCTAAAATTGTTTTATTCAATGTTATAATGACAATTGGTCTTTATGACAATTTTTTTTAACATTTGATGGATCTTGTGTTGCATATCGTAGGGGTTTAATATTATTTTAAAAATGTTTTTTCCGTTAATAACATACATTTTTTTCCAAGGAAAAAAAAATCATAACAATTTTATAACTGAAATAAAATTTCCAAATTAATATTCTTTTTTTCTCTCTTTTTCTTTCTCTTTTTAGGTAATTATTACAAAAAGAAAATTGTTTGTTAAAGAATATTTACAACTTTACTAGCAACCTGTTACCTTGTTTTCTTGCTGCAAACTTTATGCCAGTCGTAAACCAGCAAACATTACATCCCGGAAAAATAGTAAAGGAAAAACACAACCAAAATACAAGTTTGTTATTCAAATTTACGTTTCATTTAGAATTTATGTCAAAAACTACACAGAAAAAAAAAATATAAGAAAAAAAAACACAACCAACATGAAAATAACATCTAACTACAGAAATTTATGTCTTCTTTTGCTGTAAAGTTTACGATTGCAAACGAAAAAAACAAACGTAATGTACAAAGACATGAAAATTCGGATTTTACAAGTAATAAACATCCCAAAAAGTATGCTGCACTTTTTTTGTAAAGATTTTACATATTCATCCCTTGGAAATGTAAGAAATAAGCGTAAAAAAATAGTAATGCCTAAAGAAAAACCGTAAAAAAATGAACTGTTAACTAGTGTTTGTTAGGCCATAAAACTTTTAACAAGAGTTACATGCTAAGTAATATAGAAGTTGAGAGAAAAAAACAAACAGGATTTTCTTAGCAGACTTTTAAGGAGTAAATAATAAAAAAAAGAAACTGTTTCAAAAGCCTAATAAATAGGAACATAAATCATAGCTAGGGTTAAGCCAAACTAAAAGAAAAAGTTGATAATAGCAAACAGCTAGTTAAAGAAGTTTTTAAATTAAAGAAATCGATGAATTCGAGCAAGAGTTGTTCAAAAAATGTTTAAATTAAAGCATACTTTGTGGATAAAATATTTTTATTTAAAATTCTTAAGTTGATAAATCTTATTATGTAGTCAGTCGATAGACCCTTTAACAAGTTCAATTTAAAATCATTGCCTACCTTAGGGATCAACCATATAGTTTGAAATCAATCTTATGAAATCAATGAACAGAAAATAACTTAATTTATAAAAAATTAAAAAAAAAACTTTTTATTTAAAAAAATAACGATTTTAAATACTTAAGTTTGTTTAACGTATTTTACAAGTTGCATACTTTAGTGGGTATATTTATATTAAACACTAACAAGGGAAGTATCTCAACCCTTATGAACCGATTTGCATGAAACGTAAAATATATGTAAAAGAGAGAATTCTAAGGTTGGGGTGTCTCGGCTTATCGGCCATATCGGGGATTTAGGGGTTCAAAACATGGGTCAAAAAATGGCGAAAAAATCGTTTTTTGGACTTTTCAGCCATTTCTTTCTCAGAAACTATATGATGTTTACATATGAGAAGAAAGGTTTTTTTAATGCCTATCCAACGGTGGCACAACCTTGTAAATGTTTGCCTTCGTTAAATGCCTTTTACATGAAAATGTGTAAATTTTGGGGGGTATTTATATGAAGACATATACCTACGATATCCATATGAATACGAAATAATCTTTATTAAATTTAATTCGACACGTATTTTTTCTTTAGACGATATTCCTTTTAGTTCGGGAGTTATCGAAGTTTTCCCGGAGGTCCACATTGTTTCATAAGGGGACAACGAGATTTTGAAACACAGATATGGCCGATAAGCCGAGACACCCCAACCTTAAAATCGTCTCATTAATATATATTTTAAGTTTCAGGCAAATCGGTTCATAAGGGTTGAGATACTTCCCTTGTAAGAGCATATGGTTTGAAGCGTAATTAATGTATGTATTAACAGCATTACTAAAATGAGGCCACAAATAAATAAAACTAGTTTTTGAATAGTTTAATTGCAGTATTTAAGAATTTAGTATATCTTCAGGAAAAATGCATAAGAATCTAAAATTTTTCTAAACAAAATGTTCGAAATCTTTAAATTGTTCTGTAGAAAAAGTCTACGAATCTTTTAAAATTTTTAGTAGAAAAAAACTGATAATTTTTCTAAGGATACAATTTAAGGAAAAATTTGAGAATTTGTCTATAGAAAGAAATTATCGGAATCTGAGAAATTTTTCTATATGACAAATGTCTCGTCTAATACTTTTTCAATAAAAACACTGTTTTGGACTTGTTCTATTTGAAAATTTAGGAAAAAGCAAAAATGTCTCAGAATAAGAGATTTTTCTATAGAAAAAATATCTTAGAGTCCAAAGCTTTTTCTGTCAAAAAAATTTCTCAGAATCTAAGACCTTTTTTATAAAAAAAAATAAATCCCCAAGTATTTTTCCATACTTTTTTCCAATTTTTCCAAAAAATTCTCTTAAAAATTATAATTTTTTCTTTTTATTTTTTGACTTTTTAAATTGATTAACAATATTCCTTACATTTTTCTTATTTTTTTTAAATTTTTTATAAAAAAAACACATTTTTGAATGGTAGTGGTAATTTTTTAACATTCTGCCAAAAATTTTTTTTGGTAAACCTTGGATTCCCTTTGGAGTAATTGGTGTCCATAAAAAGAATTTCTTAGTCGTGGGCATAAATCTTAATTTAAGACATAGTATGAGAGTTTATGTAAATATGGGAATTATTTGTAATTTTAGTATAGTCGTGTGGTTAGTATTCAAAAGTCATATACTAAGTCTTATACTAAGACGTTTTGAAAGTCTTATACTAAGACTTATAAAAAGTTTCATACTTATTTTATTAAAAAAGTCTTATACTTAGACTTATAAAAAGTCGACTACTTACATCTATTAAAAGTATTAGTATAAGACTTATAAAAAGTCTTATACTAAGACTTATAAAAAGACTTATAAAAAGTCTTATACTAAGACTTATAAAAAGTCTTATACTAATATTTATAAAAACTCTTATACTACTACTTATAAAAAGTCGTATACAAAGACTTATAAAAAAAGCTTGTAATAAAACTTATACCGAGTATTTACCTATGTAAAGCCTAAAAATTGTACCAAATTGAAAATGCTAATGATTTCTGAATTCTTCTTACTTTATTTTATTAAGAAACAAAATTTCTCTAACTTTTTTAAGTGCTAAGTTAAATATAAATCTTTCAATGTTGTTTCATTTTTAAATATATATAATAAATTTCCTCTTATAAAGAGTCTTACACTTATTAAAAGTCTTATACTAAGAATTATAAAAAAGTATTTTTCTAAGACTCACATAAAGTTTTATACTTAGACCTACACAAAGTTAAGTCTAAAAATAGTGCCAAATTGAAAATAATATTCATTTGAGAATACCTATACAAAGACTTATAAAAAGTCTTATACTATGACATATAAAAAGTGGCATACTAAGACTTATAAAAACTCGCATACTAAGACTTATAAAAAGTCGCATACTAAGAATTATAAAAAAAAATTACTAGGACTTATAAAAAGTTTTATACTGAGACTTACAAAAAGTCTTATGCTAAGACTTATAAAACGGTTTATTCTAAGACTTATATAAAGTCTTATACTAAGACTAATAAAAGTTCTTCACTAAGACTTTTAAAAAGTCTTATACGGAGAGTTATGAAAAGTTTTATATTAAGACTTTAAAAATCTTATATTAAAGCTAATAAAAAGTCTTAAACTAAGATTTATAAAACGTATTATACTAAGACTTATAAAAAGTCTTATACTAAGACTTATAAAAAGTCTTATACTAAGATTTACAAAAAGTCTTATACTAAGACTAATAAAAAAACGTATACTAAGAGTTATAAAAAACTTATAATAAGACTTAATAAAGTCTTATACTAAGACTTATAAAAAGTATTATACTAAGACTTTTAAAAAGTCTTATACTAAGACTTTTAAAAAGTCTTATACTAAGACTTATAAAAAGTATTATACTAAGACTTATAAAAAGTCTTATTTTAAGACTTATAAAAAGGGTATTATTTAGATTTATAAAAGTCTTACTCAAAGACTTATTATAAAAAAGTCTTATAATATGACTTATAAAATGTCTTATACTAATACCTATAAAAAGTTTTATACTAATATAAGAAGTGTTATACTAAGACTTATAAAAAGTCGTATACTAAGGTTTATTAACAGTCTTTTACTTAGACTTATAAAAAGTCGTATACTTGGATTAATAGAAGGGGTTACACTAAGAGTTATAAAAAGTTTCATACCTACAATTAATCTTATGAGAAGTCTAATACTAAGGCTTATAAAATCTTATACTCAGTTTAATAAAAAGTCTTAAACTAAGACTTATAAAAATTCTTATACTTAGACTCATAAAAAGTAGCCGACTTAGACTTATTAGAAGTTTTATGTTTAGACTTATAAAAAGTCTTATATGTACTAAGATTAAGTCTACAACTAGTGCCAAATTGATAATAATAATGATTTAAAATCACTCATATTAATACTTATTAAAAGTGGTATACTTAGACTCATAATAAATGTTTGTGCTAAGACTCATGAAACATTTTATACCAAAACTTATAGAAATTCTTATACTAAGACTTATTAAAAGTCTTATTCAAAAACTTATAAAATATCTTAAACTTTGGCTTCCCAAAAGTCTTGTACTAAGACTTATGAAAAGTCTTATACTAAGACCTATAAAAAGTTTTATACTAAGACTTATAAAAAGTCTAATACTAAGACTTATAAAATGTCTTATACTAAGACTTAAAAAGTTTTATCCTAGTACTCAGAAAAAGTGTTATACTAAGACTTATAAAGGTCTTTTACTTATACTAAGATTTATAAAAGTGTTATAATAAAACATATAAAAAGTCTTATACAAAGTCTTTTAAAAAGTAAAGTCTAAAAATAGTGACAAATAAAAAATGACAATAACTCGAGAATATATTTTCCATTTATCTATCTTCATAACTTTAATTTTGTTTTTTTTTTTTTATTAAGAAAATAATTTTCCTTAACTTTTTTATAATTTTTTTTTTATGGGTTTTAAATAATTAATGTTCTTTCAATGTTGTTTCATTTTTATATATAATTAATGAATTGCCTGTTGTTGTTTGTTTTCTTTTTTTTTAAATAACTTTTTTTGTAAAAAAAATCTAGAAAGTTTTCTTTTTATACCACATTTAATGTGTCCCTTAACATTTAACACTTGAGATTTTTGCAATTAAAAATTTATAATATTTTTTTCTACCACAATAACACAAATAATATAGGTTTGTTGCCTAGTCAGGACAATAGAAAACAAACTTTACAATTTAAACTGAAAACAGAAAACTGTATTTATGACCAACTTACAATTGTAGATTATACGTAGACTGTTGTAAGTTTTCTACAATGTTTTGTGGCTGAGATGACATTTACAGTGTTGTAAAAGCAATTTTAGTTTTACTCCACCTCTTCTCTTTTCTTGGAGGAGGAGAAGGAGGAATAAGTAAAGATTTAAAAAAAAAATGTGTGTAAAGTGTCTTTTCCAGTATTGTGTTATATAGTTTTTTCTTCCATTTCTTATCCTATACCATTTTTAGTTATTATGGCATTTGTAAATTGGTGTTGCTAAGGTTTTTGTGGTCGATGTTAGTGTTATCATATTTTCCTATAAATTTTACACTATACTGTAGAGAGTTATAGGAATGACCGCAATAGATTTACTTTTTTCTATTGTACTATTGTAGCAACAACAAAAGCTACAGATTTGGATAAGTAAAAAAGAATGCTAAAAAAACAGCAAGTTGTAAATTTATGCACAATGCCAGTGGTCATGACAGGATCCATAGAGAGTTTGAAAAAGAATATAAGAGGTTTTGCTTAAATAGTTTCTATAACTTTTAATATGTTTTCATGTAAATTTTCATATTTCCTATAAAACTATGAACATTTTTAAAATATATTTCCGGTTATAAGGTTAGATTTTTTTATGAAGAAAATTTATTTGTTTGTTTTTTTATAGTGAAAACATTTAAATTTTTGCTGGATTTTTTAATTAGGTATTCTTTACATTTAGTGAATCGATTAAGATTTACTTATACCTATTTTACACTATCACACTTTTCCATTATACACATCGAAGTTTACCACTTTCTAAAAGATTTTTGTATTCTTTTTTGATTGAAACCTGGTCGTATCTAATAAGTGAACAACCATTTCTGTCAAAAAAATTTTATAAAATATTTTTCTAACATAGTGAAATCACGCTTGTATAATGGAAAAGTATAATAGTGTAAAGTTAATCGCAAACCAGCTGAAGTTGTTTTTGACTCACCCTGTTCGAATTTACTATATTTAATATTTTATCATACTTTAAAGCATACTTTAAGGAGAGTGGTTTGTTTAATCCTGATGTGGAATGTATTTTATTTAAAACTTACTTGACCCGGTCCAGATTGGTGGGACAGAAACTAAAGCACAGACTTCTGCTTGTTACTAAAAAGTACCCAGCAGAAATTTTGCTGAACTGAAAGCAGCTTTTGGAAAGGAGTCACGAGTCATAGATCACATCCAAACCACCTCAATTCATGCATGATTCCTACGGATTTTTCTTCACCTTGGGACTATCAAAAGTATTCGGCAAATTTTTAATTTACTTGACCTAAAAGTTATATGGTACAAATTTGACGCAAATCGGATTAAATTAATACGTGGCGCCCGATGGTCAATGTTTTAGATTTTCGAAAATTAAAAAAAAAAAAATTGGGTAAAGTTTTCCGAAAATCCAAAACTTTGTTCGAATAGCGCCCCGGGTAAAAATTATTGAATTTGGGTCAAATTAGGTTTAAATAAAAGACTATCTCAAGCTCTATAAAAGAGTCGAAGAAAGTTTGTTTGAGATATTTTTTTTAATTTCTTTAAAGTAGGATAAAACCGCCATTTTTTGCAAACTCCAAATAGCGACATCTTGAAAACCGTACGACCGACTTATAAAAAGTCTTATAAAAAGACTTATGAGAAAACTTATACTAAGACTTATTAAAAGTCTTATACTAAAACTTATCAAAAGTCTTAAAGCTAAATTTATAAAAGTCTTATACTAAAACTTTTAAAAAGTCTTGTATTTAAACTTATAAAGAGTCTTATACTAAATAAAAAGTCTTATACTTAGATTAACAAAAAGTTTAATCCTAAAACTTATAAAAAGCCTTATTCAAAAAATTATAAAAAGTCTTATATTATATTTTATAAAAGGTCATATACTAAGACTTATAAAAAGTCTTATACTAAGAGTTATAAAAAGTCTTATACTAAGAGTTATAAAAAGTATTATACATACTAAGATTTATAAAAAGTCTTATACTAAGACTTATGAAAAGGATTATACTAAGACTTATAAAAAGTCTTATACTAAGACTTATAAAAAGTCTTATACTGAGACTTATAAAAAGTCTTATACTAAGACTTATAAAAAGTCTAATACTAAGACTTATAAAAAGTCTTATACTAAGACTTATAGTAATATTTATAAAAAGTCGTATACTTAAATTTATAAAAAGTCTTGTACTAACACTTATAAAAGGTATGACACTAAGAGTTATGAAAAGTCAAATACTAAAGCTTTTAAGCTGTTTGATACTACCACTTGTAAAAAGTTGTATAAGACTTATAAAAGGTTTTATACTAGGACTTAATAAAGGGTTTTTTCTAAGATATATAAAAAGTCTTATACTAAGACTTTTAAAATGTGTTATACGAAGACTTTTAAAAAGTCTTATACTAACACTTGTAAAAGTCTTATACTTAGACTTATAAAAAGTCTTATACTAAGAATATTAAAAAGTCTTATACTAAGACTATTAAAAAGTTTTATACTAAGATTTCTTAAATGTTTTATACAACGTACATAAAAAGTCTTATACTAAAATTTATAAAATACCTTATACAACTTAGATTTATAAAAAGTCTAATACTAAGACTTATAAAAAGTCTTATACTAAGACTAATAAAAAGTCTTATACTAGACTTATAAATAGTGTTAATATAAGAGGCATAAAAAGTATTAGAGTCGGAAAATTTTTGGTATACTAAGAATTACAAAAAGTCTTATACTTAGACTTATAAAAAGTCTTATACTAAGACTATTAAAAAGTCTTATACTAAGATTTATTAAATGTTTTATACTAACGTCTTACACTAAGATTTTTAAAATACCTTACACAACTTAGATTTATAAAAAGTCTTATACTAAGACTTATAAAAAGTCTTATGCTTAGACTTGTAAAAACAATATACTAAGACTTGTAAAAAGTCTTATACTAGACTTATAAAAAGTGCTAAAATAAGAGGTATAAAAAGTATTATAGTCGGACAACTTTTTGGTACTCGTGTTCAGTGCATCAAAATTAATAAAAATGATGTGTCGCACGACTCATTGTTTTTTTTTTCTTTTTGTTATTTTAAAAATGTAAAACTTTGATAGAGCAGAAAAAATATAGGGACGCGTATGTTTTTAAGTGGCCCAAATTCATATTTAGGAGGTGCAAATGAGGGGGAAGTAACGGTAATTTTTCAGTTTTTTTTCGTTAATCTCATATATTATGCAAAGAAACCTTGTCATGTTACAAACCAAATGAAAGGTCTTTAGAAAACCTATCTGCGTGTGTAAAGAATGTATCCAAACATGAAAAACTTTTCGTTATATTGAGTAAAATACCAAAATTTTATGACATGTTTGTTAATAAGTCGAAAAATATTATTTTTTGGGATGCTGGAAGCTCCGCGAAATAGATATTTTAAATACCTTTATTCTGATACCACATATGCTTATATTAATTTTGTATAAATAGGCGTAAATCGTAAAAAACTTAAAAAGATTTATTTCCCCGTACAAATAAAAATGTCATCATTCATATTAAAGGATGTCATTTGGAGTATAATATAAACATTTTATTTTGCCACGCCCCTCCGCCTACAAACAAAACATCAAAAATCAGACTTCACACTTTCACCCGCTAGGCTATTTTAAAGATTTCCTGAAAATTTCATCAAAAATAATGAAATAATAACAATTAAGTCATTTCAAGACACACTTTTTTGTTATATCCAGATTTGTTGCATATCTTAGGAGTAAATTTTTATTTAAAAATGTTTATATTGCAGTTTCTGCTTCAAAAGTTAAACTTTAATATTTGAAAACAAACTAATTGTAAAAACATCATGTTAATTTAAATAAAAACCCAGAACTTGTTTTCCTATTTTCCACTTGAATTATGCAGCAAAAATTTAACTTTTTCTCAAAACTAACATGAGAATTGCAGATATTGTCCAGAAATGAAATTAGATTATAATCAAAACAATCCAATTTTATATTTTTTTATCATGTTGCATAAGTCTTTCATTTTTTTTGTTCTCTTCTTTTTTTTTATAAATTTAGCTTAAGGCTTTAATTAAACATTTTCATTTTTATATTTTGTACAAATGTCAAATACAGTTTGGCATTCAATGTAGGTCATTGATTATTTATTGCCCACTAGCAAAATTTTTAAGTTTAAAAGCATAAAATTACTGCAGTTGTCAGAGAAACATAATTTTTTTTTTTTGTAACAGATTTTTTTATAACAGATTTTTAATGCTACATTTGACAGTAGGAGTTTCTTTAAAAAAAACTTTATGATTTTTTGAATTAAATTTCTTAAGTCTTCTTTTAATATTTTTAAAGTGCAAAAAATCTTTCACTTTTTTGTTTAAATCTTTCTTTAAATTCTTTTTTTAAAATTTTATTAACATGTGGTTATCAATCATTGGCAATTTAAACTACCACACATGTAACACCAACCGTCATTCATTCATTCCTCTATGCATTTATGTCATAGTTAAAAGATGATTGCATAGCTTAAGGCTTACACAAAACTAAAATTGATTGGATGTATACGATTGAACAGTCATAATCAAGTAAAGCTTAGACTTTTAGACGACTACACTTTTTTACATACAACAATTACAGAAAATACAATTTTTTTTCCAATAGCTTTAGCAAACATACAAATACGCAAATGTATGCCAGCATCAACATATACATATGTAAAACTGTTTAAATACAAGTGTATGCATTTGTCTGTGTACGTAACTAAAGGACATATGTAGTCATTCGTGAATATTGGTTGTATAAATGTAGCAATCGACCCAATTACTTTGTAACAGCTTCATTGAGCTTATTTCTAGTCGTAATTCTCACTTTCATTTTGTTGATACAAACATACATACATATGTATGTATTTGTATATAGTTTTTGTTTATGTGAACATTTTTATGTCTGTCTGTTTTTTTGGATTTTTTGCTGTCATTTCTATTTATCGTTTGTGTGAGACAGATTTTTTTGTGAATTTGTGATCAATATAGATTTTTGTATTATTTTGGTATTTGATATTAAAATAGGAATTTGATTGACAATTTTTGTGTAGATTAACAGAATTTTTAACTAGTATTTAGTAGAACAACAAAAATAATTAAAAAATTCTAAAGTATACTTTGAGGATAAAAACTATAACAAAAATTAAAGCAGGTTATTGGGGTGTAAAGGTAAAGGCTAAAATTAAGTTTTATTTAACAATTGTTGAGTAATTTAAAACATTTCAGCCTTCGGGTTTTTTCAATTTCAAAATGATCTAATTAGCTTAAAAGATCAGGAACTTATGTAAAGAAAGTAGCCGAAAAGTTTAGGGCAGTCTGCAATTGTGATTGTGCTATTTTTGCACAAATCTTATTGTTAGCAGAACACTTTTTATAACAAGTCTTTGTATAAATCATAGAATAGAGATTTTTGTAAGCCTAAAAATAAGTCTTGGCATCAGTCCAAGTATAAGACTTTGTATAAATCTTAGTATAGTACTTTGTATAAGTCTTTGTATAAATGTTTGTATTATTCTTATTATACGACTTTGAATTAGTCTTAGTATAACGCTTTGTGTATGACTTTAAATTAGTCTTAGCAGGGGGTATCCTAGGACGCCACTTTGAAAAATGATTTCTCTTTTTGTATGGATGAAAACATACAAGCAGGTTTGCGAAATTACTTTTTCACCAGTGTGTGGAGAACAAAAATCAGCTTTCACCAGTATGGGGAAATACTTTGCTAAAATCGCTTAATGAAGGAAATAGATATACATTAAAATCTATATATAAAACTTTTGTAATGTGTAAATATAATATTTTTGTAATGTCTAAATATAATATTTTTGTATTGTCTAAGTATAAGACTTTGTAAATATCAAAGTATAAGACTTTGTAAATGTCAAAGTATAAGACTTTGTAAAAGTATAATTATAAGAATTCTAGGTATAAGACATTGTAAAAGTTTTAGTATGAGACCTAGTAAAAGTCTAAGTATAAGACTTTGTAAAAGTCTAAGTAAAGACTTTGTAAAAGTCTAAGTATAAGACTTTGTAAAAGTCTAAGTATATGACTTTGTAAAACTCTAAGTATATGACTTTGTAAAAGTCTAAGTATAAGACTTTGTAAAAGTCTATATATAAAACTTTGTAAAAGTCTAAGTATAAGACTTTGTAAAAGACTTAGTATTAGACTTTATAAAAGTCTAAGTATAAGACTATATTAAAATCCTATACTTAGACTTTGTAAAAATCTAAGTGTAGGACTTTAAAAATTTTAGTATAAAAGTTTATTAAAGTCTAGGTTAAAGACTATGTAAAAGTCTAAATATAAGACTTTGTTAAAGTCTTAGTATAAGACTTTGGAAATTTCAAGGTATAAGACTTTGATTAAGTATAATTATAAGAATTCTAGGTATAAGACTTTTTAAAAGTTTTCTAATGATAATTAAGTAAAAGTCTAAGTATAAGTATAAGACTTTGTAAAAGTCTTAGTATAAGACTTTGTAAAAGTCTAAGTATAAAACTTTATTAAAGTCTGAATATAAGACTTTGTAAAAATCTAAGCATAAGACTCTGCAAATTTTAGTATAAGACTTTGTCAAAGTCTAGGTTAAAGACTATGTAAAAGTCTAAATATAAGACTTTGTTAAAGTATAAGTCATTGTAAAAGTCTAAATATTAACTTTTGCAAAAGTCTATGTGTAAGACTTTTTGAATGTCTAAGTATAACACTTTGTAAAAGTCTGAGTATAAAACTTAAAATAGTTCATTGTACCGTAAAAGTATCAGACTTTACAAAAGTTTTAGTATGAGATTTTGGAAAAGTCTAAGTATAACACTTTGTAAAGTCTAAGTATAAGACTTTGTGAAAATCTGGGTATAAGACTTTTTAAATGTTTATGTATAAGACTTTGTAAAAGTCTAAGTATTTGACATTGTAAAAGCCTAAGTATCAGACTTTGTAAAAGTCTAAGTATAAAAATTTGTGAAAGTCTAAGTTTAAGATTTTGTAAAAGCTTAAGTATAAGATTTTGTAAATGTCTAAGTATAAGCCTATGTAAAAGCCTTAGTATAAGACTTTTCAAATGTCTATGTATAAGACTTTGTAAAATTCTAATTATTATACTTTATAAATGTCTAAGTATAAGACTTTGATAAATTCTAAATATTAGACTTAATAAAAGTCTTTGACATTGTCAATTTCTGCGTATAAGACTTTGTAAAAGTTTAAGTACAAGATTTTGAAAAACTCGAAGTACAAGACCTTGTAAAATTCTAGGTATAAGAATTTGTTTAAGTCTAAGTATAAGACTTTGTAAAAGTTTTAATGTGGGACTTTGTAAAAATTTAAGTATAAGACTTTGTAAAAGTCTAAGCATACGACATTGTAAAAGTCTAAGTATAAGACTTTATAAATATCTTTTATAAGACTTTTAAAAGTCAAAGTATAAGACTTTGTAAAAGTTTAAGTATAAAACTTTGTAAAAGTTTAAGTATAAGACTTTGTCCATGTCTAAGTATAAAACTTTGTAAAAGCCTTAGTATAAGACTTAACAAATGTCTAAGTATAAGAACTTGTTAAAATTAAAATATACGATTTTGCAAAACTCTAAGCACAAGACCTTGTAAAAGCCTAAGTATAAGATTTTGTAAAAGTGTTTCTGGAAGACTTTGTAAAAGATTTATTATAAGACTTTGTAAAAGTCACAGCATTTGACTTTGTTAAAATCTAACCAGAATATTTCTTATAAACCTTTGTATAGAATAAAATTTATAGAATAAGTATTTTTGTAAGTCTCAGAATGAACTCTTATACTCAGATTTTACTTTTTAATCACACAATAACACTACGTTTGAACTTTAGCCAAACTTTTTCCCTAATAATCTCTCAACAATGTTTTAGTTTTTTCTTTAATATCCCCAAAAAAATTAAAATCTCAATTGGTTTTTATTGCTTCAAAAATCTTTTATTTAATCCTTTAGTGCTCTTTATCTAACAATTAATTTTACCATTGTCGTTGGTGTAATATTGGTCACAATTTGTATCCATTTTTTTTTGTTGCTATATTTTGTTTGGATAATATACTGACGGTCTATATATGATGATATCAACATTGCCAGAGATACTGTTAAACTTTTAACCACAAAATTACTTAATATTTAAGCCTACTACTACTACTACAAAAAACCACAGATGAACACTTACAAAGCGATAAATAACAAATAGAGATCAGGCTCAAAACAGGCCTTTTGTTAATTTTTGAAAATAAGAGAAGTAAAACTTAACAACAACAAACGAAACAACACACACATACACTTAGAACAATGTCTAATTCAATACAGACATATGACACATATACAAAAAGACTTTAACTAACACATACGCATACCAATTGAAAAACTTGAATTGAAATTTTGTGTTTCTTTCATATAGCAAATGTCATATGAAAAGAGAAAGAAGTATAAAACATAAACCAAAAAAAAATAAAAACAAAGTGACAATAAAAACTATTTTTTTGTGGTCGCATTAAGAGGATTCACGTAAATTACAAAAAATACACATAAAGGACTCATGATTGTGTAAACTCTTAAACGAATAACACACATAGTATTATATATAACATACCATATAGAACCCGTATATATAATCATGTATATGTTTTTGTAAACCAATATAACTGAAGGTTACATTTACAATAGTCTACCTTCTTGTGTGTAGTAGTAGAGTGGCATTTTTCTTCACCTTTAATTTTTTCAAGTGTCGGGACAAATTTTTATTTTACTAGACCTAAAAATTATTTGTAAAAAAAATTTAAAGCCAATCGGATTTAATTAACCCGTGTCGCCCGGCGATCAAAGTTTTGGATTTTTAAAATAAAAAAAAAGAAATATGTCTTGCGATATATTATATGTAAGTCAAGTATCAACAAATTTTTAAAATCCGCCAAACGGTGTTTCAAAAAATGGCGGTTCAAGAATTGAAAAAAAAATTCAAAAATTTTTTCTTTGACCTTTTTGTAAAGTTTGAGACATTTTAAACTAATTTGCGTCAAATCCGATCATTTTAACCTGTGGCGCCCTTTGATTAAAGTTTTGATTTTTACAAAATTTTCATCTTAAACTCTAAGCTTTGATCGATGGGTGCCATGGGTTTAAATGGTCCGATTTGGCTCAGATTCAGTTTATATTAATGCTTGTCACAATCGCTATGAAATAATCCATTAAAAAAATATATTTTTTTTTAAATTTCATGAACTTTGGAAAAAACCGGCATTTTTGAAAATTTTTTAACAAGTTTCTTATGTCGATATCTCGAAAACTGCTCTAACGATTTTAGAAATTTTTAACATTCATATTCAGCATGCGATTAAGAAAAATATAGCTGTTGATGGAAGTTTTCCAAAAATCGGAAACTTTGCTAGAAGGGCACCACTGATTAAAATGATCGGATTTGGCACAAATTAATTTTAAATTAAAGGTTGTCTTAAGCTCTATGAAAAGGACAAGGAAAATTTTTTTTAAGATTTTTTTAAAATTCTTAAATGTAGATAAAAACCGCCATTTTTTTAAATTTTAAATATCGATATCTCGAAAACCATTCGATTGATTTCAATTTTTTTTTATACCCTCCACTCTAGTGATAGAAATATTGGTCTAGGACCCCATAAAGTATATATGGGGCATTCCATGTCAAATCGGACACATTGAATTTTTTTTTTATATTTTCCCAATTTGTTTAAAGTTTTTAGTACCCTTCGACAACTCCTTCGTGGTAAATTTTCAGATTTTTTTGATGACCCGTTCAAAAGATATCGAATTTTTAAAAAATTGGTAGTTTGTTCCTTTACTCAAACTTCTTTTATTCATAACTTCTTCAATAATGGTCCAAATTAAATTTTTTTTTTTTTTTAATTTGTGTTTTTTTACGTAGTTTAAAAACAAAATCCAAAAAAAACCTCTTAAAAGCGCTAGTATGCGATTTTTAAGTTTTAAAATTTAAGTCTCATTTTTGAAAATATTTGTGCTCTTCGATTTTTATACCCTACACCACATTGTTGTACAGGGTATAATGAGTTTGTGCTGATGTTTGTAACTACCCGAAATATTGGTCCTAGACCCACTTTTAAGTATACCGATCGACTTAGAATCACTTTTTGAGTCGATTTAGCGATCCGTCCGTCCGTCTGTCTGTCCATGTAAACGTTGTAAACACGATACAGGTCGCAATTTTTAATCAATTGACTTGAAATTAGAAACTTAAGCCTCTTTTGGCCCAAGCCTAATAAAATTAGAAAAAATCGGTCCATATTTAGACCCAGCCCCCATACAAAGGTCCTCTTTAGTATTGGCTCAAACTACGAAATTTGGCAGGTAATCATGTTTCATCCACACAAATCACCATTCCGAATTTTAAATAAATCGGACCAGGTCTTCTTGTAGCCCCCATACAAACCACCTTCCCGATTTTTACATAAATCTCTCAAATTTCATGAAAATAGGAAATATTTATTTAAAATTCTGTTTGTGTATGTTAAACGCGCACTTTAATAACCTTATCAAATCTGATTATCATCGGACCATTTTTGGACTTAGGTCCCATGTGAAAAATTTCGGCCGATATTCAGTTGAAGCCGTTTATTGTCAGCAAAAGAAGCCTATTCCACTCAAATTTTATTTTGTGAGTGCTTTTTACAGTTATTTAAGATTTGACAAAATATAGATCTAATCAGTCCATGTTTGAACTTGCGACCCATTTTCAGGGAAACTCTGGTGTAGGGTATTATATGGCCGGTCGTGACCGACTATAATTTTCTTACTTGTTTTAAAATTTTTTTTGTGTAAAACTTCTATTGATTCTACAAATTTTTTGCCCAGGAGTATTGTGGGATAACGATTATTACCATTTTTTAAAATTTTTGAAAAAATTTTATTGTAACTTTCCAATCTTAAAATGGTGCGTCATAGAGGGGTCATTTATGAGACCGACCCCCATTAAGTTTTACGTCTTAACATTTCTTTGGAACAAACTAATACCATATCTCCAATTTCTAAGGGGGCTCCCAAACAAAACGATATTTTTTAAAATTTGCTCCAACCGCTCTAACTACACTAATAGTGCCCTAAGAGCAACAAATTGTATGACCGACCCACAATATTTTTTTAGTCCAAACATTTTCTGTGAACACACCTACCCTCTATCTTAAACTGTTAAGGCGGTCCCCATACATTTTTTTTATTTTTTGTAAATTTGTTTTATTTAGTCAGCTTCTTCCGGTCCAATGGTGCGTCCGAGAGGGGTCATTAGTGAGACCGATCCCCATTTATTTTTACCCTCCAACATTTTTGTAAAACATACCACAGCCCTATCTCCACTGCCTAAGTAGGCTTCCATTCAAAATTATATTTTTATAAAATTTGCTCCAACTGTTATTTGTATGGGAGCCTACTTAGGGAGTGGAGATAGGGTGTAGGTATGTTTTAAAAAAATGTTGTAGGGTAAAAATAAATGGGGGTCGGTCTCACTAATGACCCCTCTCGGACGCACCATTGGACCGGAAGAAGCTGATTAAGTAAAACAAATTTACAAAAAATAAAAAAATAAATGTATAGGGACCGCCTTAACAATTAGAGACAGAGGGTAGGTGTGTTCAGAGAAAATTTTTGGATTAAAAAAATATTGTGGGTATGTCATACATTTTGCATCTCTAAGGGCACTATTAGGGCAGTTAGAGCGGTTGGAGAAAATTTTAAAAAATGTCGTTTTGTGTGGGAGCCCCCTTAGAAATTGGAGATAGGGTATTAGTTTGTTCCAAAGAAATGTTAATACGTAAATATTAATGGGGGTCGGTCTTATAAATGTCCCCTCTATGACGCACCATTGGAGCAGTAGAAATGATTTTAAGATTGGAAAATTACAATAAAATTTTTTTAAAAATTTTTAAAAAATAGTATTAATCGTTATCCCACGATACTCCTGGGCAAAGTTTTACACAAAAAAATTTAAGAAAAATCGAAAAGTACAAACATTTTCAAAAATGAGATTTAAATTTTAAAACTTAAAAATCGCATACTAGAGCGCTTTTAAGATTTTTTTTTTTGATTTTTTTTAAAGTACGTAAAAAAACAAAAATTTTGAAACAAAAACAATATGAAATTTGGACCATTATTGAAGAAGTTTTGAGTAAAAGAAGTTTGAGTAAAGGAACAAACGACCAATTTTTAAAAATTCGATATCTTTTGAACGGCTCATCAAAAAAATTTGAAAATTTACCACGAAGGAGTTTTCGAAAGGTACTAAAAATTGTAAACAAATTGGGAAAATCTAAAAAAAAATGTTCATAGTGTCCGATTTGACATGGAATGCCCCATATGTATACTCATGATCCTCGATCGATTTTTAAACGATCTAGCAATGTCCGTCAGACTGTCCGTCTGCCTGTTGGAAACACGATAAATTTTGAAAGACTTTACGGAGGCTCCTTAAGTTTGGCATATATATTGGGCATTTACCTGGTCAGGTTGGTATTGCAATTCAGCGAAAGCGGTCCAGTGGTTCAACAGTTATGACCAAAAGACTGAATTTCGGCAAGAGTTTTTCGTGAATTTACGTGATAAAAAACACGGTAACTTTCAAAAGGCAATTCTGAGGATACTGAAGCTTGGCATATATAATTGTCGTTCCTCTCCTGGTTCATATTGAGTTTCAGCCAAATCGGTCCAGTGGGTTATAAGTTATTAGCAAAACCGTGAATTTCCGATTAGTTTCACCTTAAATTCAGGTGGTGAAAACCCGTTAAATCTGTTTTAAAAACATTGGTAAGTCACAAAAATATTTTACAACGTATTTTTGTCACTCAAAAGTATTTTTACACTAAAAAAAAAAAAAACACTTGAAAAAATTTTACACTAAAAAAAAATTTTAAGCTCAAAATAAATTTAGTGAATTATTTTTTATTTTTTCAAAAATTACTAAAAAAAAAGTTGTTTTACACAAAATAAAATATTTCTAATCAAAAATGTTATTTTTTCACAATAGAAAATTTACTAGCACTTAAAAAGAGCATTGTGGAGGGTATTCATAGATTCGGAAAAGTCGAATTTAACTTTTCTACTTGTTGTACTTGTTTTATTTTATTTTTTTTTAATTTTCAATATATCCCAGTATTGATCGCCTGGCGCCACAGGTTAATTTAATCCGCTTGGCCGCAAATTTTTACCACTTAAGTTTTAGGTCTAGTAGAATAAAAAGTTGCCCTGATATTCAAAATCGGCAGGAAAACTTTTTGGCCATACCAAATATGACACTCTAATGTAGTAGATTTTAAGTTTTTTTTTGTATTTTTTTGTGGTGTTGTATGTAAGGAAAAAGTTTTTTTTTTTTTGCTCTTCCCATCTATGTAAGAGATATAGTCAATATTTGAAAATATCCTAAATCCGTTTGGTTTTATATATTTTTTTCCAATATATTTATATATACCAATACAATGTAGGCGTTTGTCTGTGTGTGTGTCTTTTAAAGTATATATGAATGTATGTCTGAGTTTTCTATCTATCTGCATCATTTTGTGGTTAACAACTATCATGGCTTATAATATTGACCCAAAACAAGTTAACATGGCTTTATATGTGTTGTCTGTATGTATGTATTGTATTAAAAAGTTTGGTTTTGTGTTCAATATTGTACCTAGAAAACAGACACTTAAATTTTGTTTCGGGTTATCTTAGTATTGATTGCTGTCATCATTGTAACAACTACTAAAATGACTTTTACTAAAGACAACAATAGACAAATTATGTAGGCAAAACATGTTTTGTATATGTTAATTTAATGTTTTTTTTGGGGGGTTTTATTTAGGTGGATTGGTTGGATTTAAACCTTTTATTCAAAGATGGGGTACACTCTTAATTTACTACAAAGAAAATTACAAATATCATCCGTTAATTCAAATATTATACAATGTTTAAAGAAAAACAACATTTTATAGTATTTTTAAGCCAGATAAAATTATAAGCTTCGGTTGCTCAGTTGGTTAAGTGGTGTTGTTTCAAATCGGAATTTGCCGAGTTTGATGCTGGCTGGCGCAGAATCTGAGACTTTCCCTGTTTACTTTTTCTATAACAAAAATGTCTCAGAATCTAAGACTTTTTCTATATGAAAAATGTCTGATATTCTGCGACTTTTTCTATAAGAAAAATGTCTCAGAATCTGAGACTTTTTTTTTAAGAAAAATGTTTCAGAATCTGAGACTTTTTCTATAAGAAAAATATCTCAGAATCTGAGACTTTTTCTATAAGAAAAATATCTCAGAATCTGAGACTTTTTCTATAAGAAAAATGTCTCAGAATCTGAGACTTTTTCTATAAGAAAAATGTCTCAGAATCTGAGACTTTTTCTATAAGAAAAATGTCTCAGAATCTGAGACTTTTTCTATAAGAAAAATGTCTCAGAATCTGAGACTTTTTCTATAAGAAAAATGTCTCAGAATCTGAGACTTTTTCTATAAGAAAAATGTCTCAGAATCTGAGACTTTTTCTATAAGAAAAATGTCTCAGAATCTGAGACTTTTTCTATAAGAAAAATGTCTCAGAATCTGAGACTTTTTCTATAAGAAAAATGTCTCAGAATCTGAGACTTTTTCTATAAGAAAAATGTCTCAGAATCTGAGACTTTTTCTATAAGAAAAATGTCTCAGAATCTGAGACTTTTTCTATAAGAAAAATGTCTCAGAATCTGAGACTTTTTCTATAAGAAAAATGTCTCAGAATCTGAGACTTTTTCTATAAGAAAAATGTCTCAGAATCTGAGACTTTTTCTATAAGAAAAATGTCTCAGAATCTGAGACTTTTTCTATAAGAAAAATGTCTCAGAATCTGAGACTTTTTCTATAAGAAAAATGTCTCAGAATCTGAGACTTTTTCTATAAGAAAAATGTCTCAGAATCTGAGACTTTTTCTATGAGAAAAATGTCTCAGAATCTGAGACTTTTTCTATAAGAAAAATGTCTCAGAATCTGAGACTTTTTCTATAAGAAAAATGTCTCAGAATCTGAGACTTTTTCTATAAGAAAAATGTCTCAGAATCTGAAACTTTTTCTATAAGAAAAATGTCTCAGAATCTGAGACTTTTTCTAAAAGAAAAATGTCTCAGAATCTGAGACTTTTTCTATAAGAAAAATTTTTCTATAAGAAAAATGTCTCAGATTCTGAGACTTTTTCTATAAGAAAAATGTCTCAGAATCTGAGACTTTTTCTATAAGAAAAATGTCTCAGAATTTGAGACTTTTTCTATAAGAAAAATGTCTCAGAATCTGAGACTTTTTCTATAAGAAAAATGTCTCAGAATCTGAGACTTTTTCTATAAGAAAAATGTCTCAGAATCTGAGACTTTTTCTATAAGAAAAATGTCTCAGAATCTGAGACTTTTTCTATAAGAAAAATGTCTCAGAATCTGAGACTTTTTCTAGTAGAAAAATGTCTCAGAATCTAATACTTTTTCTAGAAGAAAAATGTGTCAGACCTTTTCTTCTCAGAATCTGAAAATTTTTCTTTAGGAAAAATATAAGACTTTTTCTAAAGGAAAATGTCTCAGAATCTGAGACTTTTTTATAGGAAAAAATGCTTAGAATCTAGGAAAAATGTCTCAGAATCTGAGACTTTTTCTATAGGAAAAATGTCTCAGTTATGAATTTATTTTGAGGCCTAAAACTATGCAACAACATATTTTAATACAGTAGTTAGAAATCAAATATATTTTTATTGAAATTTGATTAAAAACAATAAAGAATTATTAAGGATTGTCCTGATTTCCTCCTCTTGAAGGTTTAAGGATGTGTTATTCCACTTAAAACATTTGCTTTCATTAATTTAATTTTACGATACAATTATTTCTTATTGCATAGTTTTAGGCCTCAAAATAAATTCATAACTGCTAGTTTTCTGTTCCCCTAATAATGAATAATTTTTATTAACTACATCTTTTCAAACACTTTCATCTAAAAACATAATTTATAGCCTACATTTAGGTTTGAAATGTTAATCAATTTTGATAAACATTTTGCTAAATTAATTATTTCATCACTCAATATTTGGTGACCTTTTTTTAACATTCCCCCTTGAATAAAAAAAATTGTCTATGCTCAAGTTATAAAATTGATTATAAACATTGCATACATTAAGGCTACAAACAAATCGATAATCTTTCAACGAAAAAAAAACTCAATTCATGGGTTTTAGAAAAAATATACACTTGAATATGAAAGTGGCCAAATTATCTCTCACGCTTGCTATGCATTAAATTTGCTTTTAAGTAATCGAAAAGCACTTCAAAGTCTAGCGAAACGTAAACAATAATATAACGATGGTTGTTAGGTTGCGTAGTAGCAGCAGCTTAAGCAAGCAGTAACAGTAAGTAAGCAAACCCAAAAAAGAAAAAAAAAACAAAGTGTGAAAAAATGGAAAAAATTTTATAAATTACGACCTACATCTGTTTGGAGAACAACAAAAAAGGAAAATAAGTAGAAGTAAAAAGAGAAAGACGATGCTATCAGAGTGATTGCTGAGTATGTAACAGTGTTGCCATTAAAGGAAATTAAAATTACACAAGGATGCAGTCAAAATTACACGTGAAACTTAACATTACACATGTAATTTTTTATGCGAACCTAAAAATACACATGTAATTTCTTTATCAAACACTTAATTTTTTTCTCAAATTAATGTACATTCTACAAAAAGTACCAAAATAAATTTTTTGATAAAAAGTTTTTAATAAAAAAATATCAAAATAGTCCTTTTTTTAAAAAGTACCAAAATAATACTTTTTTATAAACTTTTTGGTACTACTTTAAAAAAAGACAATTTTGCTAATACTTTTCATAAAAAATACCTATTTTGGTTCTTTGAATAAAAATGTACTTTTTTGGCTCTTTTTATAAAGCAGTACTTAAAAAAAATATTGGTACTTTTTATAAAAATATTTTTTGATACTCATAAAAAAGTAGTGATTAGGTTTGGATCTTTTAATAAAAAAGCACTTAAAACAAAAACTTGTAATAAAAATGTAATATTTTGGTACATTTTATAAAAAAAGTACATTTGGCTTTTTAAAAAAAACTCCTTTTTAAAATAAAAAAAAATTCTTGTAATAAAAAATGTAATATTTTGGTAGTGTTTATAAAAAAGTACTTTTTTATAAAAAAAAGGGCTTTTGTTTCATAAAAAAAGTACTTCTTTATAAAAAAGTACTTTTTTATATGAAACAAAAGTACTCTTTTTTATAAAAAAAAAAATTACGAAAAAAATAAAAAAAAAAAATACTTTTAATAAAAAATTTAATATTTTGGTGGTAAAAAAAAGTACTTTTGTTTTATAAAAAAAGTTCTTTATAAAAAATAGTACTTATTTATAAAAAAAAAAAAAAATACCAACAAAAATACATTTTTAATGATATAATTTTATAAAAAAGATAATTTTATAAAAAAGAATCTTTTATAAAAAAATAATCTTTTATAAAAAAGTACTTTTTTATTAAATAAAATCAATTTAAATAAGAAAGTACTTTTTATAAAAAAGAACTTTTTATAAAAAAATAATTTTTCATAAAATAAAAAACTTTTCATAAAAAAGTACTTTTTTTTATTAAAAAAAGTTAAATAAAATTAGATGACATTTTATGAAAATGTTATAAATTTACACTCAAAATAATAGCTCTGTTAAATTACAGAAAAACTCTGCTAATTTAACAGAGTACACCATACTTTTCCAGCTAACAACATTTCTTGGTAATTTTACTAAAAAACTCTGTAAAATGATTTTGACAGAAAAAACTGTTAATTTACAGAGTTTATAGTAAAATATTGGTTAAATATGAAAGCTTTTTTTACAGAGAAAACAGTGTAATTTTACTATTAAACTCTGAAAAGTTATTTGGTCGAAAAAAAAACTGTTAATTTACAGAGTTTCTAATAAAATATTGGTTAAATAAACTACCATTTAGCAAAAAAAAACTATGTAAATTTAAATATATTTGTAAAATGCATTTGATGCAAAAAAAAATTTACAGAAAAACCTCTGTAAATTTACAGAGTTTAGTTAAATGCATGTTATTTTGTAAAATTTTAATAAGATTTCTGAAAAAAAATTTTGATAACTTTTTTTGGTACTTTTTCAACTTTTTCTCAAAAAAAAATATACACATAAAATTTTGATGTTTGGTAACAAAAACTAATCAAAACAGAAAACTTTTTTGGTTATAAAAAAATATGAAGTATTTTGCTTAGATCTGTATTTTAGATGAAAACTCTGTTAATTATCTGTAAAATTAAGATAACAAAGTAAAAAGTAATATAACAGAGGAAACTTTGTTGTTTTGTCACAACAAAATACAAAGTATTTTCTTTAAATCTGTATTTTGACAGAAAACTCTGTCAAATATCTGTTGAATTTAGATTACAGTCATTTTACGGAGTTATTATTTTGAGTGTAGGCTTACCATTCGTACTGATTTGATCAGTACATGTAGTGATTTTTGATAACGCGTACTGATCAAAAAACGTTGTACTGATTTGTACTGATTTTTTAAAATATGTACTGATTGTACTGATTTTTTGAACATTTCAGTATAAAAAATAATTTTATTCGAAAATTCTGTACAAAAACTTGAAAGTCGTCAGAGTTGTTTTTTATAACTTAAGTCTGAAAATGAGATAATTTATAATGAATTTATTGTAAAGAGATTAGAGTTCACGAATCAAAAGGTTCCTTAACGCAAAAATTAATCTGAGCATGAAGTTATTTTGATCTTCCTAAATTTATATGAAAATGCGCACAGAATCTTTGAGGTTTTCTATAACGAAAAGTTCAATGGGCCAATGGATTTTTTATATTTTTAGAAAGATGAAGTAAATTGCATGAATCCAAATGATTCTAAGATCTTAGATGAGGTAATGTCATCGGAACTTATTCGAAAAAGCACTCAGAAAATCAGGGCCTTTAAAAAAACACGTGTTTATTAGCTGTGAAGTTTTCTTACAGGAAAAGTTGTCAAAACTTACGGAAAAAGTCTTCAAAATCTGATGTGTTTTCTTATTCTCAAAACTTGTGGAATTTTGTTATATTTTCTGCACTGAAACGATCAAAACATTAAAATGAAGTCGTTTAAAGTCAACTAAATTTTCTGCAAAAAGACGACAACAGTTGCTTTTTGCAGTTGATTTTTAACATTTGTTTTTTTGCAGTTGTTTTTAACAGTTGTTTTTACTCAAAATGCTTGGGGTCAAGTTAGTTCAACCGATATTTTTTTAGTGTTGAGAAAACATCAATGTTTTCTCATAGAAAAAAAATTTAGAGAGTTATTTCTAGAAAAAAACATAAAAACATGGGCGTACTGATTTAAGCTCAGAAAAAAATGGTCACCCTATATATATTGGTACTTCTTAAAAAGTTCTATTTTTGGTTCTTTTTATAAAAAATACCATTTTTGTTGGATAGGTCAAAAATTTCTATCAAAAAAGTAATATGTATTTTGATTTTTTTAACAATATATCAAAATAGTACTATTTATAAAAAATACGAAAATAGTACTATTTCATAAAAAAAACACTAAAATAGTACTTTTTGATAAAAAGGAACAAAAATGTACTTTTTAATAAGAAGTACCAAAGTAATACTTTTTTACAAATTACCAAAATAGTACTTTTTTTAAAAGTACCAAAATAGTATTTTTTAAAAAGAACTTTTAATAAACAAATATTTTAGTACTTTTAATAAAAAAGTACTTTTTATAAAAAAAAAATTGCAATTTGTCTGCTATGTTATAAAACAGTACTCTTTCGGTACTTAATAAAAGCACTATTTTGGTTTGCTCTTTTAAAAAAAAGTTATTTTTAAAATAAAAAGTAATATTTTGGTACTTTTTTAAAAAATACCTTTTTGGATGTTTTTATAAAAAACGTTATTTTTTAAAATAAAAGAAAAAATACTTAAAGCAAAAAATCTAATGTTTTGAATCAAAAACTTTTGATACATTTTATAAAAAAAAGTACTTTTTATAAAACTTTTTATAAAAAAACATTTAATTTTAATACTATAATAAAAGTAATTTTAATAAAAAATAAACATTTTTGTAGTTTTAATACGAAAGTACTTTTTATAAAAAAATTTTTTATTGAAAAAAACTTTTTATAAAAAACAACTTTCTATAAAAAAAAGTACTTTTTTTATTAAAAAAAATAAATTTTTTTACCAAAATAGAACTTTTTAGAAAAAGTAAGAAAATAGTACTATTTGTTAAAAAATAGCACCAAAATAGTATTTTTTGATAAAAAGAAACAAAATAGTACTTTTTCATAAAATGTACCAAAATAGTATTTTTTTGAAAAGAGCACTTAATTGGGTGGTCTTCGGCTACACATGCAGCCGATAACTACTTATTTAATGTGTAATTACACATGAAGTGACAACAATGCACTGTTGCCAAGTTGGAATTTTTCCCGCTAAATCTAACGCTTTTTGTTTGGTTTTAGCGGGGAAAAATTGGTTTTTAGCGGGAACGGTGCTTTAGCGGGAAAATCTAGCGCTTTTTTTTTGGATTTAGGGGGGAAAAATTTAGAGGTTTTTTCCAATTTTTTCAATCAAAAACGCCAAGTTTGTCGAATTTCAGCGCTTTTTTCGTAACTTAGCGGGAGAATTTAATATTTTCCCGGTAAATTTTTTTCGGTGGTTTCTTGTGCGTTTTTAGTGAAAAGTCAATTTTGGTAGAAAAAATAATTTGGAGGTTTTTTTTTTTTAATTTTTATTTTTTGTCAATCAAAAATGTCAAGTTTTTCGGTTTTCAGCGCTTTTTTTCGTAATTTAGCGGGAGAATTTTAAATTTTCCCCGCTAAATTTTTTTTTTGCGGTTTCTAGCGCTTTTTTAGTGAAATTTAGAGGTTTTTGGTGAAAAATAGTTGGCAACAGTGCAACAATGGTATATTTAAAAAAAGGAAGAAGAAGATAAAGAGAAGAAACAATTTTTTTTATTTTTTTAACAATATACCAAACTAGTTCTTTTTAGAAAAACTACGAAAATAGTACCTACTATTTGATAAAAAAAGAAAAAGCATTAAAACAGTGAGCTAAAACACCTCAATTCAACCGAGGAGTTGACCGCACCCCCTCCAAATTAAATGAAATTAAGTACTGGGGTTTACTTTAACAAAAAAGAGATTTTGCCAATTTTTCAGGCTTCTGGTGATTCGAGTATTCGAGATATGAGGTCTTGAAAATTAACAAAATCGTATATATTTGACAAAAGTGTTTCGAGATAAATAAAGATAACTCGAAAAGTAAAAACACTACAGGTCTCAGTCAGGTTGCAAATAATAGATAATGAGACAGCCTTTAAAATGGCATTCCCCAAGATTTTTTTTGAAAAAGGTCAAAGGTCATTGATTTTAACCTTCATTTTTGGAGAGCTATATCTCAAAAAACGATATTTTTAAAATTTTGGAAAAAATATATGTTGTTAAGAATCACCTATACTACTTAAGTTTAAATTCTCAGGATGGAGTCTTCATTGGAACTTTTTATACTAATAGAAACATTGTGACAGGAAAGAAAAAGAAAAAGCGGTGTAATTTCCCTTAGAAAAAAAAAATATTTTTTTTGTCTTTGAAATTCTGGTACCAAAACTCATTTTTCTGAATGTTTTTGACGTGCTGAGTCCAAATATGACCTGTGAACTGGTCTATCGTTATTACTTTTCAAGATATATGCACCTAAATGTTCAAAAAAACACAGCAATAGCATTTGAGCAATTTTTACACATTTATGTGCTGATATCTTGAAAAGTAATAGCGATAGACCAGTTCAAAGGTCATATTTGAACTCAGAACGTCAAAAACATTCAGAAAAATGAATTTTGGTACCAGAATTTCAAAGACAAAAAAAATATTTTTTTTTTTCTAAGGGAAATTACACCGCTTTTTCTTTCCTGTCACAATGTTTCTATTAATATAAAAAGTTCCAATGAAGTCTCCATTCTGAAAATTTAAACTCAAGTAGTATAGGTGATTCTTAACAACATATATTTTTTCCAAAATTTTAAAAATATCGTTTTTTGAGATATAGCTCTCCAAAAATTAAGGTTAAAACCAATGACCTTTGACCTTTTTCAAAAAAAATCTTGGGGAATGCCGTTTTAAAGGCTGTATTATTATCTATTATCTGCAACCTGACTGATACCTGTATTGTTATTACTTTTTGAGTTATATTTATTTATCTCAAAACACTTTTGTCAATTTTTTACGATTTTGCCAATTTTCAAGACCCCATATCTCGGGAAGAAAAACTACCAGAAGTCCAAAATTTTGGCACTATGATTTTTTTGTAAGGGCCCAACTATATTCCAAGTTTCATCAAATTCGAAAGGGGTAAGGTCAAAAATGCTACTTTTTTCGGTTGAATTGAGGTGTTTTAACTCCAGTACTTTTTAATAAAAAGAATCAAAATATTACTTTTTAATAAAAAGTACCAAAAAAGTACTTTTTAATAAAAAGTACCAAAATAGTACGTTTTTAAAAATAGCACCAAATAGAGTGCTCTTCGGCTACACATGCAGTTGAAAATAATTATACATGAAGTGGCAACACTGGTATGTATTAAAAAAAAAATTAAAGAAGAAGAAAGAGAAATAAATATTATTGCTAATACAAACTAATGCCTTGTACGCGTTACTGAATTTAAATGAGGAATTAATGCCAAATATTACATTACTTTGGGTTTACTCTTGTATACCAATAATAACGATGACTACGACGAAAATGAAACGACGACGACCATGTTTTTAAGATGAACACGTTTAAAATTAAGATGATGCTAATGTTGATGATGACGATGATGATGTTGTTGGTGGTGGTCTTGATGGTATTGGCGGTAATGATGAAGATGATGTTAATGTATTTTTTAGTTTTTTCTCCCCTCTATTTATGGGAATTTTCGATTTTGTTGAATTTTTGTTACTTTTTTTTGTATTTTGGCCAAACCAAAACATTTACATTTATTTTTGGTTCGGAAATATCGATGGTTTTGGTTTTTATTTTTGACTGCTCCTTAAAGAAAAAATCCATCTAAGTTGTATTCCTTAGAATGTTTTGTTTTAAGTTGGTTACAAATGTATCTTCTTGAACTTTATGGTTCGTTTGTTTGTCTTATATTTTGTCATTATCATTTTTGTTTTTCTTTTTTGTTGTTGTTGTGGAAGACCAAGGGCCACATTATAGATATATGGGGTGGGAGGTTTTGTTTCAAAGAACACGACAGTGATAATAAATAAATTTAACACACTTGAAAGCTTGCAAACATGCTTTATATTCAAGAGTGTCTTCTTTTTTTCTATCATATCATTCTCTTACAGGATTTCATTTGTATGTCTATGTGTGTGTGTGTGTGTGTGTGTCCTGAGTTTGCTGTTGCTAATAAGCTAAATAAGCTTTAAGACTTGTTAAACTAAAAAACCGTTTGTGTATATAGAGACATGACAACAAAATTTTGTTAGATGGTGGTAGTTGGTGGCTCACAAAAATATAGTAAAGATGTCGTTTATGCTTTAGCTAAGGGTCAGGAGTGTTAGCAAATTCATTAAAATTTACATTTTTGCTTGAAAACATTACCAAATCTAATCGATGTTTATGTTTTAACAAGCCAAACATGGCATGTTTAAATTGGCCAGATGTCATGCAATTTTCCAAAATAAAAATATACAAAAAAAAATCAACAACAACAATAACGATAACAAAAATAAAAAAATTGTAATATTTCTGTAATCAGCAATTTGTCAATATCAAAAGTTTTTGACTTATTTTTAAATTAGATTTAAAATTAAATTTTGTTACGTTTGTGAGTGTGTTTTTTTATAGGAGTTTGAGTTGAGTTTTGGTATATATTGATAAAATTGTATAATTGACATTTAAATTAAAACATACCTTGCAGGCGTTTTTTAAATTATACAAAAAGTGGCATAATTTTAGGAGGGTTTTTTTAATAATTAATCATTTGAATTATTCAAGTAAGGGCTTCGGAATAAAAAGGAGTTTTAATAAATGAGAAATAACAGATCGTGGTTATTTGAATAGTTTTAATAACAAGTTTGTCTTTTTTATGGCTTTTACATTATCAGCCTAAATGTAGGCTTTGATATTTTTATATGAGGCACAAATTTGAGGCGAATCGGTCTTAACTAACCCGTAACGCCTGGCGATCAAAGTTTTGGATTTTGGAAAATTAAAAAAAAAATTATTAACATTGATGAGCTAAACACGAATTTCAAAAAAATAACAAAAATCGCTGATTGAAATTTGCAAAAACAAGGTGGGGTTTTCCTTATTTCAAAAATTAAAAAAAAAAATGCTAAGAATTCATTCCCCGTTAATCTTTCACTTAAACTTTACTTAAGCTTAATCTGGTCTGCCTTTCGATCAGAGTTTCGGATTTGAGTAAAATTTCTAACAAAATTTTGAATTCTAGAAAAATAAAAAAAAAAATATCTCGCGATACATTACTTCTATAAATTTAGACATGCTGATTTCGGTCGGCTGATTTTCGAAATATCGTCACATTTATATTTTCATTAAGTTTTCAAAAAATTTTCATAACATTTTCATAAAATGTTCATAAAATGTTCATAAAATGTTCACAAAATGTTCATAAAATGTTCATTATATTTTCATTAAATTTTAAAAAAACTTTCATTTAAAAAAATGGCGGGTTTTCCAACGTTCAAGAAGTTTTTAAAAAAATCTCTTTCAGAGGGCAGCCACCGATTTTCCTGAAACTTGCATATGGAAATGAAGGGAGTAAAAAAAATTTTCAAATTTAAAAAAGGGTTGCCACCTTATGGAAAAATTAGGCCTTTTGGGAAAATACAAATAAAATCCGAAAAATCAGGAATAGATATTATTAATCTGCATGATTTTGGCGATCGTACGTACATATGTACATCTCCATATAAACTACCCCAACGATTTTACATTTTTTAAAATAATAACTTAACGAAGCCGAAACGACCGATACGCCATTAGATAGGCCTTCAAAACTGCTTTCGATCTATGTAAAATGTTCTTATAATTTCTTTTAAAGAAATTTAAAAAACGCAAAAAAATTCACCTCCCTTTTGGCTCGCTTAATGTAAGATTGGTCAGATAAGAAAAAACAGGTCACTCTTTTTTTTCTGCCCTCTTTGCCATATGCAAGTTGCAGGACAATCGGTGGGTGCCCTAATAAAGACCTTCCCCGTTAGTTGTATCTCAATATATTTTTATACCCTCCACTCTAGTGATAGAAACTTATGTCATTCCATTTGTAACACCTCGAAATATTGGTCTAGGACCCCATAAAGTATATATATTCCTGATCCTCTATCGATTTAAGACGATCCACATTGGGTTGAATGAGAGGCAAAGTGGCGCTTTATTCTGGGAAGCAGTAATTTTAACATATAATATTTTTTAATTGATGAATGATAAATAATACACTAGAAAGCACCCTTTTATAGAGAAAACATGTGATTTTTATTTATTTTTAACCTGTCAGAATTTTTTTAGTGTTTCTTGAATATTGAACTTGATTCACAATTTAAGCTGTAACTTTTAAACCAAAAGCGATAATTTAATGAATACAGTTGCAAATTAAAGTATTTTTAATGCAATAATAAAAATTTAAAACAATAAAAAATAAATATGTGGTAATACTTGCATAAAATTTGTTCAAAGTCGGATTTTTGTGTTACACCAAAATTAAAATTTTCCATAAAAAGGACAGGAAAGTTGTAATTCTGAACTATTATTATCATATTTGTCAGATATTATATTACACCACCCAGAGACATCTGCTTACCCCGCCCCCGCCCCCTTCTCACTCCCCACAAAAACCGTCCCTGTCATTTTTATATTTTTTGCTTGTTGGAGGGTATCAAAGATTTGGCACAGCCGAATTTTAAACTCTTACTTGTTTATATATAGCTTACAAAGACCCACAAAAAAGGTCTAGACCACTAATACTTATGTATTTTTACCTTCTAAATTCAATTCCGCGATCAGAATTAAATTCTATCGTTGGGTTTTTCTCTAATTTACAAGGAAAGTCCCCAAAAGTGAACTGACCCGATTTGCTTGTTAATTTGACTAACAACAAGCTAACATTTTTTAAAATTTTATTTCGGTATGTAATGTTCAAGTCTGATTTATTACGAAGAAAATAAGATCTTTTTTCATAAAATCCATCAAAAATTGCATAAGTTACTAGCATTTTAACAAAAATGCATTGATTCACAACATAAATACAACTGTTTTTGTATAAAACTGAAATAACGCGTTTTTGTTCAAATGCATGTAACTTCTGCTATTTTTGACGGATTTTATTTAAAATACTCTTGTTTTCTACGTAATAAATCAGACTTGGACCTTACATACAGAAATAAAATAAAAAAAATTTCGTAACTTTGTCAAATTCACAAGAAAATTAGGTGGGTTCACTTTGCGGACTTTCCTTGTAAATCTCAGGAAACCCCAACTATAGAATTCAATTCTGATGGCAGAATCAATTTTAGAAGGTCAAAATACATAAGGATAAGTGGGTCTAGTTTCTGGGTTAGAAACTTTTTTGTTTTTTTGTGATGAAGTGTTATGAAGCCACCGTATTTTTTTTCATAAAATCTTAAATAAAAAAATAACGGCATTAAACGCGGACATTTTTTTTCTTTTAAATTAAAGCTTATACTATATGCTTTATTATCACAATGTATAAGCAATAACAACCTCTTACATTTTTTTTATATTCCATCAAGTATTAAAAATACTCCAATTTTGGAACATTTTACAAAAAAATTTCAAAAATATTTTTACAAAAATTTTCAAGAAACAAAAAACAGAGATGTATTTGAAAATGCCTGAAGTTGATGGTTCCATAATAAAAAAATTACCTTTGAATGAATAAATACCAAAAAAAAAATCTAGAAATAAGTTGATTTTCAATTTTTAGCACCATATTCAAAAACACAAAAAATTATTTGATTTTGACGGCGGATTGCAAGAAAAGTAAACAACTCAGAATAATAATTGTGACAGATTTTTTAGTGTAATTTTATATACTTTAACACTAAATTAATAATTTTTGTAAAAAAAATTTTTTCAGTTTTGAATAAAGCGCCACTTTTGATCCATTTCAACCCAACGTGCGATCTAGCGATGTCCGTCCGTCCGTCTGTCTGTTGTTGAAAACACGCTAACTTTTGAAAGACTTTATGGAGGCTCCTGACGTTAGGCATATATGTTGGGCATTTACCTGGTCAGGTTGGTATTGCAATCCAGCAAAATCGGTCTAGTGGTTCAAAAGTTATAAGCAAATGAGTAAATTTCGGCAAGGGGTTTTCTGGAATTTATGAGACAAAACACACGGTAACTTTCGAGCGGCAATCCTGAGGGTGCTGAAGTGTGGCATATATATTTTCCATTCCTCTGGTCCAGTTAGGTTTAAATTTCAGCCAAATCGGTATGGTGGTTCAAAAGTTATAAGCAAACCCGAAAATTTCAGATTAGTTTCACCTTAAATTCAGGTGTTGAAAACCCGATAAAGATGTTTTAAAAAACATTTGTAAGTCACATAAATATTTTACAAGGTAGTTTTGTCACTCAAAAATATTTTTACAATAAAACAAAAAAAAAAATACATCAAAAAAATTTTACACTCAAAAAAAAAATTTACACCCAAAAAAAATTTAGTAAATAATTTTTTTTTTTTTAATTTGTAAAAAAAGGTTTTTTACACAAAATAAAATATTTCGAATCAAAAATGTTATTTTTTTCACGTTAGAAAATTTACTATAACTTAAAAAGGGCATTGTGGGGGTATTCATAGATTCGGCCAAGTCGAATTTTACTTTTCTACTTGTTTTTTATTTATTTTATATTTTTCAAAAATTCACAATTTTTGTGAAAATTTTTCTAAAAATTTAAAACTTTGATCGAAGGGCACCGCCAGTTAAAATGATTGCATTTTTCTTTAATTTAATTAAATAAAAGATGGTCTCAAGCTCTAGAAAAGGGTCAACGGGAAAAAAATTTTAAGATTTTGTTAAAAAAAAATTTAAACATGGGGGAAAAACGCGATTTTAGCAAATTTCAATTTATGACATCTCGAAAACCGTAGGACTAATTATAATCATCTTTTGATATTCGTGTTCAGTGCATCAAATTCATATTTTCCATTTTTCTTTTAATTTTCAAAAATCCAAAACCTTGATCGCCAGGCGCACGGAAAACTACCATTTATGAATTTATTTTAAGGCCTAAAACTATGCTATACAAAATAAGAGTATCGTAAAGTTAAATAAATTAAAGCAAATGTTTTTAGTTGATGTTATACATCTTAAAACCTTCAAGAGTAGGAAATCAGGACAATCCTTTATAATTCTTTATTGTTTTAAATTGAATTTCAATAAAAATATGTTTGATTTCTGACTACTGTTTCAAATATGTTGTTGCATAGATTTAGACCTCAAAATAAATTCATAACTGCTAGTTTTTTGTTACCTTAATTATAATTAAGCAATCATAGTTTTATTATGATGCCTAAAACTATGCAACAAAATATTCAAAACAGTAGTCGGAAATCCAATATATTTTTATTGAAATTTGGTTTAAAACAATAAAGAATTATGAAGGATTGTTCTAATTTCTTCCTCTTGAAGGTTTTCGGATGCGATACTTCAATAAAAAACATTTTGTATCATTAATTTAATTTTACAATACACTTATTTTTTACAGCATAATTTTAGGCATTAAAATAAATTCATAACTGCTTGTTTTTTGTTGCCCTAATTATAATGACTTTAAAACTGTATAAAAGGCGTGCACTTAATTTTATAATTGCCTTTAAAGCTATGTTTACACCATAACACTGAGTCGTATGATTTTCATGAAAAAGCAAGACTTTTTTATAGCATAATTTTATTCATGTAATATTTATAGGATTGTTATTTAAAATCGACAAAAAACTTTATATATTGCTAAATTTATAAACTTAAGATTAAATAAATTGGTATATTTGTATATATATATGCTAAATGTCGAGTTTTGTGGCGTTTTTTAATAACAATCATATATTTACTACATGCCTAAAATTATGCTACACAAAAACATTGTTTTTTCATAAAAATCATACGACTCAGTGGTATGGTGTAAACATAGCTTAAGTAACAATCATACACAACGGTGCACAGCGGTGTATTTTATTTTTTTTTTTAATTCGGCCATTCAGGAAGTACTGGGGGCTTATTTTCGCAGTCGATAGTGATCGAAATTCTACTCGAACGTGCGATTTTTCAATTTTTCTGTATCCCTAATATCTTTTTATATTTTATGGTTTAGTGTAGTAAGAGAAAAATATAAAAAGCTTGTATTTATAAAAGCATAATTTTAGGCATACAGAAAAATTGATAAATCGCACGTTCGAGTAGAATTTCGAACGCTATCGACTCCGAGAATTAGCCCCCTGGATCAATTGCAGCAAAGTTCATAACCTCTAAACTAGAAAAAAAGCCTTGAGCGTTTTGTTATGAAAAATGTCAACTTTCATTTGCCATTCCGATTCGAAAAGTTCAATTTTGTGTCACTGTGTAATTTGTACTTTCTTTCATTACTCCATTAAAAAAAAAACTACTGCATACATTTTGGCTGGCTACTTTAAAACCATTAACATCTATTGCTTTGTCTTAAGAACTGCAAGTAGACTTACCACATAACATTAAGTTTTTTTTTATATAACTATTAAAAGTCTGTGGCTACTATACACTACATGTCCATAATCATAAAAGTCCAATACAATAGTCTTTATCTTATATTACTAAGAAGAAACAGTCAGTGACAAAAAAACTTACGTAAAATTTTTCGAGGTCTTAGGAACGTGAAGAAAAAGTGATTGTAGCACTCTAAGAATACAAACAAAAAAATTTTTCCAATGAACGAATTTCATTATATTTATGACAAATTCATACAATTTATTAACTTTTTCATAATATGTGAAATTTAAGAACTATTTAACATTTTTCATAAATTCTATGAAAAAGTTTATAAGTATTATGAAAAAGTTAATAAATTGTATAAATTTGTTCATAAATACTATGAAAATCGTTCATTGGAATTCTTTATTCTGTGTACTGAGGTTTGTCCAATTCCTTGAATATACGGCAGTTATACTTTTCTATTTTCCATAATGTATGCTTCATTTAATTGATGTTTATAAGAAAATGTTAGCTTAACAGACTTTAAGTTAAGTGTTCAGATGTTAAGTTTACTTAATGCCTTTATGATACTTGCTTGTTTCAAGTTACTTGTTGCTGCATTTATTAGGGTTTTTCTATGGGAATTTCGATAAATTAAAAATTTTTGGTTTAAGTTATCGAAATTTTTATAGAAAAACCCTAATAAATGCAGCAACAAGTAACTTGAAACAAGCAAGTATCATACGCACTTAACATACAAAAATTTAAATCATTTTTCTGAAAGTTTAAACTATTAAAAATTAGCATACTATAAGGAGCTTTTAATAAGTTTTCTTATGTTTTTTTGGATTAATCAATTTTATCCACATTTTTTTGGTACTGCCTGTTTATTATCATTTTTATACGTAGTGATATGTTCTACCATTTTCAAACTCACCATTACATTCATGTTTGTTTTCTAATGTTTGTTTTTTTAAACATAAAATTAGATTTAATTAAAAAATGTTTTTGGTTTCATTGCAATTTCTTTGTGTTAAATTCTCTATTCTAGTTTTTTGTTTTTATTCCCAAGAATGTTGTGTGGACATTACCGCAATATGTTGAAGAAGAAAAAGATGCTGCAAAATTTTCTTATAAAAACTCATAATAATAACTATAAAAATAATTGAATAACATATAAAAATAGAAAACAAGAACAAAAAAAATTTATATAGAAAGTTTTAAAAACAAAAAGATTAAAAAAAAAAAATATAAATAAAATACAAGCTACAGAAAGTGACGAAAAAACTGAATGAAAAGATATTTTTTTAAAAAAATATATAATTCCTAGGGTTAATTATCTAGGTACCACTGATCAAACGGTTTTCGATGTTTTTAGTACTTTTGTAATCAAATCATTGAAAACGGTGCATACTTTTAGGCTCAAAGAAAAAGTAGATATCTTTTCAGCATTGTTTAAATTAGAATACCTACTAATGCTTTAGGCAGATTCACTATAGCTATAACTAAGACAACAGAAAACTAGCAATTATGAATTTATTTTAAGGCCTAAAACTATGCAACAACATATTTGAAACAGCAGTTAGAAATCAAACATATTTTTATTGAAATTTGAATTATGAAGGATTGTCCTGATATACTCCTCTTAAAGCTTTGAGGATGTGTCACTTCAACTAAAAATATTTGCTTTCATTTATTTAATTTTACTATACACTTGTTTATGTAGCATTGCCTCACGGTTTTCGATATTTTGAGAACAAAAGGAGAGCATACTTTTAGGCTTAAAGAAAAAGCTGGTATCATTTGTACATTATTTTAAGAAAGAGTGCATACTTTTAGGCAGATTTACTATAGATAAAAAATTACTTATGCCTTTATGATACTTGCTTTTTTCAAGCTGCTTGTTGCTGCATTTGTTAGGGTTTTTCTATTGGAATTTCGATAAATACAAAATTTTTGGTTGAAGTTATCGAAATTTGCATAGAAAACCCCTAAGAAATGCAGCAACAAGTAACTTAAAAAAAGCATGTATCATACGCACTTTAGAATAAAATGTTGATAGTCAAAAAAATTTAAAATTTAACAATTTTTGAAACCACACAAATATTTTTTACTCCAAAAAAAATTTACAATCAAAAAAAAAAAAATTGTTTCAAAAAAATTTTGTTTAAAAAAATTTTTGTTTAAAAAAATGTTTGTTTAAATAATTTTTATTTAAAAAATTTTTATTTAAAAAAATTTTTGTTTAAAAAAATTTTTGTTAAAAAAAATTTTTACTGCTACCAAAAAGATCAGCAGAAAATGTTGCAGTTGCTATTTCTACTATTTCTACTGTGAATTCTTTTATTAAATAATCGTTATTTCTTTCTATTACTAAAAATTTCTTATGAAAAAAAAAATAACATTTACCATTAAATAAAGTAATTCATTTACAATCATAAAGAAGTCTGTAAATTATATTAAATATACACATACTCTTTAACAGAAAACACATACAAACACAACAATTTATACACATACATAGACATGTTTTTATTATAAAGATGTTGATAATGCCAATAATTTCATTATTATCCTGCTGTGTTTCCTTCTCCTAAGATATTATATTGTATCTGTTAAGTGAGTGAGTCTGTATGTCTGTCTGTATGTGTGTTTGTTTGTCTAATATTGTATAGGTATAAGTAAATGTATAAGTAGTTGTATAAGTCACAAAATAACTACCCAGCAATTCTAAAGTACAATAACAAAAACTAACTAACTATACAAAACATATAACAATGGTTGGTCGGTCGGTCGGTCGGTCGGTCGGTCGGTCGATTATAACTATGTCCTTGTCCAGTAAACAAGTTAAGTTTTTGACATTACTGGGATTTTTGAGGGGCACAGGCAGAGCAAGGTTTCCACAGAAATGCACATTATAAACTAAGACTGTTTTCAAAGTATAAACAGCAAAATAATAACATTATGAAAATGGAAACTTATTATGCATATTGACCATGTATTTAGTCAATAAATAAACTTAATAGTTACTATAAAACTACCCAGGCAGAAACGGGTAACCGTGAGAAAAAAGATTTTTGAAAAGTTTTTTTTGGACTTTTTTAAAATTTCCCCAAAAAAAAAATTTACAGCAACGCCATTCTGTTTACAGTGGTTATAATTTAGGACGCTGGGAGAGAACTTATGTGTGATACTTTCTCTTCCGTCCATATTTTTCTGCCTGGGTATGTAAAAATTTAATATAAATTAAATATTGTTATAAACAAATTTTTATATTAATTTATAAAACAAACAGAAAGTCAATTAATTAAATTAAAAAAGTTATAAAGCATATTTTAAGGCAAAATTTTAAACTAATTTAGTTAACAACTTTGGTTTGACTAAATTGTATTTTAAAAAAATTACAAGTTATAGCAATTTATGCATATTAATACAATCCAAAGGCTTTAAATAAATTTAATTATATTTGTTTTTAAATACAATTTTGTTTAAATTTGAATATTGCCTAAAAACGCCTCATTAAGGGCGTGTATCTAACAAATTCGTAGGTGACTGGTTCCATTTTAAATAGCATAGGCAATCAGCCGATGGTGGTTCAATTTATCCAAAAATTAATATATCCATTCTTCTGATTTTTATTGAATTTCGGTTTTTGTTATTTAGTCGAAATTGTGAATGGTTCGCGTTTTATCGCTGTTCAAAGTTGGTATTTTGCAACAATTTTATGAAAAATACATAATGTTTAAATGATCGTATCTTTGGAACGCATCATCCGATTGTCACGAAATAAAGCGCAAAATAATGGTTATGTCCTGGTCTTAAAATAGAATTTTGAAAAAGGATAGGATGCTTTGCAAAAAGGATATTGAAATTAAAAAAATGTCTTTAATTTGCAAATATCTCAAAATGCGTATCTTTAATTTTCCTATATTTTTTTGCACATATAGCCCTAAATATACTTAACAACATATGCAAATCCCAAATTGGGATGGTAAGCGGTTTAATTGTAAACGCGGTTTCATGAAACGCCTTATTGATTTTTGTTAATAACTCTCGTTTACAAATGAAAAACAATTTCTGCGCACTAACCGCGAATAATTTTTTTATATGTATTTTTGATCGCTAAACTCAAAAATTTCATCAAAAGAACATTTCGCGAATAACTTTTTGTTTAATGAATTTTTTAGCGTTTTTTGGAGGTATTTTGACTATTTTTCTTATATCTTAAGTTCTGTTTATCTGATCTTCTCGCAATAAAAACCAAACTAAAGATAATCAAATTTCCAACAAATCCTACATTCATCATTTTTTCATAAGTTCATAGCTTTACGCGCAAATAATTTTTTTAGCGTTATTTGGAGGTATTTTGACTATTTTTCTTATATCTTGAGTTCCGTTCATCTGATCTTTTCGCAATAAGAACCAAATTAAAGACAATCAAATTTCCAACAAATTCTTCATCCATTATTTTTATATCAGTTCATAACTTTACGCGCAATAGGCAAACATATGACTAAAATAAGTTTTTTGATTAACAAATCATTTAAAAAAAGTTTAAGAAATAGAAATCTTTGCAATTAATTGCATCTTTTTATTTATCTGCAAAGCCTGAACATTGAGAAATATAATAAAGTTGATTTGATGAAAATCTATAGGTTTACTCCGAAGTTATCACAAATTTTATGAATATACATGATAAAATACAAAAAAAAATGATATTTTTTTACAATTTCTGTTTTTAAAATTTTTAAAAAATGAGCTTTGTTAATAAAAAATAGTTTTTCCTTGTTTGCCTATTGCGCGTAAAGTTATGAACTGATATAAAAATAACGAATGAAGGATTTGTTGGAAATTTGATTGTCTTTTATTTGGTTCTTATTGCGAAAAGATCAGATGAACGGAACTCAAGATATAAGAAAAATAGTCAAAATACCTCCAAATAACGCTAAAAAAATTATTTGCGCGTAAAGCTATGAACTTATGAAAAAATGATGAATGTAGGATTTGTTGGAAATTTGATTGTCTTTAATTTGGTTTTTATTGCGAGAGAATCAGATAAACAGAACTTAAGATATAAGAAAAATAGTCAAAATACCTCCAAAAAACGCTAAAAAATTCATTAAACAAAAAGTTATTCGCGAAATGTTCTTTTGATGAAATTTTTGAGTTTAGCGATCAAAAATACATATAAAAAAATTATTCGCGGTCAGTGCGCAGAAATTGTTTTTCATTTGTAAAGGAGAGTTATTAACAAAAATCAATAAGGCGTTTCATGAAACCGCGTTTACAATTAAACCGCTTACCATCCCAATTTGGGATTTGCATATGTTGTTAAGTATATTTAGGGCTATATGTGCAAAAAAATATAGGAAAATTAAAGATACGCATTTTGAGATATTTGCAAATTAAGGACATTTTTTTAATTTCAATATCCTTTTTGCAAAGCATCCTATCCTTTTTCAAAATTCTATTTTAAGACCAGGACATAACCATTATTTTGCGCTTTATTTCGTGACAATCGGATGATGCGTTCCAAAGATACGATCATTTAAACATCATGTATTTTTCATTAAATTGTTGCAAAATACCAACTTTGAACAGCGATAAAACGCGAACCATTCACAATTTTGACTAAATAACAAAAACCGAAATTCGACACAGATCTCGAGAATTGATATGCCAATTTTTATGCAAATTAAAATAGGTAAGGTCGAAAAAGTGTTTTTTTTGTTTTCAAAAATTTTGGAATCCTTCAGGTTATACTTTAAGGCTGATTTAAATTTTAAATTGTAAAGCATATTTTATGTGTGTTGTTTATTATAAAATCTAATTAACTTTTATTGCTTAAAATTCTAAAGCATATGCTAGGGCTGTTTGTTTGTTAAGAAATAATTAAATTTTTATATATTTAATTACTAACCATAACCATCTTCTGCAATCTTTAGATTTTTCAATATTAAAATTCAATTTTCTTAAAATATATAATTTTACTTTTTCCCTTTGTATGTGTAAAAAGCTCTTTGTATAGAATATTGTTTTGTTGCTTTGTGAAAAAGCTAATATACACATGTAATTAAATTTAATTATCTACAATTTTTGTTTAACAATAAATGTTGTTACATTGGTTTTAATGTTTATAGTATGTTTTTTTTTTTTTTGTTGCAAAGGAAACCAAACATTCTATTCCTTTGTCTAATATGCTAATAGATTTTATTATCAATTTCTATATCAATTTTCATATTATTTTAAATATTTTATACAACATCTTTTAGCATTTCTTATTCCTAACCAACTTTTTGTTAGCACCGCCTTCCCTCAACTTCCTCTATTTCTATTAATAACGTACATATGTTTCTTTGGGGAATACATAATATAATATAAGAAAATTGTTTTCTTTTATGCCGTTTAGAAAATTTTTAGAAAATTCCACATCTACATGTCTATAGAGATTTGAAATGTGTGTTTGTAATAAATGTTAAAATATAAACAAACTTATAATTGATAAAAATACATGTATCTTTAATGAAATCAAAAAGAATAAAATATGAGGGTAATAAAAAAAGAAACAAAAAAACGTAGCATATTTCTAGGGATCAATTTGGTTGATTATTGAATGCCTACTTCTTATAAGGCAAGGCAAAGTGTACTTAGGTAAATTAAAAAAAATTATAATAATATTTTTGTCTATTAAATAACTACCATGTATAAAAAATTTAATATTTAATAGATAAGGAAATAAATTTGACAAAACTGTTTCATATTTTTGTTGAAACTTAAGTAGTTTTACGGTAGAAATATTTTAATGTCATAAAAAATCATAAGTGGGAATTGATATTTTATAGCTTGACTATAAGAAAACTAGTATACTATTTAATTTAATGTTTTATAAAATATAATTATTAAAAAAACATATTTTTAGGGGGATATTTTATTCAAATAGAATGCATACCTTTAGGAAGATTCAATATAAATGAATAAGGCAACAGAAAACTAGCAGTTATGAATTTATTTTTAGGCCTAAAACTACAACATATTTAAAACAGTGTCAGAAATCAAACATATTGAAATTTGATGAAAAGCAATAAAAATTATGAAGGATTGTCTTGAAGGTTTTAAGATGTGTTACTTCAACTAAAAACATTTGCTTTCATTTATTTAATTTTAAGATACACTTAGTATTTTATAAAGCATAGTTTTAGGCCTCAAAATAAATTTACAAATGCTAGTTTTCTGTTGCCCTATAAATGAAACAAACATATTTTGTTTGTATTGTATTGTTTTTTGTTTTACTTGAAACTTAAGATTTATAACTGAAAAACAAATATAAATTGAAAACAAATATTTTAGTTTTAAATTTAAAATTAAATTTAATTTTTCATTTTATCTCATCACTTTTTGAGTTAAAATTTTTTTCTAACAAATTTTTCCCAAGTCTTTTTTGTCGTTCTCCAAGTCAAGTTTTTATTAAATTTTCCCGAAATAAGTTCATGGACTAATTTTCAGAGTCGATATCGATCGAAATTCTACTCAAACGTGTGATTTATCAATTTTTCTTCATGCCTAAAATTATGCTTTGATAAATAAAAGCATTTTACATGTTTCTTTTACAACACTGAAACAAAACAAGTGAGAGTGTTAAATTCGGCTGTGCCGAATCTTTTGTACCCTCCAAAATGTAAGTAGGGGACGTTGAGAGCACCTTCACATCGCGATAAATATACCAAATGTTTAATTTATTTAACAAAAATACAAAAAAAAAAATTTGTCAGTGGCATTTTTTTTAGGGGGGGGGGGGGGGGTGTGGTCATGGGGTCACGGGGTCAGTGCGGGACGTTGAGGGCACCTTCCCATTGCGATAAATATACCAAATGTTTCATTTATTTAACAAAAATACAAAAAAAACATATAAAAAAGTGTATTTTTCCAGAGGTTGGTTTAGTTCTTAAAGGGGGAACTTTTTTTCCTCTTGCCCGATTTTGCCCATTCGCAAAGTTAACCTGCCTATAAACATGACACATATTTGTGCCAAACTTCAGGAGTCTAGCTGTTTTATTTTGGACTGCATTGTGTTATCTACAGACTGGCGGACGGACGGACAGACGGACATTCATAGACTGTCTTAGAATCGATTATGGATCAATAATATATATACTTTATGGGGTCCCCGACCGATATTTTGATGCATTACAAACGGAATGACAAAGTGAGTATACCCCCATACTGTGGTTGGAGGGTATAAAAACATGAACAAAAATATACAAAACTTATATTTATCAAAGCATAATTTTAGGCAGAAAAATTGAAAAATCACTCGTTCAAGTAGAAATATCATCGCTATATACTCCAAGAATTAGCATCCAGGGTTCTAATTCTCGGAGTCGATAACGATCAAAGTTTTACTAGAAATTGAGATTTTCAATTTTTCTTCATGCCTAAAATTATGCTTCGATAAATATATTTTTTTTTGTTCGTATTATACCCTACACCACTCTGTGGTACAGGGTATAATGAGATTGTGCTGATGTTTGTAACTACCCGAAATATTGGTCCTAGCCCTACCTTCAAGTATACTGAACGACTCAGAATCACTTTTTGAGTCGATTTAGCGATGTCCGTCCGTCCATCTGTCCATCTATCGGTTTAAGCACGATACAACTAATTGACTTGAAATTTGAAACTTAAGCATCTTTTGGCCTAAGTACGAAGCCTATTGAAATTGAAAAAAATCGGCCCATGTTAAGAAATAGCCCCCATACAAACGCCCCCTTTGGACTAGGCTTAACTGACTTTAATAACTGTATTTTAACAGATATCGCTTTGAAGTTTAACAATCAAATTTTGTATACACGAATCATCATTCCAAATTTCAAAGGAATCGTGTCAGTCCTTCTGGTAGTCCCCATACAAACCACCCTCCCAATAATCACATAATTCCCTCAAAATTCCTAAAAATGGAAATATTTGACAAAAATTTTATTTTTAGGTGTTAACCGTGTACTTTATTAACTAAATCAAATTGGAATATAATTGGTTCATTCTTGGACTTAGTCCCCCATATCAAAATTTCGACCGATATTCAGTTAAATCGGTCTATTGGCAAAAAATAACCAATTCCACTAAAATTTGATCTGTGTGTGTTTTCTACACTAAATAAAGATCTAACAAAAGATAGATCCAATCGGTCCATGTTTGGACTTGAGACCCATTTTCTGGAAAACACTGGTGTAGGGTATCATATGGTCGGTCTTGACCGACTATAACTTTCTTACTTGTGTTTTGTTGTAAAAGAAATATGTAGACACGTTCCCTTTTTTCGCCCTCTAAAGCAGAGGTAACAAAATTTACAAGTTTCAGAGAATTGCAGTTTTAAAAAAATGTTTCATCGCAGGAAAAAGCCGCCATTTTTTGCAAATTTCAAAACCGACTTTTATATCATTTTCGTGTTTAGCGCATTATCGCAAGACATAGTAATTTTTTTTTAATTTGAAAAATCTAAAACTTTCATTGCCGGGCGACATAGGTTGATTTGATCCTATTGTCGTTAAATTTGTACCACATAATTTTAGGTCTTGTAGAATAAAAATTTGCCCGGACACTTGGGAAAATCAATAACCGAAGAAATAATACCACTCTAGTGTACAGTGGGATGGGGTAAATTTTACTTTTTTCGAATTTCAAAATCGTTGGGGTCGGAAGAGTTGCATTTTAGGGTCAGTTTTAACATAAAAAGTATTAGACCTGTAGTACATTTCTTTGGGTTCCTCTTTTAACTTGAAAATCGGAAAGCTCCGAATAAAGTGAAAAAATTCCATATTTTTTTTTTCGCCATAAAAATTAGTTAATATTCGGAAATTACTAGAAAAGTGTTTTTTTTTATTTGTAAAAAGTTTTTGATTTTTTTTTTAAAATATTTTTGATTTTGTTTTTATAAAAAAAAAATATTTTTAAATTTTTTTTTATCTTAAAAACACTTTTTCAGTAAAGTCCAAGTATTAATTAATATTTAAAACTAAAAAAAAATTTACTTGTTCGGAACTTTCCGATTTTCTTGTCAAAAAGAAACCTAAAGACACTGTCCTAAAAGTCCAAGATTTTTTTTTGTTAATATTGATCCTAAAAGGTACCTATTCTGACCCCTACGTTTTCGAATCTTGAAAAAAGCTGCATTTGCTCCACCTTAGTGTACAACCTATAAAAAAAGTTTTAAAGCATAAAAGTGTTTGTTTCCCTTCTCTTATTATATATTTTTTCTCCTTTGAAAGATACATTTTGTCACATACTAACCTTATTTCAAATCCTTCTCTCATTCAACTTGTGGTTGTTTTTTTGTTACATTTGAAATGTTTAGCTTAAAATTTTGTTTTTCTTAATACGTGTATGCTAGACTGCCCAGAAAAAAACAAAGTTGTTATTTTCTTGGGGGATACCTGCGAATTTTGTTCCTTTTTGTGCAAAAAAATTTCGGTTTTTTTTTGGGATTTTTAAAATAATATCTAGAGGTCGCGATCTCGCGTTTTATAACGATTTATTTTTTTTGAGTTTTTTATTATTTTAAATTGTTAAATATGATTAATATGATAAAATATTAATAATTTCAGACAAAAAAAAAATAAATTAAAAATTAAATATCGCTCATTCCATGAGATGTCTCCCAGCATCTAATCAAATGTTCTTTAATTTATTTGAAATTTCGCACACAGGTACACTATGGAGCAATTAAAATAAATTCGTTTTTAGTTTCGCGAAAATCCACGAATTCGCGAACGCGAATATATTCGCGAATTCACGGATTTTCTCGGAACTAACAACTGATTTATTTTAATAGCTTCATAGTGTTCGTGTGTGCAAAATTTCAAATAAATTAAGGAACATTTGATTAGATGCTGGGAGACATCTCATGGAATGAGCGATATTTAATTTTTAATTTAATTTTTTTTTTGTCTGAAATTATTAATATTTTATCATATTAATCATATTTAACAATTTAAAATAATAAAAAACTCAAAAAAAATAAATCGTTATAAAACGCGAGATCGCGACCTCTAGATATTATTTTAAAAATCCCAAAAAAAAAACCGAAATTTTTTTGCACAAAAAGGAACAAAATTTGCAGGTATCCCCCAAGAAAATAAAAACTTCGCTTTTTTTCTGGGCAGTCTAGTGTATGCATTTGAAAATGTTTTAACACAATTTGTGACGCTTTTCAAAATACTTAACATAAATGTTAAGACACAGTTAGAGTGCTGCTGCTGTAAGAGGTTTAATTGAAACCACTAAAAGTGTTGTGCGTGTTTGATGTAATTTAAATAGCTTAAATGTGAGCTTTAAAGCCTTAAGGTTTTGGGTTTGAACCTGGACTCCGGAAAACTTTAAGTTAATTTTAAATCCTAGAAAACTAAATTTCAAAAATATTTTTAAAATTTTCGTGATCACGGCCAAAATATTAAACAGATTTGACTGAAACTTAACATATTTACTTGTAGATGTCCCGATCAGCTTGGTATTGCTTTTGAGCGATATTAGTTCAGCGGTTATGAACGAAAATGTAAGGAAACCTTGACAGTTGTTGGTACATTTCATATAACCTAAAAATATAAAATGCTTTAATTCGGCTGTTGGTAGACAATATCTCGAAAACTGTTTTACTTTTGAAACTTTGGACTTCATTTTTGAATTCAGCGCTAGATTATTCACGGTAAATAACTGCAAAATGTCTTGGATCAAAATCTTTGTTAACTAGTGCCATCACACCTTACTTAAATAATTTCGTCATCTTTTGTGTGTTTTATTAAACAAAATTATAACATTTAAAATTCACAAAATTCAAATTTGTGCTATAAAACCAACTTTTGTAACATGTGAAATTTCTCAATGCCATTGACTAAAGAATTTGTTTTTTTTTTTAATTTATGTTCAATCTTAAATTTGTTTTTATTACAAAAATGACATCGTTAGATTTGCCAAGCTGTTATAATGTCATTAACAATGAAATATTATTATTTGTTACACTGCAAAATGCTATAAACATATTATTAACTTAATTTTGCATATACTGCATGTACTTTACAATTCTAACTCGACATTTTTGCAAAAAGTTCATTGCCAGTTATTCACCTGAGTTAGTTAGTTTATTTATTTTTATTTTTTTTTTCATAGCACGTTTTTGCATAGATTTTTTTTCTCTATTTTTTCTATGATTTTTGTTGTTGCAATCAACACAGGTGTTTATTATTTGCAATAAAACAGCGCTTAAGCAATGTTCTGTTTTGTTCCATAAGCTTTATTATGGTCATAATGTTGCCAGCAACTTGTCACTGTATTAAAGAGTAAAATAATAAAAAAACAACAACATGACAAAAAAAAAAAAAAAACTACAACACTGCTGGCAATTAACTTAACAACGGCATGATGAAAACATCATAGATGCATTCTAAATATTTATGAGTCATGGAAAATATTTCCATCAGTAGTTAAAACAGGTAGAAAAATTAAATTCGACTTGGCTGAATTCATGAGCTCCACAGAAAAATTGTTGAAAAAAAAAATTGTCAAAAAATGTGTTAAAAAGATTGGTAAAAGAAAAAAAATTTGAAAAAAAAACTTAAAAAAAAGTTGGGTTGAAAAAAATTTTTTTGGGAAAAAAAATAGTTCCGCAAAAACTTTTCGAATTATGGCGTAAAAGTTGCGTAACGTAGAGTATAATTTTAAATTAAAAAAAACAACGATGGTTTTGGACTTTTTAAAAAAGTCGATTTAATTTCACTACGTTACAAAAAACAAAAATTTTTTGTGACACGAGGTCTGAGCAACATTTTCATATAATTAAGGCATGCTGATTTCAATGGTGAAGTCCGTTTTTGAATCAATGGAACAGTTTTCTTGCAAATCTTCTTCAAAGTTTTTCCCATTTTTAGGTGGTTTTTTATTATTAAAAAAATCTGCTTTCGCAAATTTAAGTTTGTTTGATTTGGGAAATGTGTATTAGACCTATATCAATATACTAAGTACGCATATCTCTATTTTTCTCATAATTTATTGATTTTGCGCTATTTTTTGCAACTCCGTAAATAATTTTAAGACCTTATTGAATTTATGTAAATAGACTAATTTGAGTTATTAGTTTATGAAAAAAAACTCGCGAAAAATTATTTTTTTATAATGACAGCATCCCCTTAAAATGTGATGTATTACTTCATCTTTAAATATAATATGTAAGCATGTCTAAAATCCTTATGTTTAAAATTTCAAGCAAAAAAGTTTATTTTTGCAAAAGTTTTCTTAACAAAAACTGGGTTAATAAAAGTACGTTATTTTATTAAAATCCCTTAAATTATGTTATATTTTTTGTTTTGTTAGCAATAAATATACAAATTTTGTATAATAAGATTTTTTAAACCAGTTTTTGTAAAAAAAAATTTTGCAAATATAAACTTTTTGTTTACAAAAAATTTATGGTCAAAAAAATTTAAGGTCAAAAAAATTCATATTTTGAACTTGAAAAAAATCAATTTTGAAATATTTTTTAAAAATTTTCTAAAACACATCTGCAAATAATTTCATTTTCCAGTGCGACCCTCGTATCTCATTTAATATTTGCTCAATCTGGGCGCTATCGAGCTTAAATTAAAACTTGGAAAATTTCCTATGTAGCATTTCATTTGACGTTCACTTCTGTCTGTCTAGAAAGCAAGATACAGTCTAAACCAATAGAGCTGTAAATTTGATAAATGAGTGCATTACTTTAGTGCAAAAAAAGTTTTTTTACATTTTTGAGAGTATAAATGATTCTGCACAGAAGAATTTACCACTCTCATTTGTTCTTTGTACATTTGTTAAACAAATGGAACATTTTTATGTCATAATTTTAGACTTGGTGAAAAAGTAGTTTTGGTAAAAAAATAAGAAAAAATGAAAAGAAAAACTTTTATGAAAAAAAATTTGTGTGAAAATAAGTTTTTGTTGAAGAAAAAAAACTTTGAGGAAAAAAATAAATTTTAAGAAAAAAAATGTTGATAAAAAAAATTTCATGAGTAGGGATGAGATTTTCATGCACTAAAAAATCAAAAATATGCGCTTAAAATATGCGCTAAAAAATTTTAAATATGCACTTAAAAACTAAAAATATGCACTAAAAAATAAAATGTGTGCAATAAAATTTTTTTTTCATAGGAAAAACTTCCTTAAAAGCAACAAGTAGAAAAATTAAATTCGACTTGGCCGAATCTATGAATACCCTCCACAATGCCCATTTTAAGTGATAGAAAATTTTCTAACGTGAAAAAAATAACAGTTATGACTAGAAATATTTTATTTTGTGTAAAAAAAATTTTTTTAGTAATTTTTGAAAAAAAAAAAAAATACAAATTTTTTTTTGAGTGTAAATTTTTTTTTGAGTGTAAAATTTTTTCGAATTTTACATTCAAAAAAAAAAATTACTAATTTTTTTTTTTGAGTGTAAAATTTTTTTTGAGTGTAAAATTTTTTCGAATTTTACATTCAAAAAAAAATTTACTAATTTTTTTTTGGGTGTAAAATTTTTTTTGAGTGTAAAATTTTTTTCGAGTGTATTTTTTTTTTGTTTTGGTATAAAAATATTTTTGAGTGACAAAAATACTTTTTAAAATATTTTTGTGACTTACCAATGGGTTTTAAAGAGGTTTAACTGGTTTTCACCACGTGAATTTAAGGTGAAGCTAATCTGATATTCACGGTTTTGCTAATAACTTTTGAACCACTGGACCGATTTGGGTGAAATTCAACACGAACTAGGCTGGAGGAACGAAAAACATATATGCCAAGCTTCAGCATCCTCAGAATTGATTTTCGAAAGTTATAGTGCTTTTTATCTCATAAATTCACGAAAAACCCTTGCCGAAATTCAGTCTTTTGCTCATAACTTTTGAACCACTGGACCGATTTCGCTGGATTGCAATACCAACCTGACCAGGTAAATTCCCAACATATATGCCAAACTTCAGGAGCCTCCGTAAAGTCTTTCAAAAGTTAGCGTGTTTTCAACAGACAGACAGACAGACAGACGAACGGACGGACGGACATCGCTAGATCGTCTTAAAATCGATCGAGGATCATGAATATATATACTTTATGGGGTCCTAGACCAATATTTCGAGGTGTTACAAACGGAATGACAAACTTATATATACCCTCTATCACTAGAGTGGAGGGTATAAAAAGTAACGCCGGGTTTAAATAGTAACATTTAAAACTTCACATAAGCAATTTTTTTTTAAATTAAGACAATCTACAAAAAAATTTTAAAGAAAAAAAAAATAATTTTTCTTATTTCCAAAATAAATTTTTAAAATTTAAAATAGTTTTTGAAACAAATAAATTTCAATTTGTGTTTTTGCTAATTTAAGCCAAAATATGCAAAAATATGCAAAAAAAAGTTGGAAATATGCTCAAAAAATGCACTTAAAACCAAAATATGCAAAAATATGAATTTTCACCAAAATATGCAAAAATATGCAAAAACAAATCGATGCCATTTTAACGCAAATTTCTTATTTCGGAAAGATAATTGGTCGATATCGCGGGGGGGTGAAATAAAGCCATAGGCAATAAGGCCATATGGCCTTATTTCTCAATTCAATGGGAAATAATGCCATATGGCTTTATTACCAACACGATTGAGTAATAAAGTCATATTGATTTTGCAACCAAAGTGGAAATAAAGCCATATCAGTTGAAAATGTGGAAATATATTTCCCCGTAAATCCTGCTACCCAAAAAAATATTTAGCGAAGCCGCTAAATTAATTTATGGAGTTTGTAATCCCTTAGCCCGGCCGAAGGCCGACTACGCAGAAATTTTTTTTTTGACTATTTTTAAATTAAAAAACCACATATACCACGATCCTTGGAACTTAGAGGGGTCTAGAGGCACCAATTTTTTATTGGCAGGGTTTTTAATTTAAAGATTGTTTAACAAGAAAAGTTTTTCTGTGTAGCCGGCCTTCGGCCGGGCTTAGGGATTACAAAATCCATGCATTAAACCCACCCTCTCCGCAAAGTAAAGCTTTCTAGGGTAGCAGGCCTTTGCGCTATCAAGTTTGTTATGCCTCAAAAAGGCCTGATAACCAAAATAGCTTTGGTTTGCAGAGAGGGTGGGTTTAATGCATGGAGTTTGTAATCCCTAAGCCCGGCCGAAGGCCGGCTACGCAGAAAACCTTCATTACAAAAAAACAAATCATACAAGTCATAATTTCGACATTTCGCCCAAAAAAAATATTTCGGATTTTTTCACAATTTTGTTTTGGGAGAAATAACATTTTTAAACCTATCATTTTGGGCTATATGTCGCAGCTTGGGCGATATGACATTTACGGTTTTGGACGATAAGACCTTGAGTTTTTTTATTTAACTTTCTTTAAATTTAAAACCCACATTCCAGGAACCTCTGAACTCAGAGGGGCCTAGAGGCACCATTTTTTTGTTAGCAGGATTTTTAATTTTAATTTAAAGATTGTTTAACAAAAAATTACTAACTCCATAAATTAATTTAGCGGCTTCGCTAAATAATTTTTTTTTTGGGTAGCAGGATTTTAGTGGAAAAATTTTTCCACATTTTCCCCTACACTCTCCGGAAATTAATGACGAATACTTTTATAAATTTTCAAATGAGTAATAATGCCATATATGGCTTTATTTCCAACAGTGGATGGTAATAAGGCCATATGGCTTTATTTCTCAACTCATTGGGAAATAAGGCCATATGGCCTTATTGCCTATGGCTTTATTTCACCCCCCCGATATCGCTTTAAGACTATCGACAAAAAACATGCATTTGCATGGAAATCTCATCCCTATTCTTGAGTAAAAATTTCATGAAAAAAAGTTTTTGATGAAAAAAAATTTTTAATGAAAAAAAATTTTTTTTTGATGAAAACAAAATTTTAATTTTGATTTTTTTCTGTAAGTAAAGATCGAGCACGGGCTCTAATTATATTTGTCATAAGGGTTCAAGTTGAAAAAATTCAGAAGAAAACTTAAATTTCTAAAAATTCTAGACATTTCTGGTATTTCCCATACCGGTTTTAAACACCCCAGTTAGTGTTATCATCAGTAGGATTTTAAATGTCGGTTTGTCTTGTTAATGAAAACTATTTTTTATTAATGTGAATATTTATAGTTTCTACAGAATAAATTTTGACAGTTTTCAACACTACAATTCAATTTCTAGCAATCTCAATCTCAATTTAAAAGATTGATAAAAAATAAATGATGAAAAAATAAAAAAAAAATAAAATTTATGAAAAAAACGACGAAAAAAATTGTTGAAAAAAAAATAAAATCTGATGAAAAAAATTTTTGATAAAAAAATTTTGATGAGAACAAATTTTTTTGATAAAAAAAAAAAATTTATAAAAAAAAAATTTTGACGAAAAAAAAATTATGAAAAAAAAATTTATGAAAAAAAATGTGATGAAAAAAAAAATTGTTTAAAAATAATTATGTTACGCTTTATTCATCACCTGGTGAAAAACGCCTTTTTTCACCAGCAGGTGAGTTATAATCCAATTTACAAATCGCAGTTACAAACGTTTTTGATTTTAAGAAAATGTAAGCTGTAATTCTTATTTTATTTTTAGTTAGTCGTTAGCTTATATAGTCAAACTGAGGTGGCTTCCTACATCAGTGTTAGAATTAGACACCGCCTAAAACTATTATGATGTTAAAACCGCAGTTTTGAAAAATCTACCCAAAACTAATTTGGAATAAAGGGCTGATTTGTGTGCAAGTTGCATTTAATACGTACTAAAACATATTAAAAAATTATCAAAATCGAATGATGTCGTCTACGAAATTGTGCAATTTGGCATGGAATGCCCCATATGAGGTATTCCACGGCAAATGTCCAGCGAAAAAAAAACATGTGTACCGTAAATTTCTGAAAGGCTGTATGGATAGCCCTATATAGAACTAAGAAAATTGCATTATTGATTTTTAAATTTTTCAAAAACTGGCGTAGGAGGCAGGGTCAAATATTGGAAAAATGGTCAAATTTGTGTCGAGTTGCCTTGATAATTTTATCAAATTAAAACGGAATGCACCACAATCTCAAACATTTACAATCTTGTATACTTTTATATTGGCTATCGATTAAGAAATTTTGTTTTTGAAAATTCTCAGAACCCATTCTGATATTTTTCATTTTTTAAAAAAGTAAATTTATCAAAAATCCGGCAAAAATTCGCGTTTGAATTTCATAAGAATTTAGTACTGTTGTATTTTTTGTTTCAAAATAGCGTATGAATAACATTTATGCAAATATTAAATACTCATCCGCAATGTTAAAACAAGAAAATACAAGCAAATTACACATTTGTTATGCAATTTAAAAATCAAACGCGATTTTCTCGAAAAAAAAAAAACGAAAAACACATGTCTGAATTTTTTGGTGTGGATGATTTAAACTTAAAAAAAAAAAAAATTTTAAAAAGTGCCCGAATTTTTAATAAATTGACTTTTTTAAAAAATGGAAAATTTCGGAACGGGTTTTGAAAATTTTCAGAAAAAAATTTATGAGCAAAATAGTGAATTTCGGATTAGATTCACCATAAATTCACGTGTTGAAGAAACAAAGTTTTAAAAAAAATTCGTAAGCCACAAAAATTACTTTGCAAAGTATTTTCGTGAATCAAAAACATTTTTACATTAAAAAACAATTGCACTCGAAAAAAAAAATTTGACACCCAAAAAAAATGTCAATTTATTTATATAAAAGATTTCTAATCAAAATTGTTAATTTTTTTTCATGTTAGAAAATTTACTATCACTTTAAAAGGGCATTTTAAATGGTTTTATTGGATTCGGAAAAGTCGAATTTAACTTCTCTACTTGTTTTTTTTAATTTTTTCTCTGGAAACTCCTTTGAAAATTTAAATAAAAATTTAACCATGTTCTCTTATTATTTCCTTACTTAGATTTCTTTAAAAAATTTACTTTCCTTTCATTTACTAAACTTTATTAAGTTAAAACATGTCCGCTTAATCTTTATTTTTGTGTTCACAACTTCTTTATATATATTTAAGCATAAAACTTTCTAAATTATAGTTATTTAAACATTTTGAAAAGAATATAAATTCTTATAACATTTCAATGATAACAAAAACCTAACAACCATCTTAACACATTAAGGGAATTTAAGTTGGCATGACAGTAATAACTAACACTAAAAGCAGAAAAAAAAGTTTTCTTTTTTTCGTTTCCGTTTCCTGTAAACGCACCCGCACTTGCACATACACAATGACAAGCAAGAAATTATGTTCATATGTTTGTTTATCTGTCCGTCCTTCTATTTAGTTTTGTTGAAAAGTGTACTAAATATATAATTGTAGTAGCATAGCAGTAAGTAGATTTTAGGCATCAAATTGTTTGACTATAAATAGTGATATTTAAACAGAAAAAGTTTTTTTGTTTAAGTGTATAATATTTATATCCTTTTTATGAGATTTATGTAGTTTTATACTTTTTGTTTCTAAAAGGAAAATTATATTATGTGACAAGTTAACAATAAATATTGATAAAACAAAAATATAAATTGAAATCAAAAGGAAAGTACTTTTTTTATAAACAACAATATTATTATTTTGGAAATGAGAAAAAATAGTAGAAAGTAATATTTATGGTATAAACATTTCGAAATAATAAATTTCTGTATAAATTTATATCACTTTATTTAGACAATGTACTCAATTTTACACTCAAAAAAAAAAAACTGTAAAGTTAGCAAAAAATTTAGTTAAATTTAACTAAAAAAACACCCACAAAATTTTGAACCTACTAAATTTCTAGTTAATTTAACAAAAAATATTTAGTTAACTTTTCGTAGAATGAATGTAGCAAAAAAAACGTAATTTTAACTAAAAATTCAGCTGAAAATTTCGTAACATTTTTTATTAGTTGAATTCAGCTAAACTTTTTGTAAAAAATTTTAAGTTTGTTAAATATTGGTTTTAAACACTAAAACTTCACTTATTTTTTCTTATTTTTTTCACAGCATTAAGTTTAGCTTAAGTAGGACTTATGAGATTTGCATAGGAGGCTACACAAGAAATTTTTAAAATTTTTCACTTGACAAAAATGTTACAAAAAATCAGCAAATTAATTAGTAAAAATTCGTAAACTCAGTTTTAAAGTCAACAAAAAAAAATAATTCAAAATTTGTACAAAACTAGTATTTTCGTAAATTGAACTTAACTAAAAAAAGTAGTTAAAACGCTGATTTTAACTAAAAATTTGCTAAAAAGCCAATAAACTCGAGTTAAAAAAAAAAATTTTGTTAACTTTACAGTTTTATTTTTTTGAGTGTAGTATATATAATACTTTTGCAGATAAATATACGTTAGAGTGGATTTTTTTTTCTTCCAATTTTGAATGGCCGGTACAAATTTGAAATTTAAAAAAATTATATCGGTCGAACGGTTTTCGAGATATTGCTATTTGAAATTTAAAAAAATTGCAGTGTTTTACGTTTTTTAAAAAAAATCTCAAAATTTCTTTTCTTGACTCTTTCAGAGACTTTGAGACAATCTTTCATTAAAACTTAATTTGAGCCAAGTCTGACCCTTTTAACCCATGGCGCCCTTCCATACAATTTTTGAATTTATGCTCTAAAAAAAAACTGTAAAGTTAGCAAAAAATTTAGTTAAATTTAATTAAAAAAGCACCTGATTTTGGGCCTACTAAATTTTTAGTTAATTTAACTAAAAATATTTAGCTAACTTTTCGTAGAATGAATGTAGCAAAAAAAAAAACGTAACTTTAACTAAAAATTTAGCTGAAATTTCGTAACGTTTTTATGTACATATATTAACAAAAAAATTAGTTGAATTCAGCTAAACTTTTTGTTACTTTTCGTAAACTAAAATTTACAAAATATTTTGTAAAAAATTGTAAGTTTATTTTTTCTGTTTTTTCATCAGCTTAAGTAGAACTTATGAGATTTGCATAGGAGGCTACATAAGAAATTTCACTTAACAAATTTGTTACGAAAAATCAGCAAATTAATTAGTAAAAATTCGTAAACTCAGTTTTGAAGTCAACAAAAAAAATTAATTCAAAATTTGTTCAAAACTAGCATTTTCGTAAATTGAACTTAACTAAAAAGAGTAGTTAAAACGCTGATTTTAACTAAAAATTTGCTAAAAAGCCAGTAAACTCGAGTTAACAAAAAAAAATTTGTTAACTTTACAGTTTTATTTTTTGAGTGTGGTTACATTATTTTTAATAATATGGACATGCTGAATACGAATATAAAAACATTTCTGAAATCGGTCAACCGGTTTTCAAGATATTTCCATTTGAAATTTGTTAAAAAATTTACAAAATGGCGGTTTTTCCTATGTTCAGAAAATTAAAAAAAAAAAATTTTTGTTCAGTAACTGTTTCAAAGACATTAAGACAAACTTTCATTTAAACTTAATTCGAGCCAAATTAGACCATTTTAACCCATGGAGCCCTTTGATCAAAGCTTATAGTTTTTAGAAAAAATTTTCTTAAAAACCAAAAATTTAATCAAAGGGCGCCACGGGTTAAAATGGTCTGATTTGACTCGAATTAAGTTTAAATGCAAGTTTGTCTCAATGTCTATGAAATAGTTACTGAACAAAAATGTTAACGTTTTTATACCCTCCACTCTAGTGATAGTGGGTATATATAAGTTTGTCATTCCGTTTGTAACACATCGAAATATTGATCTAGGACCCCATAAATTATATATATTCATGACCCTCGATCGATTTTAGATCGATCTAGCGATGTCTGTCCGTCCGTCTGTCTGTCTGTCCGTAGAAAACACGCTAACTTTTGAAAGACTTAACAGAGACTACCGAAGTTTGGCATATATGTTGGCCATTTACCTGGTCAGGTTGATATTGCAATCCAGCCAAATCGGTCCAGTGGTTCAAAAGTTATGAGCAAAAGAGTAAAGGGTATTTCGCGAATTTACGAGATAAAAACCACGATAACTTTCGAAAGACAATAATGAGACTGCTGAAGCTTGACATGTATCTTAGCCGTTCCCTAGGTCTATTTGGTATTAAATTTCAGCTCAATCGGTCCAGTGGTTCAAAAGTTATAAGCAAAACCCTGAATTTCAGATTAGTTTCATCCTAAATGCCACGTGTTTAAACAAGTTTTAAAAGCATTGGTGGTAACTTAACAATGCTTTTCAAACTTGTTTAGTTTTAAAGCAATGCTTTTAAACTTGTTTAGTTTGAAAAGCATTGGTAACTTAAAAATTACACTCGAAAAAAATTTTACATTCAAAAAAATTTTACACTCAAAAAAATTTTACACTCAAAAAAAAATTTAGTTTTTTTTACAAAAATATCAATATTTTGTGTACATACATTCACTCAGAAATATTTTAACAGTAAAAAAAACATTACACTCGAAAAAAAGTTTTACACTCAAAAAACAAAAAGTAATTTTTCTTTTTAATGACAAAAAAAGAGTTTTTTACTCAAAATAAAATATTTTTAATCAAAATTGTTAATTTCTTTCACGTTAAAATGTACTATCCTTTAAAAAAGGCATTGTGGAGGGTATTCATAGATTCGGCAAAGTTGAATTAAACTTTTCTACTTGTTTTATCATAATTTTGTCTTTCGTAAAAAATTTTTTTTTACCAAAACTACTTTTTCACTAAACTTTTTACATAAAAATGTTCCATTTGTTTAACAAACGTACGAAAAAACAAGTAAAAGTGTTTGATTCTTCGTTGTCAAATTTTTTATACTTTTCAAAATGTAAAACCACTTTTTTGCTTAAGTAATACACTCATTTACCAAATTTACAGCTCTTTTGGTTTGGACTCCATAATTTGTTAAGTTAATCCTTACCTAATTGTTTTAAAAACATAGCTTTAATAAATGTGCACATTTTACTGTGATTTCCTAACAATTTTTTGATCCTCTAATACATTTACGAAAACCCCCACCTTTTTATCTTTTAAGTAAGTTTTAAATGCAATTCATTTTATGAATTTATTACAATTTCAAACACTTGATAAATATAATTATATTATCGTTGTTAATTAAACAACTAATTCGACAAGTTGTTATTCATAAATATTTATTTTCTACTCTATAAATTTTAACATAAAAGTACTTCAATTAAAACAATTACAATAAATAGATAAATATTTAAAATATTCATGAGGTTATTAAGTACATTAACAATTTAAATTTTTTTCCTAAAAGTATGCTACACAGTAGGATTTAATATTTTTTTTTGTAAATAAATAGGGAGACAATTTTTATAAATTTATGAAAAACAAATTCAGCCTGACAGTAGGCAACATAAAATTAACGCACTTAAGCAATTGCTGTGGTTTTTTAATTATTTCGATTTATTAAGTACATTTTTCAATATAATCCCTAAAGTGTGCTGTGAAAAAGCAAAAAAGTATACTATATAACAAAAGCTTCAAATAAAACACAAAAGATGTCACTAATTCTCGCTGTATGTTGATTATTCGCTCCTTAAGGTATGCTTTAAGATTACTTCAAAAATATACACAAAAACAGGGCGAGTCGTAAGTGAGTAAAGCCTTAATGCGATTAAAATTTAGCAAGTCCACATTTTGTATGATAGATCCTTATCTAAGTGATTGCAAAACAAAGCTATAGACTTAACACATTAATTTCAACTATATTTTTTGCATCCATGACACTCTCTTTTTTATGTATATTTTTTGATTAATTTTTTAAATATTTTAAAGCATAACTTAAGGCGAATACTAACTAAACAACCATTTCACAGAATACATACAGCTTATACAAGGGCCATCTATTGTGTTTTTATACCCTCCACTCTAGTGATAAAGGGTATATATAAGATTGTCATTCCGTGTGTAACACCTCGAAATATTGGTCTAAGACCCCATAAAGTATATATATTCATGATCCTCGTTCGATTCTAAGACGATCTAGCGATGTCCCTCCGTCCCACTGTGGTTCCAATTCCAAAACTAGGTGGACAAAAGTATTTAACCATGATATTTTATGTTTTTGGGGTCGCTGATTTCAAAAAAATGCTTTAAAAAATTGTAGCTTCAATATTTTTGAAAATACAGTGGGTTTCACTAAAATAGCTTCAACCTAATTGGACTTTACGCTACAACTGGAAAAATTTAATTACTTTTTGCTACTTTAGGGCACTAAATTTAAAGGAAGTATTTAAAAATGATATAAAAAGCTTTTCTGAGCATTATAGTAAAGCCAAGCTATGTCGAAATACTTTTAATGTGTAGTTTTTTTAGAATGTTCGAATTAAATCCTTTTTGTGCTTCTAGAGTTGCGGGAAAAGAAAAATATGTGATATAAGAATTATAAAAAATACTGTAGAGGTATTTGTTGCAAAAATATGTGCAGAAGATCCTGAATATTATAAGCATTTTCTTGAGAGTTATAAATATTGCAGAAAAAATGACTTTTTTAAAAAACGATATAAAAAATGCAGCTGGACGCCGCTGGATGAGACGAAAGATGAAACATACTCTCTGATAGTTACTTTAAGAGATCTATATAGTGGCTTGCCCGCAACTTGGAGCGGTTTTTTTGGCAAGCTTTGAAAGATTGATAATCTAATTTTTTTTTTACTTATGACCCTAACTTTAAAAACCGATATTAAGAAATCGCGAAAAAAATTCGAACCCATGAAAATTTTTTTGATAAGTATATACTAGAGTGTCCCTTATTTTGGAAATGTTGGAAATGTTGAGACGGTACCCCCTCATTTTTTTCCTTTTGACTAAAAAATAACTCAGGAAAAATTTTACGCCCCTACGACCACGCCTTCCCTACGCGACGAAATCATTTTTCCATACAAACCAAAAAAATTTTTTTTTGATTTTTAATTTTTTTGTTATTAATTATATTATTACTTGCTTAGCTTATTCACGACAAAAAATTAGATTTTGGTGGGATGAGGCTTTCAGTTCTAAAAAATTTTTCGAAAAAAATAATTTTGAGCTTTTGGGGTCCTTCAGTAAAAATTTTTTTAAAAATATTTTTTTTTAGTTTTGACAAGAAACCGTTTTAGTTGTAATGTTGCTTTTAATGATATATATTCATAAAAAAATATTATTCATATCTGTGACATCTTGATCGTGTATCGAAAAACATCAAAAATGCATTTTTTTACCCTTTTTTAGATCACGATAAAGATGTCACAGATAGGAATAATATTTTTTTATGAAAATATATCATTAAAAGCAACAATTCAACTAAAACGGTTTCTTGTCAAAACTAAAAAAAAATATTTTTTAAAAAATTTTTACTGAAGGACCCCAAAAGCTCTAAATTTTTTTTTTCGAAAAACTTTTTAGAACTGAAAGCCTCATCCCACCAAAATCAAATTTTTTGTCGTGAATAAGCTAACCAAGTAATATTATAATTAATAACAAAAAAATTAAAAATCAAAAAAAAAATTTTTTGCTTTGTATGGAAAAATGATTTTTAAGGCCCCGCTCTTTGCGGCCCCGTCGCGTAGGGAAGGCGTGGTCGTAGGGGCGTAAAATTTTTCCTGAGTTATTTTTTAGTCAAAAGGAAAAAAATGAGGGGGTACCGTCTCAACATTTCCAACATTTCCAAAATAAGGGACACTCTAGTATATACCCATGGTTATATAAAAAACCATTCACGGCAATCTCCTGCAAATAATTCACTTGGTATAAGCTACTTAGTTTTGTATTGATTTCCTTAGTTTTTAATTACAAACATTTTCGTGAACAAACATTGATGTTCTAGTGCTGCGGGGACAAAGTTAAACCCCTTATTTAATCAAAATATTTTGCGTCTAGTCTAGGCATGATGTTAGCTATTTAAAACACCTACCATTTTTTAATTTAGAGGTTCAAACTTTTTAGACTTTTGTCCACCTAGATTTGGATTTGGAACCACAGTGCGTCCGTCTATCCGTCTGTCTGTCTGTTGAAAACACGCTAACTTTTAAAAAACTTTACGGAGGCTCCTGAAGTTTGGCATACATGTTGGGGATTTACCTGGGCAGGTTCGTATTGCAATCCAGCGAAATCGGTCCATTGGTTCAAAAGTTATGAGCAAAAGAGTGAATTTCGGCAAGGGGTTTTCGCGAATTTACGAGAAAAAAAACACGATAACTTTCTAAAGGCAATTCTGAGGATGCTGAAGCTTGACACATATATTTGCCGTTCCCTTGAGCTAGTTCATATTGAATGTCACCAAATCGGTGCAGTGGTTCAAAAGTTATTAGCAAAACCGTAAATTTCAGATTCGCTTCACCTTAAATCCACGTGTTGAAAACCCGTTAAACATGTTTAAAAACATTGGTAAGTCACAAAAATATTTTACAACGTATTTTTGTCACTCAAAAATATTTTTACACTGCAAAAAAAAAATCACTCGAAAAAAATTTTACACTCAAAAAAAAATTTACACTCAAAAAAAAATTTAGTAAATTATTTTTTTTTTTCAAAAATTAGTAAAAAAAAGGTTTTTTACACAAAATAAAATATTTCTAATCAAAAATGTTATTTCTTCACGTTACAAGATTAACTATAACTTAAAAAGGGCATTGTGGAGGGTATTCATAGATTCGGTCAAGTCGAATTTAACTTTTCTACTTGTTTTTTTAAACTTTGCTTCTTAAATGTATAAAATTTTTTGATGATTGTTTTTTTAAAATTACCGCCCTAATAATATAAAGTTTAAAATTATTTTTTTTTTTCTTAAAAAATTCCTGAATTTTATAATTTAATATCACCAAATATTTATTTATCTCTTTTAACTTTAAACTATTTAAAAAAAAAAAATATATAACAAATTTATTTAACCAATTTGGTTTAAGTTGTATGTAACATACGTAACCTATAATCATTTTAAAAAAGTTATAAAAACAATGAAAATTCAATTTTATATTTCAATTAATCTAGAAAAAAAACTGAATAAACTGGTTTTATTTAAATGCAATCAAATTAAAAAGTTTTTTAAATAAAAGTTTTTAAAATTTGAATTGAAATAGAGCATAACAAAATTAGTTGCCTTAATTTTAACAAAAAAATTTAAATTTAAAACAAAAAAAGTTTTATTTTAAATTATAAAAAATATTTAATATAAATTATTTATACAAATATACTAGAGCAACAAAGGACATTTTGTTAAAAACTACCAAGTAAAAAATTATTAAAAGGTTTTAAGTTGAAAAAATGCAGAACAAAAATTGAATTTCTAAAAACTATAGACATTTCTGGTATTCCCATACAGGATTCAAACACTGCTGCCAGTGTTATCATCAGTAGGATTTTAAATGTCAGTTTGTCTTGGTAATGAAAATTTTTTTTTGTGAATGTTTATAGTTTCTAGAGAATAAATTTTGACAGTTTCCAACACTGCAAATCTATTTCTAGCAATCTCAAACTCAACTCATACTTTATTTCAACTCTTTTGTCTCGTACTATATTTAGCAAGTTTCACCAACATGGTCTGAAATTGAAGACACATGTTCGTAGGAAGGAATTTGCATTTTCTGTTTTGTAGACGTGCCTACTGGCGACTTATTTTGTTAATAACTTTATTTATTGGTTTTTTCTTTCTGTAAGTATATTTGTAATAAAAAATGCTGAAGAAAAATTGAATTTCTAAAAGTTATAGACATTTCTGGTACTCCTATACCGGTTTCAAGCACTCCAGTTAGTGTTATCATCAGAAGTATTTTAAATGTTTTCTGTGTAATTGTATTTGTTATAAAAATGCAGAAGAAGAATTTAATTTCTAAAAATTATAGACATTTCTGGTACTCCTAAACCGATTTCAAACACTCCAATTAGTGTTATCATCAGTAGGATTTTAAATGTCGGTTTGTCTTGTTAATGGAAATTGTGTTTTTTATATATGTGAATATTTATATGTCCTACAGAATAAATTTTGGCAGCTTCTAACACTACATTTCTATTTCTATTTATATTATTAAATTTTAACTTTTACAAAAAAAGACTTTGATTCAATGTCAGCTAGACATGGCAGCAGCAGGTTGCCATTTTCAGAAAATAACAGATAAAACATTAAATAAAAACCTTTTTTGTTACAATGTAAAAATTTATTCATTATTATGTGTCACAAGAGAAGATGTAAAGTCGCCCCATGGTGGGCGCCATTTATAAAAAGGCCCAAAATGACCCATAAAAATGAGAGATAGAGGGTTAATTTATTCTAAGAAAAGAACCTCCATCAAATTTCACTGAAAACGTATCGTCACATTATTTAGCTCAAAGATAGATTTAATACTTTTTATAGTCTACACCACTCTATGGTACAGGGTATAATGAGTTTGTGCTGATGTTTGTAACTACCCGAAATATTGGTCCTAGACCTACCTTCAAGCACACCGATCAACTCGGACTTACTTTTTGCGTCGATTTAGCGATGTCCGTCCGGCGTCCGTCCATCCGTCTGTCCATCTAAGGGTTTAAGCACAATACAGGTCGCAATTTTCAATCAATTGACTTGAAATTTGAAACTTAAGATTCTTTTGGCCCAAGGACGAAGCCTATTGAAATTGGAGAAAATCGCTCCATGTTAAGATCTAGCCCCCATTAGGGTGGCCCAAAATTCCTTTTGCTTCGCTACAGGTCAACGTACCTTAAAAAATGAAAGATGGTATCGTAACTAATATTTTGAGCCAAATTTCAGCACCCTACGATGACTAGAAGGGGATGCTAACTGATCACATGTGTTTGCAACCTCCGAAGAAATCTAAAAAAAAAAAATTTGCAATCCTAAAAATTACTACATGGAATGGTATCGTTACAAGAGCACATAAGTCACATATGGCCATTTTCCCCTTAGGTTATTTACAAAGGACAATAAGGACATTTTAGTTTCGATTGGGAAAAAAACCAAAAAAATTTTTTTTGGTATTATACTCAAATTAAAGATATTTCTATTACCTTTCAAATGAACTTTATCGCAACTTAATGGTCCGCATAGTTTTTAAGTTACAGCGGTTTTAGTGAAATGCAGGGTTCCGCTTTTTTAATATGTATGTTTTTTTTGTTCAATGACAATCTTTGGACAAAATGGCCACATGTAAATTATGTGCTCTTGGTACGCTACCATTCCATATGGTTATTTTTAATATTGCAATAAAAATTTTTTTAAGATTTCTTTGGAGGTTGCAAACACTTATGATCAGTTAGCATCATTTTTCAATCGTTGTAGGGTACTGAAATTTAGCGCAAATTGTTCGTTACGATGCTATCTATCATATTTTGAGGTACGTAAGTTGTGAGTTATACTTGGTATTTTTCCATGGGTTGATGGGCCACACTAGCCCCCATACAAACGACCCGTTTGGATTCGTCTTAATGACTCTAATGACCGTATTATAATAGATATCGCTTTGAAATTTAGCAGGTAATCATTTTGTATGCACGAATCATCATTTCAAATTTCAAAGGAATCGGATCAGTCCTTCTGGTAGTCCCCATACAAACCACCCTCCCGATATTCACATAATTCCCTCAAAATTCATAAAAATAGAAATATTTGATAAAAATTTTATTTTTCGGTGTTAAACGTGTACTTTAGTAACCTAATCAAATCGGAATATAATTGGACCATTTTTGGACCATTTTCGACCGATATTCAGTTAAATCGGTCTATTGACAAAAAAATAAACCAATTCTACTAATTGGACTTGGGACCCTTTTTCCGGAAAACACTGATGTAGGGTATCATATGGTCGGTCTTGACCGAATATAACTTTTTTACTTGTTCGTATTGAAAAAGTCTCAGATTCTTAGACATTTTTCGTCTAGAAAAAGTCTCACAAGAAAGTCTCAGATTCTGAGACATTCTTTGTATAGAAAAAGTCTCAGATTTAAGCCGTCAGATTTTAAGTTATTTTTCGCATGGAAAATGTGTCAGATTCTGAGACATTTTTCGTGTAGAACAATTCTCAGATTCTGAGACATTTTTCGTATTGAAAAAGTCTTAGATTCTGAAACATTTTTCGTATAGAAAAAGTCTCCGATTCTGCGACATTTTTCGTATAAAAAAAGTCTCAGATTCTGAGATAATTTTTCGCATAGCAAAAGTCTCAGATTCTGAGATATTTTTCATATAGAAAAAGTATCAGTTACTGAGATATTTTTCGTAGAGAAAAAGTCTCAGATCCTAAGACATCTTTCGTATAGAAAAAGGATTCTGAGGCATTTAAAAATGTTAGCAATTATGAGACATTTCCGTATAGAAAAATTCTCAGATTCTGAGATGTTTTTCGTATAGAAAAAGTTTTCCCGACTTATTGGAGATTTGATTTCAGAAAAACAAGTCAGCAGCTGGCTGACGCAATTAAAAACTAACAAATGAAGCATTTCATAAAACTCTTTTCTATTAGAATGCATAATTAATTCATTGCTATGTGTCGTCAGAGAATATATAAAGTTGCCCCACGCTGGGCGCCATTTGTGTATATAACATTGTTTATTAAACATATAACACAATTAAGGGGGCTAATTCTCGCAGTCGATAGCTATCGAAATTCTGCTCGAATGTGTGAATTTTCAATCTTCTAAATTATTACGGAAACATAAAAAAAGATTATATTTATCAAAGCATAATTTTAGGGTTACAGAAAAATTGACAAATCGCACGTTCGAGTAGAATTATGATCTCTATCGAATCCTAAAATTAGCCACCAGCTTGTGTTTAAAACCAATTGTCATGGTATCACTAATTCAAACGATTCTCGTTGTTGAGTCTAAAAAAGAGTGCATACTTTAAGGCTCAAGTTAAAAAATTTGATATTACGTATGATTTACTACATTTTTAAAAATTTTTCTAAAAATGTCGAAAATCATTCAACTCTATTTTTGTTTTGTGGTTTGTATACATCTTCATATTTCTAAAATAAAAAATTTTAAAACATTTTTTTTTTGTTAAAAAAGTATTGCAAACAAACTAATCGTCCTTTACATGTTTTCCCTTTTTTTTTTTGTAACTGCGAATATAAAAAACAAAAACACATTTTTCATTTATTTGTTTTGGTGAAAAAAAAAACGAAAATGTTTTTAAAAACTTTTATACAAGTATTTTATGAGCGGAGCACAAAAGTGCTGGGGAGATTTTAAACAAAATTTTAACGCGCCAAAAAAAAAAATGTACCAAACTATATAACATTAATCATTACACATGAATAAAAATTGCTATGCTGATGCATATCCCTATTATATAGTTTTGTCTGTTTGCAACCATAAATCTAGACAGCTTGGAAAGAAAAAAAATATGTAAAAAAAAACTTGCACATGGACTTGTTGTAAGTTGAGATGAATTTATATGGAAAAAAAGCACAGAAACCCCCATCGTCTATATAATATAAACCCTTACATGTATTTACATTTTTTTATAAATGTATATGTAATTTTAAAGAAGAAAAATATTGTTTTTTTTTAAAGAGAGGGCAAGATTTTAAATAAAATTTATGTTAAGCAATTATTATTTTTGAAATACCATTAAAATGATTTACGGAGAAATGTAAATGATAACATTATTTGTTTTTATTTTTATATGATCATAAAAGAAAAAAAAAAGGTTAAAAATGTTTTTTTTTTTTTTTTTTTAAATGGTCAATATTTGAAATCATTAATTTAAAATAAATAAAAAATACTAAACACGTTTTAGAAATATGATATTTGTGTTGTTAAGCCTTAATATAGGCAACCTTTTTCATTTAAAATTAATCCCTCGGAAGTATGCTTTGATTTTGTGCGTGTTATGGTGTTATTTTCTATCATTTATATGAAAAATGTTTTTTTGATATATGAGCCGTTAAGTTGTAATTTATATAAATCTCACTCCCGTTTACAAAACATATGTGTTTGCAAGTGTGTTTATGGTTCATCAGTTAAATTTTTTTATTGTAATTTATATACTCTGGAATCGTTTTTGTGTGTTTTTTTTGTTTGTCTTTGTGTTAACAATATCTGCCGTAGTAATTTAATGCTTTATCTATTTTGAAAAAGAAAAGGGTTTTTTACACTAAAAAAAAATAGTTGAATGATAAGGCAAATCTGCTAAGTAAGTTAAAAATCACATGGAGTTAGAGCAATAAAAAAGGTTTGATGATTTCCGCGGGTTCTAGGGTCAATATCTCGGAAATAAAGTTATTTTGGAATGATTTCTCTGAAATTTAAAACCAACCTGATCATTAGATTTATATGCCAAATTTCAGTAACCTCCAAATTGTATTTTGAAAGCTTGTTTGTTTTCTACAGACAGACGGATGGACGGACATCTCTAGATCATCTTAAAATCGATCATGGATCATGAATAATATTTTTTGGAGTCCTAGATCAAAATTTCGATTAGTAAAATATCTGGTGTCATAGAAAATAATTAATAAATAGTTTGTAGACTTTATTTAAAATCGTTTTCCGTTAAGGCCCCAGGTTGGGCGCCATTTGATTGCAAAATTTAATGTTAAGTTTCATCGATAGCTAATAAATGGTGCAATAAAAAAAGGTTCTTAGCAACTTTATAAAGGATCGAATACATCTCGGGCCCCAGGTTGGGCGCCATTTAAAGTCATTCAATTAAAACATCTGATTAGTTTTTGTTAGTCATAAATAGTTACATCGGATATGAAATTAAGTTAAGTCTTACTTTAAAAGCTAAGTTTTGTTTAAATTAAACAAAATTTTTATTGGACCCGAGTAAAAAAAAAACCTTTTACGATCTAATTTGATCTCAAAATTGGCTGTATCAAGTTGGATCAGATAGTGATCTAATTGTATTATTTTAGATACACAAATATAAAAAATTATACAATTAGATCAGAATTTTGGTCACATCCAATTAAATCCAATTGATCTTATTTTATATAGATTTATATAATTACATAAAGTCAGATATATTTATGTATAACAGATAAGAAAATGGAGCCACAATAAATCTTAGATAAAATTAGTTCTAAACATATAAAAAGTCATATATAATTTAATATGATTGTATCAAATTGCATATCATTATATCAAAACTTTTTTACTAGGGGAGGTAATAAAGGGTATTATATGGTCACATCTTGATAACTATGCAGTATGGGTCATATTTCATCTAATTTTTATGACATTATTCAAAATAATTATGTATTTATACCCTACACCACTCTGTGGTACAGGCTATAATAAGTTTGTGCTGATGTCTGTAACTACCCAAAATATTGGTCCCAGACCCACTGTTAGGTATACTGATCGACTCAGAATCACTTTTTGTCCGTCCGTCCATCCGCCTGTGTGTCATTGTAAACGGTTTAAATACGATACAGGTCGCAATTTATTGACTTTTAATTTAAAACTTAAGCTTCTCTTGGCCCAAGGACGAAGCCTATTAAAATCGGTCCATGTTTAGACATAGCCCCCACACTCAGAGAAGAGTTATGATTGTCGCAACCATAATTTAAGAGCGTCATATTATGATTGAAAGTTCTATCATAATATGCTTTTGGCAATCATAAAATTTTTGTAGCAATCATATTATGGTTCTAAATTACAGTTTTTCGAATATTTAGGATCATAACATGATTGCTGCAAAATGCTTTGGTTGCTACAAACAAGTTATGATAAAATTTTCAATTATTTTTGTGAAAGAAAAAACATAAAATTTTCAATCATAATATGACGCTCTTAAATTATGGTTGCCACAATCATATCTTCTCTCTGTATGCATATAAAGGTTCTCTTTAATTTTGGATAAAATGATTCTAATAAACGTATTATAAAAGATTTCCTTTCGAAATTTGGCAAGTAAACGTGTTTTGTATTCACAAATCATCATTCCGAATTTTAAAGGAATCGGACGAGTTCTTCTTGTAGCCCCCCATACAAGCCACCTTCGCGATAATCACATAAATCTCTATAATTTCATGAAAATAAAAAATATGTAATTTAAATGTTGTATGTTTAACTAATCTGAATCTGATTATAATCGGACCATTTTTAAACTTAGGCCCCATGTGAAAATTTTTCCCGATATTCGGTTAATGTGGTTTATTGGCAACAAAAAGAAGTCTATTTCATTCAAATTTGGCTTGTGAGTGTTTTTTTAACCTACTAAAAACTTGATAAAAGATAAATCCAGTCGGTCCATGTTTGAACTTGGGCACCATTTTCCGAGTAACTTGACCAAATATAATTTTCTTACTTTTTTTTTTAATTTTAACAAATTTTTTATTGTTAACTTAAGTTAATATCGAGTTCCAGTCCGGCCCCAAGTTGGGCGCCATTTTTGTCCATTTAAAATAATAATTTGATGTGTCATAAAAATTTGTTGCTAATACAAATGTAAAATAGTGCTAGTGTAAAAGTGATGCTATTTCTTAGAAACTTAACTGTAGTTAAGATCAGTACCGCTCGAGCCCCAGGGTGGGCGCCATTTTGCAGTTTTCTGAAGTTTAATGGAAATCCTTTTTTTTTATAATTTTTGACAGAGATTTCGCTACGAGTGTTGTTGTAGACAGTAAAAACATGCAAGATGTTAAAGAGTTCTTCAGCACAGAAGCAGGATAATTTATAAGAAAAAAACTCTTTTATTGTTTTCTATGTATACATTTTTTTGGAAAATGTATTATACTCGTACACATTTCAAATGTCTGTCAATGATGTATGACTAACAATTGCCATAATACTTGTGGAAAAATTAAGGTATATTTCATTATTAGAACACAAGTAATATGTTGACAAAGATTATGTAAAAACAGCATAGAAAAAATATAATATTTCAGCAGCCTTAAAATATTCAACACTAATAAACACAAAATTTAATAGTTTATTTGCATATTTTGTGATTTAGCATAAGTCCCAAAAATGTTCAACATACATATATTGTTTTTAAAATTATTTGGATTTATTCAGCCAATTCGTATTTATTATCCTAAAAGTATACTTTAAAAATTATATAAAACATAAACAGATGCAATTTTTTTAATTACTTGAAAGATTAATTCTATAATAACACTAAAACGTTAAAAAAGAACAGGAAGAGTCATAAATGTATTAAGCTTTCATGTGATTAAAATTAAAAAAGTCTGCAAATTAACAGGCCTATTCACAGTTATGACTGGTTTAATTATTATTTAAAACTGTTGTCATATTTTTGTAGCATATTTTAAGGAACAAACATTAAATAACAGGTTGTTAAATGTGTTTTTTTTTTTTTTTGAAAAAAACATAGGATACATTTTTTAATGGTTGTTCCTTAAAATATGCTACAAAAATATTACAAAAATTTAAAACAATAATTAGGGCAACAGAAAACTAGCAGTTATGAATTTTGAGGCCTAAAACTATACAAAATAAGTGTGTCTTAAAATTAAATAAACGAAAGCAAATGTTTTTAGTTGAAGAACAACTTCCCAAAACCGTTAAGAGGAGGAAATCAGGACAATACCTTATAATTCTTTATAGTTATAAATCACATTTCAATAAAATATGGTTTATTTCTGACTGACATTTTAAAAAGGTTGTTGCATATTTTTAGGCCTCAAAATTTATCCATAATTGCTAGTTTTCTGTTATCTTAATAAAAATAATTAAGGAACAGAAAACTAGCAGATATGAATTTATTTTGATGCCTAAAACTATGCAACAACATATTTGAAACAGTAGTCGGAACTCAAATATATTTTTATTGAATTTTGATTCAAAACAATGGAAAATTATGAAGGATGGCCCTGATTTCCTCCTTGTGAAGGTTTTAGGATGTGTTACTTCAACAAAAAACCAATGCTTTCATTTATTTAATTTATGATACACTTATTTTGTATAGCATAGTTTCAGGCTTCAAAATAAATTCATAACTGCTAGTTTTCTGTTGCCATAATAATAATAATAATTAAAACAGTTTGAGCCATAATGAGTTAATATGATTAAGATTAAATATGCCTGCATATTGATGGGGAACACATAATCAATATGATTGAAAAACACAGCAAAAGTCGTAATTTTTGTTTTTAATTAAAGAAGATAATTGTGTTTTGTAAATATTAAATCAAAGACTAGGTTAAATGTGGTTTGTAATTCAGAAAAAAATAATAGAAGATTGATTATTGATTGTTTGCACCTTAAAATATGCTTCAAAAACATTCCAAAACTTTAACTAAATAATAATTAAAACATAATGAGTCAACAATTTATTAATCTTAGTGAGATTAAAATTTATTAAGTCCACCTGTTTGATTTCAACTCAAAAAATTATTTCTTTCGAACCATTATTTTCTAAAATGTTACATTTCATTGAGAGTCGGTCTCAAGTTTTGTCAATATTTTTTTAATTTCAAATTTCTTTAGTATCTAACGGTCAAACCTGATTTTCTTCTATTTAAAGTTTCTCTATGGTAGCTTATCTCATCTTCGTTTTTGATCTTATACAATATTTTTTTCCATATTTTCAATTGCATTTTTATATTCAATTTTTGCAACACTTGCTGGAACATAAAAACATATGCTTAGCTTCCTTTTTACTCCTTCGCCATGTATAAAAAAATATTAATTTTATTTCTTTTAATAGAAAAATGTAAATCAAAACATTAAATCATAAATCACTGCATAAATCCTTTTAAGACAGCATACGTTTTTATTTTACCCACAGATATCGTATGGTTTACAATCTCATTTTAACTTACACCAACATACACACACACACAACCACAAAATTCTTTTTATATAAAAAAAAAACATGGTCAATTCCATAAAATTTTTGGCTTCTTTGCCATTTTACTTTGCTTTCACTCAAATGTTGATTATAAAAAAAATATTGTATATAAAAAAAATCAAAGCATACTGTAAGGATTTAAAGCCAATTATTTTCACAGTTATCAAAATAATTTATTACTCTGAGATTTACAGCGATTTCAAAACAACAAGAAAATATACAAACAGACATTTAAAAAAAAAAATATAAAACCATAAAAGAAAAATTTAAAAAAACATATTTTACTTACACATATATGTTAACAATTTATATAAAATTTTTATATACATATATTATATAAATATTTATATATATTTTTATTTAACAAAACTTAAGAATCTTCTTATCTTGTTTTTTGGTTTTGTTAGAATTTTTTATTTTTCATATAGTTATATAAACTGCCTAAGCCTAATAGAGTTTATCATTTATAAACTTAATTCATTTATAAAAAAAAAACTTCATCTTTCTTCTCTTTATATAAAATTGATAAAAATCTCTGTATTTTAAGTTATTTTGTTGTTTTGCAATTACCATAAATCATTTAACAATCAACTCATGCTATATAACTTTAACCCCAAAAAGTATGCTTTAATTTCTAAAAGTATGTGGGCTTTCCTTTCCTTTAAAACCAAAACTGCATAAAATAACAATTAAATAAAATGAAAAACGATTAAAAAATAAATTGTTTATTAAACTCAAAAATAAATACTTCATACCTCAAATTACTTTGGACATTTATACTCGTTTAAAAATACAAACATACCTACACACAAACAGCAGCAACTACAATAAAGTATCATTTTTCCATCAGTCCAAAATAAATATTTGTTTTAAAATATTAAAACATGCTTTTACCCCTACAGTTATGATGGCAGAATAATATTTCAAAAAAAAAAACAAATTATTTTAAGTAGAAAGAGATTTTGATATTTGTTTACATTAAATTTTATTTATACATTATTTAAAGCACATCTTGTAGGCGCTTAAGTGAACAATCTTTTAAAGCCTACTTTAGGGAAGTTTTTAATGAAATATTTTTGAAGAACAGATGTGTGGGATGAAGGAAATAAATTTTTAAAGCATATTTTAAGGGAGTATAATTTAATTTAGTTGTTATTTTAAGTGATGGGTGTTCAATACTAACAATAAGTTAAGGCAAATTGTCACGATATGTTTTTAAAAACATTTCTAAAAATTTCGAAAATCAGTTGACTCACAAGCACTGGTAAAAAATATTAAAAGTTTTTAAAATAAAATATGTGTTATTTATCTCTGCCTAACTCCTGTTTTGTGTCAAAAAGGAGTGCATACTTTAAGGATTTTAGAAAAATTTAATATTACGTATGATTTTCGATATTTTTAGAAATGATTTTTTAAAAATGTTGAAAATCATTCGACTTACAAGGAAGGTCTTTCACAAGGCACCCACCGATTGTCCTGAAACTTGAATATATGAAAGAGACCATCAAAATAAAAGTTACCTGTTTTCCGTAGCTGCCCAATATCACATTTTGAGGGGTCAAGGGGGAGGGGGAAACGTTTTTTTTCGTTTTTTGAGAAACTATATGATCATTTTATACAGGTCGAAAGGTTTTTTTGAAGGCCTTTTCAGTGGTATATCGGTCGAGCCAAAATTCGGCTTCGTTAAGCACGTTTTGTCAAAAATTTAAAAACGTAGGGGTAGTTTACATGGATATGCATATACGTACGACCGCAAAAATCATATATAATAATCTCTATTAAAATTAAGCTCACCCGTATTTTTTGGTTTGGCGAAATTACAATTAGTTCGGCTTATATTCGAATTTTCCCGAAAGCTCATAAGATGGCAACCCTTTTTATACCCTCCAGTATGGGGGTATACTCACTTTGTCATTCCGTGTGTAACGCATCGAAATATCGGTCTAGGACCCCATAAGGTATATATATTATTAATCAATGATCCATTCTAAGACATTCTAGCGATGTCCGTCTGTCCGTCTGTGGAAGACACGATACAGTCCAAAGTAAAAGAGCTAGACTCCTGAAATTTGGCACGAATATGTCTTATGGTATTGGGCTGGTTAAGTTCGAACATGGGAAAAATCGGATCAGGGGGAAAAAAGTTCCCCTCTTAAGAACTAAACAAACCTCTAAAAAAAACCCATTTTTTATAGGTTTTTTGTACTTTTGCTTAGCAAACGAAACATTTTTATGTCAAAAGAAGTTCAAAGTCTTGTATTTGGATCCAGGAAGGTTGTCTCCCACCGACGTAACCCCCCCCCCCCCCCCAAAACAAAAAGACTCCCTTGTTTTTTTACGTGTTGGAGGGTATAAAAGATTCGGCACAGCCGAATTTAACACACTCACTTGTTAAATTTGAGATTAGGCAGCCAAAAAAAGCAGGTAACTCTTATTTTTCTACCCCCATTGCAATATTCAAGTTTCAGGACAATCGGTGGGTGCCCTCTAAAACCCCTTCCTCGTTTTTCATTAAATTTTTTTGTAAAAATTGAAACAAACTTTCATTTAAACTTAATTTGAGTCAAATCTGGTCATTTTAACCAATGGCGCCCTTCGATCAAAATTTAGGAGTTTTAGTGAAAATTTTCTAAAAAACAAAACTTTAATCGTTTTGTTCATACAATCTATGAAAAATTTATTAAATGTGAGCCAATGATTTTTTTTCATAGGATGAATGAATTTGGTCATAAATTTATGAAAAATTTCATTGGAATAATGAAAATATTCATATATTTAATGAAAAGGTTTCATAAGAAGAATAATTTATAAAAATTATTACTATTTTTTTTTAATTCTGTTTTATATATTGTTGTACAATCAGGAAACTAATTGACAACACAGGCTAAGTGGACATGTCGACAGCTTTCGGAAGAAGTCACCCTTCCTTCGTCAGCACCCTTTGATTGTCACTGTAGGCGTGTAAGATTAGAATTAGCTATTTAAACGTACATTAAAGTGAAAAAGATGACGGGAATGATTTCACATTTCATTACCCATATGTTACGTTTTGCACGAACTTAATCAATCTATTTTTAACTCTTTCTAACACAGTTGTAATTTCTTACACTCTAGTAGATTTTCTCAGACTTTTCAAGTCTTGAAAAATGTCCGATAGGTTTGAATTTATATTTCGTATTTTAATTATATTTCGTACTTCAATTATGATTTTTTTCATAAATGCAATTAAATTTTCATAAATCTTATGAAAAAATCATAGCCGTTATGAAAAAAGTTATTGATCTAATGAAAAATTTATTGGTTTTTTATGAAAAATACTTCTTTTATTGCACGTGCTAAAATTATCGAATTTGGCTCAAATTTATTTAAAATGAAAGTTTGTCTAAAACTCTATGAAATGGTCAAGGAAAATAAAATTTGCGATATTTGAGACAATTGGTAAATTTCGACAAATTCCAATCATACTATACTACTAACAAGGGTGGTCTTTCAGAGGGCTCCCCCAATTGTCCTGAAACAGATTGAATTATTGTAACTAAGAATCGCCTGGATGCTAATTCTCGGAATCGATAGCGATCGAAATTCTACTCGAACCTACGGTTTATCAATTTTTCTGTATTATATATACTTTGATAAATATAAACTTTTTATTTGTTTTTATGTTTCATTGTAGTTAGAGAAAAATATGATAAATTCGTATTTATCATAGCATAATTTTAGGCATACGACAAATTGAAAAATCGCACGTTCGAGTAGAATTTCGATCGTTATCGACTCCGAGAATTATCCCCCTAGATTCTTATGAAGTTGTTTGTTGCATACCTTAATACATAACTAGCGCCTCACTGTATGCTTTAAAAAATTAACATAAAACCGGCTGATTAATAAATGTATTATCCCAATAGAATTCTAACAAAAAAATTGTCACAATATCATTGTGATTTAGTTTTATCAAACCTTTTTAAAAACTCATTTCTAGATCTTTTTATAAACTTGAAAATTGCAACAATTTGTTAATTTTTTTTTACTCTTAAACAAATTGGCTACATTTATTCTCTTTTACGTACAGAAAAAAACCCTTTCGAGTGTATAAAACATACAAACATTTCATTTGTACAATTTAAAATATTTCATTTTAAGAATTTATCATAAAGTTTGAGTGGATGTTGTAGTGGATGCGTATTAAATTGATTTCCCTTGATAATGTTATAGCAACAAAAACTTCAAAAGGGCGTAAGTTTGTATGTGAAATGTTACCGTAAAACAAACAACAATTACACGTACAAACACTTATACACAAAAGTAGGCATACAACTACATTAGAGTGACATTTTTTTAAAAACTTTGGATTTTTCCAATTGTTGGGGGATTTTTTTTCACTAGACCTTAAAAATTATGTGATGCAAATTTGAGGCCAATCGAATAAACTTAAACTGTGGTGAGCCATGGCGCCCAGCGATCAAAAAAGTTATAAGTCGTCCTTAACAAGAATATCAAAAAACTTTTGAAATCGGTCGAACGGTTTTTGAGATACCGCTATTTGAATATCTCGAATCAAGATTTTTTTCATGGGTTCAAATAATCCGATTTCGCTTAAATTAAGTATAAATTAAATTTTGTCTCAATCTCTATAAAACAGTCGATGGAAAAATATTTTGAGATTTTTTTTTTAAAAATTTTTTTAAACGTAGGAATAACGCGCCCATTTTGGAAATTTTTTGTCAATTTTCTAATGGCGATATGTTGAAAACCGCTCGACCGGTTTTTTTAATATTCGTATTCAACATGTTAAAATTAATAAAAATCATATATCGCATGATATTTTTTAATTATTTTTTAAAATTTGGTTGGAAATTTTTCAAAAATCCAAAACTTTGATCATAGAGCTCCACAAGTTAAAATTATCGAATTTTGCTCAAATAGTTGAAATCAAAGATTATCTCAAGCTCTATGAAAGAGATAGAGAAAGAAATTTTAAGATTTTTTTTTTTCATTCTTGAACGTAGGAAAAACCGCCATTTTTGCAAATTTCAAATAGCGATATCTCGAAAACCGTTTGACCGATTTTAGAAATTTTTTGATATTCGTGTTCATCAAAATTTATAAATAAAAGCCATACAAAAAAATGCCACTCTATCATTCATACGTATACAAACATATAAAAACACAAACACAGTTATAAAGCAAACTAATGTTATTTGAAAGAGTTAAAGTATAAGTACACGTACTTGTTGTGTATGTTGAATGATTCAACATACAAAATTTTGTTTTTAACAAAAAAACACTGACAAGGAAGGTCTTTTTTTTAGCTTCCTAATCTCACATTTAGCAGGTCAAAGGGGGAAAATCGGGATTTTGTTTGTTTTTTGAGGATTTTTTCCATTTCTTAAAAAGAAACTTTATGAACATTTAATACAGATCGAAAGGTTTTTTCGAGGCGTTTCGGTCGTGTACAAATTCGGCTTCCTTAAGTTCGTTATTGTCAAAAATCTATAAACGTTTGGGTAGTTTTTATGGAGATGTATATACGTATGACCCCCAAAATTAAATGTAATTATCTCTATTAAAATTAAGCTGAACCGTGTTTTTGCGTTTGTCGAAACTCCTGCTAGTTTGGCTTTTGTTCGGATTTTCCCGAGAGCCAATACTTTTTCATAAGGTGGCAACCCATTTCTAAATTTAAGATTAGGCAGCTAAAAAAACGGGTAACTCTTATTTTTCTCCCCTCATTCCAATATTCAAGTTGCAGGACAATCGGTGGGTGCCCTGTGAAAGACCTTCCTTGTGAGTTGCTTATATGTTGTAACTATAAGTATGATGATGGCTACGATGATGATGATGAGTGACAGTCATGTATTTTAATCAATTGGGTTTGTAAAAGGTCTATGGAAGGTTTTTTTTTGGTAAACTTGAGTTTTTTTTTTGTATACATAAGCAATGCATTCACGTTCTCTAGTACTCTAGAGAGTGAAAAAGAGAAACACGTGTAATATTTGACTCAGCCGAATTTGTAATACCCTAAAACGAAATTTTTTAAATGTTTTATTTTTTACACAACAAATACAAATTACAAATATTTTTTAATAATTTCAACCTAACCAGGAACTGCTAACAATGGCCCTCGCCTCGTTGTAGCGAAATCGACCAAGGGATGGGGTGGGAATCGAACAATTGACCCACTGATTCGTAGGCTAACACGCTACCAACAAACCTACAGGCCCCTTCTTTTTTACACATTAGAAATATTTTTTACTAATTTTTCTTTAATTACGCTGGTTTACAAAAAGCTGTTAATATATAATATCCGTAAGATCCTTTAAGACTTTAATCTCCTGATTATAAATCTACTTTTAAAAATTTCCCAAAAACTAAATTTTTAAAAGAGTAATAAAAATGTTTAAGAGAGTAATTGTATTTTTTAAAATAATTTGGTATTTTTACATCCATTTCTTATTATTCTCCTTAAAGTGTGCTTTAAAAGTATAAAAAATGTAATATTATACAAAACAAGTCTCTATTAGAAGCAGTTTGGTTTACCCCCAGTTTCTGTAACACGAACGTCATTTGTCTGCGACGAATTTGCATGTATTTTGTTTTTGTTACAATAATAAAATACATGCAAATTCGTTGCGGACGAATGACGTTCGTGGTATTAGAATTGTTAAATTTTTTATGAAAATTTAGATCAGCGCTCCTTTAGATATGCTACAAAATTTTAAGAACCCCTAGTTATTGTTTAATGTGTGAAGTATGCTTTAAAAATGTGCTTTGGTAAATTCTTCAAGAATTTGAAAAACACAGCTTATGTTTGGGACATAAAAATAGATTTTAATTCGTTGTTACCATTAAACCCAAAAACATTTTTGGGTGTTTTGTTTACATTTAGCCTTTGTAATGTCATTGTTGCTGCTATTATATTCTGACGTTGCTGGTAATTCGTTTCTGTAACAATACGTTATTTTCATTATTGTTGCAGCTGTTTATGTACACGTTAGTATATATGTGCAACAAACTGCCCGTTTTGATATGCGCCTGGCTTTCTGGTATAACTGCAAAATATGTTAAATATTTTGTTGCATATGTAAAAGGCGGGGGCGAAAATTTTAAATACTGTAAATAAGTTTCTATCACCTAATGTAAGCATTTTGTTGCACACAAATTTTAAATCGTTCAGAGTCGTATGCTTATCCTTTATGTCTTAAAGTTAAGTTACATAAATTGGCGCCCACCACGGGGCCGGAAAATTTAACACACTAAACTTTATTAAGAATTACAAGAGACAGGCTTTTTCGTACTAATGCCACCTCCATTCGAACGAACAGAGTATCTTTTCGTACGATCCAAGCCTGGTTTTAGCTATGTAGCCTGGATATATCTGCGGTTATAAATGATTTTTTAATTATTTGATAGAACTTTTATTTATTGTGAATGTTATGGCAAAAAACGAGTGATTTTTGAGCAAATCTTTAACTTTTTTGTATAGTAAAGTTTTAATCACTTGCTTTTTTATTTGCTCCCAAAATATGCCCTTAATTTTTAACACCCAAGAAATATTCAACAAGATTTTGAATATTTTTATCACATAATGTTTAAGAGTAAATACAAAACTAAGCCCTAAGCAGCTAACCCAAAATTATTTTCTTATATTTCCAAAAAAAAATTGGTCCAAAAAATTCGAAACTTGCTTCTTTCTGCGGAAAAAAAGTAAAATTTTGAAAATTTTCTTCTTCTGTATGCTCAGAATCACAAAATTTGACATGGAGAACTTTCCAGTAGAAATTATATCCAAAAATTATATCCAAACGAAAGACACTTTTGAAATTAAAATTTTTAAGGTATCATGGGATAAAATATTTATCTTGATAAAGACTCGAGCCAGAAACCTACAAGAAACAAAATGAAATGGAAGTGGGAATGAAATGAAATAGAATGGGAAACAAAATGGAATGAAACAGCAAAGAAAATGTAATGATTTTTAGTTTTGTTAAAATTTTTTTTCTTTTAAACTTTTTTTGACTGAAACTTTTTTTTTAAATAATTTTTTTTTTCATTCAAACTTTTTTTATTCTTCACGTAAATTTTTGTTCACAAAATTTTTTTATTCAAAATTGTTTTCACTCAAGCTTTTTTCACTTAAAACAAGTTTTTACAAATAAATTCCCTATTGTGCTCTTGATTTTTCCAAAGCACTTGTGCCAACCCTTATTGATTTTGGTGTCGGTAATGACTTCTCTTGATTTGTTTCGAGTTTTCACAGAGATCGCACTATTCATGTTATTCTAGATAGGGTCTCATTAGACGAGTTTCATCTGAATCCTACTCTATTTCTTGTATTTATTAATGACCTTCTTAGACAAACTTCCAACCCTATCCATTCTTTTGCAAATGGCAGAAACATTTGCTACTCATTTTACTTTGACCGTAGGCCAAGGCCACTTAATCAAGACCTTTTTAAAATCTCCGAGTGGGGTCTTGCAAACAACGTCGATTTTAATGTACGCAAGACCTAATGTTATATGTTAGCCCACAGAACTGTGGATTCAATATTGCCGTCTGTAACAATGGGTGGTGTATATATTTAGGAATCGTGCACTCTTGGTGTTCTGTGCATGCGGATACAATGCAATGTTCGTTAAAAAAACATTTCCAAGTGTCGAAAGAATCATTAAACTGCCTCGGCTTTTTGAATCACTGAAAAGCTATTTTACTCCCTCCGATCTCCTTCCTATTTATACCAGCTATAGCCGACCGAAAATTAAATACCACTTCCAGGAGCTTCAGAATCTGTTCTGAAACTTTTGCACCTTGTCAAGTAGATCGCATCCGGTTGTAATCGATTGTCCTTTGTTTTGCACAACGCATTATAGAGAAATTTCGTTTTTCAGTCGAAATATGTGAAATAAGCTTCCCACGAAGGTCTGCCCTGCCAATTTGAATAAACATAAGCTCAAATACTTTATTTTCTGATCAACACAATTGGGAATGCCATCCCCGGATGGCCTCCCCAGTCTTTAGAGTACTGTAATTCGTTTATAAAAAAGTTACTTTGTTTATCGATCCAATGAAACAGAGGGCTGCCTTTTTTGAACTAATAGTTCATGATTAAGTTTTAAGTGTTGCATTGCCAGGCCCCACGTTGGGCGCCAAAAACTGTGACAAACCCGCTTAATTAAAACTTTGCCCGCAATGCGAAGACACTTTCTATAATCGAAGTTTTTCAAATGAGGGCATCTTTAGCACACCTGGACAATTTGATATTCGGATAAATCAATATTTCCGCCCACTCTATACAAATACATGTGTATTTATAAATACTTGTATACATATATGTTTGTGAGGATTTTTTGTGTGTAGCATGTAATAGTGTTAGTTTATTGGTGTTGATATTTAAAGAAGCTTTAGTAGTGTTGGTTTGTTGCATGTTTTGTAATATTATTGTTTTTTTGTTGGCATAAAAACCTTGTTTACATTGTGTTGTGGAGTTTTTTTGTATGAGAATATTGAAATGTGTGTGTGTTTATTCATGGTATGTGTGTGTGTGTGGGTGGGTGGGTGTGTGTGCGAATGAATGCATATATTCAAATTAGCGCCATCACAATATTGTTTACATAACAAACAATACAAAATGCAATAAAAACTATAATAACCAAATGAATTGAACAAAATAAAATTGAATATTGTCGAAAATGTTTGTATGCAATTTGTATAAAGTAAAAGTGTTATTTACATATTTTTTTTTGTTGGCTTTAAGCTAAAAATTTTTAATAAAGGAAACACAATTTTATGAAGGACATGTATTGTTTTGAGGTAACATACTTACAATTAGTATATTTAAAAATTTATTAAAAACATTTAAATTTCCGGGAAATTGAAAAAGAATATAGAAAAAAATTTGTGGATTAAAAAAAAGTTTATTAAAGCTTATATTAATTTATTTGCAGCCGAGTAAATATTTTTAAAAATTTCTTTAAACTTTCTTATCTCTTTTTTTGTTCCTTCTCTAACTTTCCTAACTTTTAATTTGTTAAAATTAATTTCTTTAATTTTAAACATTAATTTTCCGCTTCCAAACACCAATTTCCACCCGCAAAACATATTATTAATTAACCCGGGAAACCAGAAAGCCAGGCATGAATTGAACCGATTATTATGAAAGTGAGGTAAGTCCACATGGTTTCAAAACGAGATATTGAAGGGTTTGCGTTTTTAAGTCTTTAAAAATCTGGGTACTTTATATTGATTAAATTTTAATCTAGGTGTTATCTCAGGTACCTAAATTTACTTATTGAGTATTATTTTGTTAAGATTTAATTAAACCCGCCATTTCTCACTATATAAAAGGGACTTATTTTTTAAATTAACTTTTTATAGCTTTTAAAAATTAAATTTTTATAGCTGATAAGGTATATCGGTAGTGTTTTAACACTTAAATCGCCCAATAGTTTGATCACAAACTAAATTTGTTACAGAACTTTGAGATGAGCTAAAAAAATTTTACTAGTAAACGATTTATCAAAAATGTTAATTTTGAAAGTGAGGCTAGTCCACACAAAATTTTTTTGTAGTGTTAAAAATAACCTAATAATCGCTGATAGAGTAAAACATTGATGATTTTTATTCTTTAATAACTCCATAATTTAATCCTTAACTAACTTTAATACAAAATTCTGAGATGTTCTGAACAAAATTTTACTAGTAAACGATTTATGAAAAATGTTAATTTTGAAAGTGGTGTTAGTCCACATTTTTTTTGTAATGTATAAAATAACCTTTATATCTCTGACAAAGAATATCCTTAGCGTTTTTAACTCTAAAATAGCCCTATTGCTTAGTCCTAAACTAATTTTGTTACAGCGATTATAAGGTTATTTTTAACACTACAAAAAAAATGTGGACTAACACCACTTTCAAAATTAACATTTTTCATAAATCGTTTACTAGTAAAATTTTGTTCAGAACATCTCAGAATTTTGTATTAAAGTTAGTTAAGGATTAAATTATGGAGTTATTAAAGAATAAAAATCATCAATGTTTTACTCTATCAGCGATTATTAGGTTATTTTTAACACTACAAAAAAATTTTGTGTGGACTAGCCTCACTTTCAAAATTAACATTTTTGATAAATCGTTTACTAGTAAAATTTTTTTTAGCTCATCTTACAATTCTGTAACAAAATTAGTTTAGGACTAACCAATAGGGCTATTTTAGAGTTAAAAACGCTAAGGATATTCTTTGTCAGAGATATGAAGGTTATTTTGTACATTACAAAAAAAATGTGGACTAACACCACTTTCAAAATTAACATTTTTGATAAATCGTTAACTAGTAAAATTTTGTTTAGCTCATCTCAGAATTCTGTACCAAAGTTAGTTTAGGATTAAATTATGGAGTTATTTAAGAATAAAAATCATCAATGTTTTACTCTATCGGCGATTATAAGGTTATTTTTAACACTACAAAAAAAATGTGGACTAACACCACTTTCAAAATTAACATTTTTCATAAATCGTTTACTAGTAAAATTTTGTTCAGAACATCTCAGAATTTTGTATTAAAGTAAGTTTAGGATTAAATTATGTAGTTATTTAAGAATAAAAATCATCAATGTTTTACTCTATCAGCGATAATTAGGTTATTTTTAATACTACAAAAAAATTTTGTGTGGACTAGCCTCACTTTCAAAATTAACATTTTTGATAAATCGTTTACTAGTATAATTTTTTTTATCTCATCTTACAATTCTTTAACAAAATTAGTAGAGGACAAGGCAATAGGGCTATTTTAGAGTTAAAAACTCTACGGATATTCTTTATCAGAGATATAAAGGTTATTTTATGCATTACAAAAAAAATGTGGACTAACACCACTTTCAAAATTAAAGGCTGAGTTAGGCACCCGTAACCTTAAACTAGCGTAGCGTAGAGAGTTTTTCGTTATATGAGAACAAATGAGAGCAGTTATTCTTCTTTGCAGACGTCTACGTGATTTTCTATTTAATTTTGATCGCTACGCTACGCTAGTTTACGGTTACGGGTGCCTAACTCAGCCTTAATGTTTTTGATAAATCGTTAACTAGTAAAATTTTGTTTAGCTCATCTCAGAATTCTGTACCAAAGTTAGTTTAGGATTAAATTATGGAGTTATTTAAGAATAAAAATCATCAATGTTTTACTCTATCAGCGATTATAAGGTTATTTTTAACACTACAAAAAAATGTGGACTAACACCACTTTCAAAATTAACATTTTTCATAAATCGTTAACTAGTAAAATTTTGTTTAGCTCGTCTCAGAATTCTGTACCAAAGTTAGTTTAGGATTAAATTATGGAGTTATTTAAGAATAAAAATCATCAAAGTTTTACTCTATCAGCGGGGGGGTGAAATAAAGCCATAGGCAATAAGGCCATATGGCCTTATTTCCCAAAGAGTTGAGAAATAAGGCCATATGGCGTTATTACCAACCACTGTTGGAAATAAAGCCATATATGGCTTTGTTACTCATTTAAATATTTTTTAAAAATGTTCATCATTATTTTGCGGAGAGTGTGGAAATATATTTCCACGTAAATCATGCTACCCAAAAAAAAATATTTAGCGAAGCCTCTAAATTAATTTATGGAGTTTGAAATGGCGTACGGACATAGCGCCCAAGGTCTTATCGCCCAAAACCGTAAATGTCATATCGCCCAAGCTGCGACATATAGCCCAAAATGATAGGTCTAAAAATGTTACTTCTCGCAAAACAAAATCGTCAAAAAATCCGAAATATTTTATTTGGGCGAAATGTCGAACTTACGACTTCTATGATTTGTGTTTTTGTAATAAAGGTTTTCTGCGTAGCCGGCCTTCGGCCGGGCTTAGGGATTACATACTCCATGCATTAAACCCACCCTCTCTGCAAACCAAAGCTATTTAGGTTATCAGGCCTTTTTGAGGCATAACAAATTTGATAACGCAAAGGCCTGCTACTCTAGAAAACTTTACTTTGCGGAGAGGGTAGGTTTAATGCATGGATTTTGTAATCCCTAATCCCGGCCGAAGGCCGGCTACACAGAAAAACTTTTTTGTTAAACAATCTTTAAATTAAAAACCCTGCCAATAAAAAATTGGTGCCTCTAGACCCCTCTAAGTTCCGAGGTTCCTGGTATATGTGATTTTTTAATTTAAAGATAGTCAAAAAAAAATGTTCCTGCGTAGCCGGCCTTCGGCCGGGCTTAGGGATTACAAACTCCATAAATTAATTTAGCGGCTTCGCTAAATATTTTTTTTTTGGGTAGCAGGATTTACGGGGAAATATATTTCCACATTTTCAACTGATATGGCTTTATTTCCACTTTGGTTGCAAAATCAATATGACTTTATTGCTCAATCGTGTTGGTAATAAAGCCATATGGCCTTATTTCCCATTGAATTGAGAAATAAGGCCATATGGCCTTATTGCCTATGGCTTTATTTCACCCCCCCCCCCTATCAGCGATTATAAGGTTATTTTTAACACTACAAAAAAAAATGTGGACTAACACCACTTTCAAAATTAACATTTTTCATAAATCGTTTACTAGTAAAATTTTGTTCAGAACATCTCAGAATTTTGTATTAAAGTTAGTTAAGGATTAAATTATGGAGTTATTAAAGAATAAAAATCATCAATGTTTTACTCTTTCAGCGATTATTAGGTTATTTTTAACACTACAAAAATATTTTGTGTGGACTAGCCTCACTTTCAAAATTAACATTTTTGATAAATCGTTTACTAGTAAAATTTTTTTTAGCTCATCTTACAATTCTGTAACAAATTTAGTTTAGGACTAAGCAATAGGGCTATTTTAGAGTTAAAAACGCTACGGATATTCTTTATCAGAGATATAAAGGTTATTTTATGCATTACAAAAAAAAATGTGGACTAACACCACTTTCAAAATTAATCTTTTTGATAAATCGTTAACTAGTAAAATTTTGTTCAGCTCATCTCAGAATTCTGAAGAAAAGTAGTTAAGGATTTAACTATAGAGTTATTTAATAGTAAAAATCACCAAAGTGTTATTCAATCAGCAATTATTTGGTTATTTTTAACGCTACAAAAAAATTGTGGACTAACCTCACTTTCAAAATTAACGTTTTTGAGAAATCGTTAACTAGCAAAACTTCTCTCATAAAATTCTCAGACGTTTTTAAAGTTTTCTTTGAACTTTTTTTTTTAATCGAAAGATACCATTAAACTGTATCCAAATCTATCGTTAACTAAGTTTATTTGAAAATGTGACTTACCCCACTATCATAATAAATGGTTCAATTGTTGAATAGAAGTGCATTCATTTAGTTAGGAAAAATAAGAATGAAAAAAAGTTTTTTAACACATAAATAACCCACATTAATTGCGTTCATAAAATGTTATTATTTTGAATTTATGATTATACATGTTGGCACATTAATTTTATGCCAAACTTCTTAACATACAAATAGAAAGACAGAAAGACAGACAGCCGGACGGAAAGAGAGCTAGAAACAGACATACATAATTCACCAAACTGATGGTTTTTGAAAATTATTTATAACGAAAAATTAGCTACCACAAATTAACAAGTAATCGGCATTGCCGAAATTAAAATACCCCTCAGTGAAAGAAATTTCTTTCATTTGTTGTACAATAGCTTGTCCCGAAAATTAAAAATTTTTAGGCTTACCAACTTTTTTTGGAGGTCATCTTCAGGGTGCAACCAGCTTAAAGTTTGCATTCGTAGTGCATTTCGTAAAAAAAAAATATTTTTTTATTTTTAAAATTGGTGCAAAAGTTTCGTTAGGTAGAGTACATTGATGAAATAATATTTATAAAGTTTTCATGGAGCAATTTTGGTCAGTTGGAACATTTGAATGTAGGTCGTCAAAATTTAATATCGGTAGTCACAACTAAATTTAGTTATTACACCGTCCGACAAAAATGAAAAGAAATCGTTAAACACGAACTGGATAATATACGTTTGAAACTAGAGATTAAATGTAGTATAACTGCATTTACTGTTTTTCTGTTCGTGATCCTGTTTCCTTTTTAAAGGACTTTAAAGTTTTAAATGATTGAATTTTATAAAATGTTTTTTTAATACTTGTACTTGTCCTAGGATGTCGCTAGTGATAGCAAATGAAAGGGGGGTATCTCCCCTAATTTTCCCATTTTATTGTTTTTACATATCAGGAAAAAGGAGGTAAGTTACGTCCTTTCAAAAATGTATCCTTCAATATCTTTCAAAATTTACAACAAAATATTTTGATAAAGTTTTTTAATGACTTTATTCACATACTTTTATCCAGACAGAGGACAAAATAAAAAAATGGAAAAATTAGGGAAGATCCTCCTATTTCATTTGCTATCCCCCGTGTCATCCTAGGTCATGACCAAATATTTCAAAATTATTTTACGAAATGTATCCTTTAAAATTTTGAAGTCCTATTTTAAGAAAACAGAATCACGAAATGAAAAACTGTATTTGCAGTTTTACTCCATTTGATCTCTTCTTTCAGACCTATATATAATAAACGCACGTTTTATGAAAAGGAATGAAACGTAAATGGAACGAAGTGAAATAGAATAGGGAATAAAATTGACGAGAACGGGAAACAAAACAGTTTTTGTGAAGGACTTAAGTGACCACACTGAAACTAGAGTTGCGTAGGGGAGAATTTCTGAAATGGTGACTCAAATCCTGATCCCATTAGTATCCGATAATTAATATAACCGGTAACGAAGTACCGGACGGGCGTACTAGTTTCACAATACGTCAATATACAAAATGCTTCAATTTCGTCGCTGGTGAACAAATTTAAACGAAATTTAATACAAAACTGTTTATAAAACATACAAACATTTTATTACAAAAAAAAAATATTTTTTTTAATATTTTTGTTCGCTTAAAAAAAAATCGCCCAGGATTTTTTTCTCTTGCAAAATTTTTTTCTCTTCAACATTTTTTTTAACTAAAATTTTTTCACCAAATTTTTTTTTTAACAAAAATCTTCTTTACCAACATTTTTTAACAAAATTTTTTTCAACTTAAATTTTGTTTACTCCGTTTACTCCGTTTAAACCTTTAAACGACCACAGAATGCTTGCCAAAGCCATTGTAGCGATTCTTTTTGTTCCGGTAAATTATTGGATAAATGTGCTAAGAGATGACTTCCCGTGTAAAAAAAAAATTATATCAAAACATATCTCAATTGATAAAACCTTATATGGATCATATCTAAATGGATGTTATCAGATATACTCCATGTATATTCACATCTGATTCAGATATGTTATGATCCGTAAATTGAGTCTATCTGGCATATATGGCATATATGATCAGACATTTTCAGATATGTTCATAAATGTAAAATTGTCAGATAGACTCAATTTACGGATCAAAACATATCTGAAGCAGATGTGAATATATATGGAGTAGATCTGATTACATCCATTTATATATGATCCATATATGTTTTTATCAAAGGAGATATATTTTGATATAGTTATTTTTTTACACGGGTTGTAGGGTAGTACTTTGGCAACAAAATTCTATTATACAGTAAGTCTCTAATTCCATCCACTTACTCACTGTAAGCCCTCAAAGTTTGTGAAATAATAATAATTATTAATTAGGATCAAGAAATTCTAATTCTTGTAAAACAACTACACTACTAAACATCGAAAATGTGGCTGGGACGTGACCTTATACACTTGATTACAATAGTTCTGCTGATCAAAAATCCAGTCTACAAAGTTTTCCATCACATCAGATTTTTAAGAAAATTGAGGTTAAAGTTGAAAAAATCGCGGTTTTGGGTTCATAGCGCATGAACCCGATGTGATGGTGACTTCAAAATGAGCCGAGGGTAAATATTGAACATTACTCTTTAAGATGCAGAACTTATTTGGTCCGTCGCCTTAACCCTTTGGACAGCAATTGTCTTTCAATGATGTCTTATCGGAAAAAAGTTTTTGGTTTAAAAGATCTTATTAAAAGACAATTGATGCTCCAACGGTGAAAGCGACTGATCAAATAAGTTATACATCTTAAAGAGCAATGTTTGAGCTTTACCTTTGACTTATTTTTAAGTCGTCAGCACATTGGGCTCATCCTCTATGAGTTGTCAAATATGTCCGAAAACGCATTTTTTTTGCATTTCAAATTTCTCAAAAACCTGAGGTAATGGAAAATTTTGGGGACCGGATTTTTAACCAGGAGAATAATGAGTCTAAAAAGTGGCGTTCCATTCGCATAAAGTTTTTTTTTATATAATTTGTAGCGGAAAAAATTGTTTTTTGGGAATAAGACCTCATTGAAAGACAATTGGTGCCCTAAGGGTTAAGGCGACTGACCAAATGAGTTCAGCATCCTTAAAAGCAATGTTAACGCTTTACCTTCGACTTATTTTTATATCGCTATAATATTGGGTTATTCGCTGTGAGTTGCCAAAAATGCCCAAAACGGTAATTTTTTAAACTGACCTCAATTTTCTCAAAAACCTGATGCGACGAAAAACTGTGGCGACCAGATTTGTGATCACTGTATTAGGTCGCGTCCCAGTCGCATCAAGCTTTTTTTCGAAATGTTCAATAGTGCTATTATTAAGATATTAAAAATCACAGGGAAATCCAAATATTTTTGGCAAATTTTTGCACCAATGAAAAATGAGAGGAAAGGGGTTGTCGTCAAAGGGTTACCACTTTCTCTTTTAGCATAAGTAAGATAAAATTGTTTAAAAATAAAATATGATCATTTGCGTCAAAAAAAATACAGTCGTTGATCGCTTATGATCGCTATATATTCATGATTCGCTTCTATCATATACTGACACTCTTCAGTCATGATTTCTCTACTTTGCAAAGCTTTTTGAAAAGTTTACAAATGAAACAAAACCCACCACATTACCACAATAACTTGTAGCAATGACTATAAATTTCCCAAAAATTAATGGTTTTTAAAAACTCATAAGGTAATATACCAACGTACTTATATTGGGGGCTTATATTGAAAAAGTGCTATCTGCAATTTATCAAACAAATGTTAACAATCTGTTTACCGACTTAGTTGTCAGATATTATATTAATTTTAAACTTGAAATTTATTTATAAAAATATAAGTTTTAAATATAGTTTTTAGTGAAGTTATTTATTATAAATACTATTTATGGCAATTACAATAAACTTAAATTGGCAGTTTTTTGGCTGTCCGGCACTCAGAGAAGAAACATGATTGCAACAACCATAATGGAGGGGCAACATAGTATAATTGATAACTTTATCATAACATTATTGTAGCGATCATATTATGATTTTCGCTGATCATAGTATGATAACAAATAGTCATTTAATAATTGCTGATGATCATAGTATGATTGTCACAACTTTTCTCTTCAAATTGATCAACCATACTATATTTCCCGCCATTAGAAATGGTTTGGTGTGCTTCACTCATATTTCAAACATGTTTTTTTCTAGTTGTGTGAAAAATATTGATTTTACCATAGCTCTTTTTGAACATAAACCATCTTTATACTTTAACAAACATTTATGAAAGTACGTAAAGAAGAAAATTTGTTAATTTTCTTAACAACATTACCAACAACAAACAAAAAAAAAAACGTCTAGTTATTTATGACAATTGTTAAGTATAAACAAATTGAAATTGAATTACTTACCACCAAGGACCAAAAGAACTAACAGAGGAAGATTTAATATTCAAACTCCCCCCTCTAAAACATTTTTATACACTTATTTCATACACTTTATTAATAGTGTTGGTACATGCACCAAACCAAATGGCCATAATTTCTTGATAATTATAATGGACGACCAGATAACTTCAAGAGCCATAAATGAAATTAAACCCCTCTCCCCCCTTATGAACATAAAACTGACAACCATTTAAATTTATGATAAAAAATCATATTTCTTATTAAATTTTTATTTCTTTCTCTCTTTTTCTGTTTTAGACCTGCTATGAATTGGAACGTTATTTACGAGATGAACCTAAACTACAGTCATACAAAAAATTACACAGTGAAATTGACTCTTGGGAAATTTTCTCAGCACCTGCACGCATTTTGGAAGAACTCAAAATCAAAGAACAAAATCTAGATGCTATTTCCACCACATCATCGGTATCATCACAATGTTCGGGTATGTCGTGGGACAGCTCGCCTTCACATTCATCGTTAAGCTGTTCGGTGGTGGTTAAAAAAGAAAGACTGGATGATGATGAGGACGAAGAGGCTCTTAGCTCGGATAATGGTGAGGAAAAAATGATAATTGGTAGTATACATCACCACAATACCGAATCAACACAATCATCTGCGTTACAACATATTTTAAGTACAAGTCATATATTAACAACGACGACGAATCCTGCACCCATAACGACTACCACAACAATAATGCAACAGTGTCCGCTAACGGAAAAGGCCATTAAACTAAGAGTAGTGGCTGCTAAAACACCAACTGGTCATCATAGTCCTCAACATATTAGTCATAATAATAATCATGATTATGCTTTACCCACCCTAACACCACCCTCATCACCAGAATCTATACGTACTAACATTTCAACAAGTAGTTGTCAACATCAACACCAACAACAACATGCAACATTGACCCAAATTGAAGCTAGTGAGTTGGCTGTTTTAATACAACAACAGCAACATAAGCTAAGTCAACTACATAATCAGCAACATCAGCAGCAACAACAGCAGCAACAACAACAAAAAACCCATGTGCCACCACCTACAACTGCCATTTTACGTTTTCCCGCCGCTGTCACTACCACAGCTACAGTTAGTCCCTCTTCTGGCAATACAGTTCCTCTGCTACAACAGCAGCAACAACAACAACAGTCACAGAATGTACAACAACTCACCACCACTCAACAACAACAACAACAGTCTCAGCCACAACAGACTCATCTAAATACAGCTGTACCTCATCATTTGACCATACAAACCGCTACAGCTGGTACTAATACCGATCCTCAAACTTGCAATCAAACAACAACTACACATCAACTTAGCCATACGACTAACATTCCGCGCAGCACTATTGTACGATTGACTACCACAAATGGCAAACAAAGTGGTGCGATTAGTTTGGCTCGTGTCATACAAATGCAAACTAACAATAATGCGGGTAATTTATCAGCAGCAGCAGCAGCCTTACTCAATACAGCACAGGCTCAGGCTGCAGCTGCAGCAGCCGCAGCGGCTAATGGCACGATAGTAGGGAATAATAATGGTTTGACGGCGGCCCAGATTACCCAAAGGGGTACACAATTACAGAATCCTCAAGTAACAACATGTAAGTGGGAAATAAATTTTGTTTTTCTTTGTAAAAAGATTTATTAGACGTGAAAGATGATAAATATTTCATCATATTGATGAAACTTTTCTTTTATATATTTTTTATATATTTTTTTTTGTTGCTTTAAAGCAAAACGAAACAAGACTTTCATTCGGGCCCCATGATGGGAGCCAATTAGACTTTGTGAGTGAGATTTAAAAAATAAAAATTATTCTAATAAAAAAAAAACAAGGATAGTTATTCATTTTTCGTTATATTTACATAACATCTCCTTTTTATGAACAAAAGGTTCATCCATTTTATAAAATTTGTATGGTATTTAACAATTTTTATTATCTTTGTGAAAAGGTTTATTAGAGGGGAAAGATGATAAATATTTAATCATATTGATGAAATGTATTTTCCATAACTTTTGGATGTTTTTAAGCAAAAATAATTTAAATTTTTGTTGGAGCCCCATGTTGGGCGCCAATTAGACTGAGTGAGATTTATATTATTCTAATTTAAAACAACGATTATTCTTAATTTTCATTATATTTACAAAATATCTCCTTTTTATGAAAAAAAAATTCATACATTTTATAAAATTTGTACATATGTTATTCGACATTTTTCAATAAACACAAGAGTTCACTTTTTATCAAATTCCCTTTTTAAAATATTTTGTGTTTATCAAAATGTTTTCATGAAAAAAATAATATCATTATTTTTCCAAGTAAAAATACAAACGACTTTCTTTGCGGCCCAATGTTGGGCGCCAATAACACGAGTAAGGGCGTATTACTCAATGAAAAGTTAGCTGCTAACTGCCGATTTAACGGAGCCTTATGTCAAAATTTCTGTGTCGGTTGTAGTCGGTCAAAATATAATATATAATACCCTATATTAGTGCTTTCGGAAAATGGATCCCAAGTACAAAAATTGCCCGATTTGATCTATCTTTGTTAGATATTAATTAGTGTAGAAATCACACAAAAACAAATTTTAGCGAAATAGACTAATTTTTGTTGTTATAGACCGATTTAACTGAATATCGGACATTTTTTTAAATGGGGTCTGGATCAAAAAATGGTCTAATAATACTACTGAACATATAAAAGAAAAAAACTTGAGTTACAGTTAACTGCAATTGTTCTGGTGATCAAACTTTATCAACATATCAGGTTTTTGAGAAAACTGAGCTCAAAGTTAAAAAAAATTTGGCGTTTTTGGCATTTTTGACAACTCATAGCAGGTGACCCCGATGTGAAAGCGACTTAAAATTAAGTCGAGGGTAAAGCATAAACATTGATCACAAGGATGAAGAACTCATTTGACCAGTCGCCTTAATCCTTACGGCACAATTGTCTTTCAATAAAGTCTTTTTCCCCAAAAACGATTTGTCCGCTATTTATCAATTCAAAGAAAAAACGTGATGTGAATTTAACTCCACCTGAAATTATTCTTCTGGTCACAACTGAAATTATTCTTCTGGTCACAAATCCGGTCTCCAAACTTTTCCATTTTATCAGGTTTTTGAGAAATTAAAATACAAAAAACGCGTTTTGGACACATTTGGCAACTCATGGCGGATGAATCCGATGTGTTGACGACTTAAAAATAATGCAAGGGTGAAGCTAAAACGTTGCATTTTAAGATGCATAACTCATTTAATCAGTCGCTTTAACCGTTTGATCACCAGCTGTCTCTCAATAAGGTATTTTCCACCAAAAACTTTTTTTCGATACTGCCAAATAAGTCATCATTGAAAGACAATTGGTGCCCAAAGGGTTTAGGCGACTGACCAAATGAGTTCTGCATCTTAAAGAGTTATGTTTAAGATTTATCATCGACTTAATTTTAAGTCGCCACCACATTGGTTTCATCCGCTATGAGTTGCCAAACATGGCCAAAACAGCGATGATTTTTTACTTTGACCTAAATTTTCTCAAAATCCTGATGTGATGGAAAAGTTTGGAGACTGGATTTTTAATCAGCAGAACAATTGGAATCAAATCTATTAGGTCGCATCTTCGGTGTTTAGTAGTTATTTAAACAGAGTAGATAAGATAACAGAAGTACACGTTCACAGCTAGAAACATAATTTTAATCAAATAATAAATTTTTTCATGAATCTGTATGTGAATTTCGGTAGGGTGGTTTGTTTCGGGCTACAAGTAAAACTGTTCCGATTCCTTTAAAATTTGGAATGATGTTTTGTGAATACAAAATACGTTCCTATTATTATATGGCGAGAAAGTCAAATATATAGGGGACGTATGCGCGCTAGGTCAAAACACGGACCGATTTTTTTCCAATTTCAAAAGGATTTGACCTTGGACCAAAAGCAGCTTAAGTTTCAAATGTCTAATAAATGTATTGATAATCACGATAATGTATCGTACAAGGACAGATGGACGGATATCGCTAAATTGAGTCAAAAAGTAATTCAGAGTTGATCGGTTCACTTGAAGGTTGGTCTATGACCAATATTTTGGGTAGTTACAAACATCAGAACATACTCAATATACCTTGTACCACAGAGTGGTGTAAGGTATAACAAGGAGAGTTTATGATTAACTAGAACAATTTATGAGTTTTTTTTTCATAATATTAATAAAAGATTACATTTTATTTATAAAGGCTTCATACATTTTATAAAAATTTTCTAAGAAATTTATTCAGAAAAAACAAGCCTTTCGATTGGCCCCATGTTGGAAGCCAAAAAAAATTCCAGACATTTGATGATTTTTTCATAATATTAATCAAAAAAATCATTGTGTAAAAGAAAATATTCATGTTTTTTATGATATTTTAATGGTATATAAATTTTTTTATAAAGGCTCAAGACCTTCAATTGGCCCCATGTTGGGAGCCAAAACGACAACATGAAATATAAAAGTTATTGTAATAAAAATTAATATTTAGTATTACACCGCCTGACAGCGAATATTAAACATGAACCGGATGAAATATGTCTAAAAGTAGAGATCAAATGGCGTAAGACTGCATTTACAGTTTTTTCATTTCGTGATCCTATTTCCTTTTAAAAGAACTTCGAAGTTTTAAAGTATACATTTTGTAAAATATTTTTGAAATATTTTTACTTATCCTAGGATGACACTGGTGATAGTAATTAAAGAGGAGGATCTCCCTTAATTTTTCCATTTTTTTATTAAGCCATATCAGGATAAAGGGATGTGAATACAGTCATTTGAAAACTTTGTCAAAATATTTTATTAAAAATTTTTAATGATATTAAGGATACATTTTTGAAAGGACGTACCTTACGTACTTTTTCCTGATATGTAAAAATAAGAAAATAGGAAATTTAAGGGAGATCCTCTTCATTTATTTGCGATCACTAGTGGCATCGTAGGACAAGTACAAATATTATAAAAATATTTTATAAAATTTAATCCTCTAAAACTTTGAAGTCCTTTTAAAAAGAAACAAGAATACGACAAGAAAAACTGTAAATGAAGTTTTACTACATTTAGTCTCTAGTTTCAAACGTATATTATCCAGTTCGTTTGTAAAGACTTTTATCATTTTTGACGGGCGGTGTTATCAAGGACTCTGGATGATTTTTCATCAAATCAATAAAAAATTTCATTGTATTTAACAAAAGCTTCATTCATTTTATAAAATTTAAATGTTTTATAAATACAATTAAATTTTGTCCATGATATAATAAAATAAGGACTACCTTTCGATTTTCAAAACCAACAACAAAACCAGTTAACAAAAATTTCCATTACACAGTTTAATTATATTTTTTGACCTTGTGGATTTCATATGCGATTTTCATTAACATTAATTTCTTTTCTTTCATTATACTCAAAGTGACCACAAAACCTCATCAACGTCAACAGCAGCAGCAACAGCAGCAACAACAACAACCAACCTCAGCACAGCAACAACAACAGCAACAACAGCCACAACAACAACAGCCCCAGCAGCAACAACAATTACATGAACAACATAGTCCTGATGCTAAACGCCGGATACACAAGTGTCAATTTGTAGGCTGCAAAAAAGTCTATACAAAAAGTTCACACTTAAAGGCCCATCAACGGACACATACCGGTAAGTAATTCATTTACAATATTATTAAAGCTTTCAATCTTAATAACAATAATAATAATAATAAACTTGTGTGTGTGTGTGTGTGCCCGAGTCAAAGAAGGCGAAAGAAGAAGAAAAATAATAATAAACATAATAGAAGAAAATGTTATAAATGACCACCATACACAATAGAAAATGATTATAAAAGTAACCTCTCAATGTTCAAAATACTAGATTACAAAAAACAATATATATATATGAAGAAGGTTGGCAACACTCCACATGCTAGAATAACTGAATTTGACATTTCTAATGAAAGTGGAGAAAACATAAAATACGATTATATTTATTTATGTGTATGTGTTGGATATGTTTTATTTGAATAGTAGACGGGTTTTGGGAAAAGTAAATAATTATTTTCAAAATTCAAATGTGAAAAATTTAGGATTAAATGTGACACTTTTTGGCACAAAAATAAATCTCTTAATTTGCAAAATATTAAATTTGTGAAGAAACCGCAAAAATTTTATAAATTTTCAACAGCAACGAATATTTTCTGTGTTTTTTAAACACTTGGCTTAGGATTTACTATATCAAATGTAAACTTATTTAATCTTAATCACGATATGGTTTTATTCATTTATGACACATCCTGTTTAATTGTTAACTGTTCGTAGTACCTTGGCAACAACCCATCGTATTATCAAACGAATACTAGTGACATCTGTTTTGTTTTATTTGAAACTTTAGCTTTTTTATTTTTGAATCATTCTTATATAGGGTTGCCATCCGTCCTCTTTTCCCCGGACACTGTCCTCTTTTTTAGGGCGTCCGGGGCAGTCCTACTTCTTTTTTAGAAAGTGTCCGGGGTTGTCCTACTTTTTGAACTTTTCCCATAACTTTTTTATTGCTTCTAAACTTTTGAATTATTGACTGTATTTTAGCTTATCAGTAATAATGTCAACTTTTTGAGAGCAAAAGGCGAATAAAAATTATTAATACATATTTAAATCTTCATTCATTGAGAATTGGAAGAAGAAAATTGTGCAATCTCTTAGTAAGATCACGATCGTGTTGCTTATTTGACGATCATGATTTTACTTAGAATGAATGTAGAGCAGTGGTCGGGATCCATTGCACATGGATCCCGAACACGTTCGGCTATCCACATGTATTCAACACGAATGTCAACAAAACTCACAGCTCAGTGCAATAACTTCATTCAGTAGCAAGCTAACTTTCTTCCAAGCAGGTTGATGTCGCTTTGTTTTAAAAATACACAAATACAAGCTTATTTATATTAAAAAACCAACACATTCATATGCCTCTTTCTGCCGACCACTGATGTAGAGTTGAATATTTATAATATTTTTGTTTGAATATTTGTGTAGTAGTCTTGACAATGGAATCTGACAAATTCCGAAACACGTGTCGACTAAGTCTTGCAAAAATGGCCAACATTAATAAATTTAAAACAGAAAAATTATTTTTTCGAAAATAATTCTATGAGAATATCATACTCCCTTTAATTATTAAACTAAATAATGACCTCGAGCTAGAATAAACTCAAAATATAATATTTTAAAGGTCGAACAAAACAATTTCTGTATACTTTCCAGAAAATTCCAAATATATTTCAAAAATTTATATGTTTATTTCAAAATTTTCCAAATGCCTTTTCAAAATCTTTAATAAACAAATGAAATTTTTTGAAATGAATGTAGATAATAAAGATATTTTGAAATGAAAATGGAAATTTTTGAAATACAAATAGAATTTTCTGATAAGCATTTAGAAAATTTTTAAATACAAATAGAAAATTCTAATATAAAATTAAATTTTTTTTAATTATATATAGAAATTCTTTAAATATAATTCGAAATAATTGAGTATAATTGAAATATAATTGGATATAATTGAGAATAATCTTTCTCAAAATATAATGGAACATTTTTGAATTATAAGTAGAAATAAAACTTGTTTTCCTAATAAAAAACATTTTATTTGTAAATTGTATCGCGTTATTGATTTTCTTTAAATTAATTTATAAAAAAAAAATGTCCTCTTTTTTGGGTCAAATGTCCTCCTTTTTTGAGGTTGACGTCCTCTTTTTCTCAAAAAGGAAATGGCAACCCTATTCTTATAGCACACTTTTAGGATAATATTTGCAAATGTGTGTAATAATTAAAAAACATAGCAACTGCAACAAAAAGATAAAAAAAAAATTTTTGCTTCAAAAATTTTAGCTCTGGTCAGCTATATCATTGAAAATATTTCCTCCGGCCTCGTTCGTGTTGAATTTCAGCCAAATCGGTCCAGTGGTTCAAAAGTTATTAGCAAAACCGTGAATTTCAGATTAGCTTCACCTAAAATTCACGTGTTGAAAACCCGTTAAACCTGTTTTAAAAACATTGGTAAGTCACAAAAATATTTTACAACGTATTTTTGTCACTCAAAAATATTTTTATACCAAAACCAAAAAAAAATACACTCGAAAAAAATTTTACACTCAAAAAAAATTTTACACTCAAAAAAAAAATTAGTAAATAATTTTTTTTTTTTCAAAAATTACTAAAAAAAATTTTTTTAAACAAAATAAAATATTTCTAATTAAAACTGTTATTTTTTTCACGTTAGAATCACTTAAAATGGGCATTGTGGAGGGTATTCATAGATTCGGCCAAGTCGAATTTAACTTTTCTACTTGTTAATTTTAAGGTTTTTTCAACCGGTTAAACCGGATAAAAGCTGGTTTTAGAGATATTCAAGAAACCGTTTTCTTATTGTCGAATTATTCGATATTTTCGAATACTGGATTTTTTTTCTTCTTGTTCTAATTGTTTTGGATGGGTTCATAAAAAACTTTTTTTTACCTTCTTGTGAATTTTTTGTCTTCGTCTGTGATCTGGTTACACATTTTTGGTTAACATTCCGATTCTGATTCCAAATATGGATTCTAAATTTGTCTATAACATCAGATTTTTTAAAAAAAATAGGTCAAAATTCAGAAAAAACTTTTTTGGTTCATTTTTCTGAACTTGCTTGTGAATTTTTTGGATGCATCTGATATCTTATCACTAATTTTCGATTAACCATTCGATGCTGATTCCAAATCTGGTTTTTAAATTTTTACATCATGTCAGGTTTTGAGAAAATTGTGATCAATGTTTTTTAAAATACAGCTAAAAATAATTTTGCCCTCAAAAACAGTAATTCATGTTACAAAAACATGTTGAAATTCAACTTTTACGCTTTAATTTGACAACTTTGCAAGGTTTCCATAGCTTGAAGTTATTAGAAAGGGCCAAAAACTGTGTTTTTATGAATGTTGACCTCAATTTTTTAAGAAACCTGAAGTAATAAAAAAAAATTACAATCAATAGCTTTATAAAAAACTTGTTTTTCGAAGTGGTTTTTGACAAAAAAAAACCGATTTTTCACAAAAAAGCGATTTTCCTAACTATTCAAAAACCGGTTTTTGAAACATGTCGAATAGTTGACAACTCTAGATGTGTAGTAAGTTTTTTCGTTTAAATTTTTCCAAAAATGTTGGTTTCCTAACTATTCGAAAACCGGTTTTTGAAATATGTCAAATAGTTGACAACTCTAGATGTGTAGTATGTTTTTTGTGTGAATTATAAATATATAGACAACATTAAGGATTTCACCCTGCATCAAATTAAAGATTTTATCATAAAAATATAGCATATATAAGGCATTTCACACTAGAGCGGCATTTTTTTGTATCAAAGTTTTGGAACGGTTTTCAAGATTGATTGACCCTTTCATAGAGCTTGAGATAATCTTTCATTTAAAATTAATTTAAACCAAATCATTTAAGCCCGTATCGCCCTTCGATAAAAGTTTGGGATTTTTTGTGTAATTCCAACTAAAATTTTGGATTTTTGAGAAATAAAATATGTATATATATATGCAGATATAATTATCAAAAAAAATCGGTCTTCGAGATATCACCACTTGAAATTTGTTAAAAAATTTCCAAAAAATAAAAAAAAAATAAAATGACGGTTTTTCCATTGATCAAGAAATGTTTCAAAAAAATCTAAAAATTTTTTCCATAGGCAATTTTATATAGTGTGAGACAAACTTTAATTTAAATTGAATTTGGGCCAAATCAGATAACTTTAACCCATGACGTCCTGTGTCAAACATTTTCTAAAACACCTAAACTTTGATCGAAGGGCCTCATGGGCTTAAATGGTCGGATTTTTCTCAAATTAAATTTTAATAAAAGTTCACAAAACCAGTAAGAGTGTTAAATTCGGCTGTGACGAATCTTTTATGCCGTCCAACACGTTTAAAATTAATGTTGGTGGGGGACACATGTTCCCCCGCTATATATGTTTACAAATTATTTGTTTATGATATTTACGCTTAAATAATAAATTTTTATCATTATTTTTAATTAATTTCTATAACCACGCCTCCAAAAGGGGGGGGCGGCCTGAAATAAATCGAATTTTCTAACCCCCCTGGCCCAAGCGCAGGTCTATGAACATAATATGGCATACAAATGTTACATTTGTTGAGCAAAAATTAAAAAAACTCGTAAAAATATCGTATTTTTCAGGGGTCGTTTTATTTCTTCAAGGGGGAACTTTTTTCCCCCCTGGTCCAATTTTGCCCATCTTCAAACTTAACCTTTCCAGTAATATAAGAGATATTCTTGCCCAATTTCAGTGGTCTAGCTCTTTTGGTTTGGACTGCATCGTTACTTCTACAGACGGACGGACGGACCGACGCACGGACGGACATCGCTAGAATGTCTTAGATTTTATCATGGATCAATATTATATATACTTTGTGGGGTCCCCAACCGATATTTAGATATGTTACACACGGAATGACAAAGTGAGTATACCCCCATACTGTGGTTGGAGGGTATAAAAATTAAGATTTTTTTTTTTAATTTTTGAACTTAGGAAAAATTCGCCATTTTTGAAGATTTCATTCAAATAATGATATCTCGAAAACCGCTCTACGAATTTTAAAATTTTTTTGATATTCGTATTCAGAGCATCAAAACTAAAAAATACGATGCATCGCGAGACATATTTTTTTTTAATTGCAAAAATTGGGAAAATTTATGAATAAAATTTGCAAGGGCATCTTAAGTCGGCGGATTTCCGAATCCGAATTTTTTAACCACATCCGGCTCAAAAATTAGGAATTTTGGCGTAGTTTATGGAAAAAAAAATATTTAAAAATTCCAAAAAAGCGATTTTGGTGCACAGAAGCTGATTTTTAAACATATAAATTATTTTTTACCCAAATTTATTTTAAAAGTTTAAAAATGCTAAGTATGTTATGTGAAAAATATATATAAAAACACGATTTTGGTCCAAAAATGTTAATAATAATTTGTGGACCAAAATCGCAGATCATCGCTTTTAGACCAAAATCGCGTTTTTATATTATTTTAATAAATTTAAGATAATATACCTAACATTTTCCAAATTTTAGAACCAATTTGGATAAAAAAAAATTTTAGGTTTAAGAATCAGCAAATCGCTATTTTGGAATTTTTTAAATATTTGTCACAAAAGTACGCAAAATTCCTAAAAAAAAATCGGACATGAATTTTGGTCAAAAAACGTATTTTTTTTTCATAACTTTGTCCGCTGGTTGCCGACTAAAGATGCTCTAGCAAAATTTCTTTGTAAATTTTCCCACAATAAGCAATTCCGTGGGCATCGTTCGGCAGGTATTACGACACAAAATTCGAAAGTTTAGATATGACGGGACGCCCTAACCAACATATTGTGTTTTGCAGTATACGTATACTTATGGCAAATAAATTCATTTATTAATCATACGTTCGGTGTTCTTGGCCAGTTAGTTTGAATATGTTAAGCGAAGTGCGTAGGATTGCAAAGACGCCTCCTAAAACTTCAATACATCTAACCTTTTAATGTGTTTCCTTAATAGAATTCTACTGCACGGATTTCACATTAGTATTACATTTTTTTTTTTAACAACGGAACATTTGCAAACGATTTGCCCATATATATTTAGTTTCGTAATAAAGCATACATATATAGAACTCCAAACTAGAGATGGGCGCGTGAGTGAATTTTGACTCACGCACGCTCACGCTCACGAAATAAAAATTTTATTCACGCACGATCACGCACGAAATTATTCTTTCTGATCACGTTCACGCACGCTCACGTGAGTAACTAAAATTTTTCTCACGCTCACGAAAAAATCACGCTCACGAAGACTCACGAAATTAAAATTAGCGAATTTTTATTTTAGTTCTTTCGATTTCTTGCACAAAAAGTATTGAATTATTTTAAAACAATAATAAAAATCACAATTTTGGATTAATTTCCCTCTAAATTCAATACAATGACGATTTTTTTACTCGTTTTCTGTTTCAAACAGCACAAAAAAATCACGCAAACTCACGAAACAAAAATTACTCACGCACGCTCACGCACGAAACTATTTTTCATAATCACGCGCACTCACAACCACGTGAGTAAAAATAAATTTTACTCACGATCACGCGTGATTCACGCGTGAATCACGAAAAATTCGTGTCACGCGCGCATCTCTACTCCAAACATATAACACATAGATTTTTACTAAGATGTGTAAAATTATAACGAAATTGGTACTTTATTTTGGTACTTTTACAATTAGTACAGTTTTTTTTATTTCGAAAGCTCTTAGATTTCTGGTTTTAACATAATTACATAGTATGTTTTAAATATCTTAAGTTAGCTTTGAAGGATTTTCCATCACATTTCTGTTTAACAAAAAATTTTAAGCCAAAATCTAGCTAGATTTTTATCAAAAAAGTACTTTTATTTGTAATACCTCTTCATTAATCATTTCTACATGATGCCATCTTTTATCTACGATAACATCACAAATACATTCATATATCACAAACTCTCTTGAGTTAACAAAAAAAAAAATTTTTGTTGAATAACACATACACAACATAACGGAAGGACAATTGTATGATTTTTATTAATAAATCATACATGTATACGAAGATACACTCTCATGCATAAAAACACATACATAAACTTGTAACGATATTCATATGTATATGTTAACATCCAAAGGGACCTTTATATATACAAAAAAAAAATTGACATTTCAATCTAGGTATTGAAACCATGTCATAACATCTCCCCAACACTATCCACCCTCCCCTCCACGCTACCCTGTTTCTACTAACACTCGCCTGACATTGGCAATTGTGTGTTGACAGCATAAGGATACAATTTTGAAATTTTGTTAAGTCTAGGCAGTTTGTTGTTAAAGTAGAGATTTACAGGATTATTTTTAGTGGTAACTTTCCATATAATTTCGTAACCTAAAACTTTCAATTTTAAGGCTTTTAAATTATAGTTACCACTTATCTTTTTTTTTTTGGAGAAGGGTTTGAGGTTAGGTTACAATTTAAAAATTTTGTATTTCAAAGGATTTATGATATAATTAGTTAAGGGTTTCTTTAGAGAAGACAGCAAAAAAATAAAATATAGAAAAGCAAATTGGTTAAAGTGCATACATTTTTGATGGTTTGACATATGATGGTAGAATATATGATGTATTGTTTAAGGTTAAGAACTGGTTAACAAAGAGAATCAGTAAAATGTGATGGATTGTTAGGTTTTCATAATTCCTTATTTAAGGTATACAAGGAGTGTGAAGACAAAGACAAAAGCTACTATTTAGATTTTGTAAAAGATTTATGTTTAACAAATGTGTAATTTAACAGAATTTTAAATTACAGCAGTATAGTAAAAATGTTCAGATTAAACTGCAAAACAAATTTTTAAACTGAAAAGACGGAAAATTACGATTTTTACAAAATGTTTTTTTTATTATTTAAAGCTTTATATATCATATAATATAGCTTAATATCTCATTATAACTCCTTTTAAAGTTTAAAAGCTTTTTGAAAAGCTTTAAATTTGTAGTTTTTATTGAAGATTAGCATTTTTGACAATTTCCAGAATTTTTCTTTGACATGCAACTTCAAATTCTTATGCTTTAAATCGTATTTAAAATAAAGCTTTTTCATTTACAAGATTTGGATATGAAATAATATAACTCTTAAAATTTTAAAAGCTTTTTAAAATTAAGCATGAACCTTATTCTTCAACGTGGTAAAAGTGGTTCAAAATAAATCCGTACGAAATTAAACCACACACATTTGCAAGACATTAACCGTTTTAATCGAATTTTTTTTTTTTATTTTAAAACTTTTGTAATAGTAAGCTTTGTTCAAACATATAAACAAAGGAAAAAAAATAGTGCTGGTTAAAAAGCTTTTGGTTTATTTTTTAAAGCTTTTAAAATTAAATCCATTTTTTATTACCTTTTGTAGTATTAGTTTTTTTAAATATATATTTATTTTTTAATTAAAACTTTTACAAGCAAAGATTTTGTTTTTAATTTTCCTGTGAATCCTTTAAATTAGAAAATCCTAATAAAAAAATGTTATTACATAACATCTAGTTTTTAAACTTTTATAAAATGTTTTAAAGTTTTAATTTTGTTGCTAACATCAAATATTAAAAAAAATATTAAGCTTTCAATAATTTACAATTAAAGTTTTTGTTGAGCTTTTAATGACGTTACATACCTTTAAGCACAGCTTGAATTAAAAAGAGTGTTAGTAAGCTTTTGTCAATCGAAATTTCAATCTTTTTTTAAGTTTTAACAATGCAGATTTCATTTTAATCACCTACAATCAACTTTTATTTTTCAGTGTTTGGTTAAGTTTTAAAAAGTGATATAAATCCTTTTAATTATAGCTTTTACAATCTCAAAGCTTTTTAAGCTTTTTTGTAAATCCTTTAAACCAGCGGTTACCAACCTATGGTACGCGTACCACTAGGGGGTACGCGAAACTGTCCGCGGGGGTACGCAAAATTTTAGTAATTTGGACATTCGTTTTAGATTAACCAATGGTGGTTCCGCATCTGGCTTTCAAAGTTTTCCATAACGTCAGGTTTTTGGAAAATAGTTCACAAAAAAAGTTTTTTTTTTTGCATTTTAGAGATCAGTTTTTGAGATATTTTTGGATGATATTTTGAGATTTGAACACTTGTTTTCGATTAACCTTTCGATGCTAATTCCGAATCTGGTTCCCAAATTTTTGAGAGCTTTAACTTTTCAATGGGTTGTGATTGAGTGGAAATTTTGGTACAATTTTGTTGAGCTCAAAATGCCCTTTCATCGTATTTAATAAAAAAACTTTCAAACAAATTTAAAAACATTATATATCCGTCCCCTGTGATGGACTTTTGAAACTTTTTTTAGGGGTTCAAAAACGTCCGTTTTATTAATTTTTGGTGTAGAATCGACCGGTGAAATCAGATTTCGTTTTTGCTCTGCAGAAAAATCAGCTCAAAATCCACGTTCTCAGATGCATTGAACAACCCCAAAGGGGCGAACATTTTTACAAAAAATACCACCATTGCTTTGATTTTGTCTAAATCCTTCAAAAAAAAATGATAATATGTACACGCAGATCAAAAATTTCAAAATTATCTCTAATATTTATATATGAAGTTTTTTAACGAAAACAAAAAACTCGGTTGGGGGTACGCGGCTGATTAAACTTTAAATTAGGGGTACGCGAGCCAAAAAGGTTGGTAACCGCTGCTTTAAACTATAGCTTCAATTTAAGTTTTTAAGTTTTTGTTGGAAAGTTTTATTAAATCACAAAATAAAAATAGTTTAAGCTTTTAATTACCCTCAATTAACATATATTTTTCAGGTTTTGATTAAGTTCTTAAAGATTTCTAAAAAATCATGCTAAATCCTTTAAAATGCAATTTTTTTAGTTAAATCTTTTACAATTTAAAAGCTTTTTCAGCTTGGTTGTAAATCATTTAAACTGTAAAATACTAATAAAATGATTTTAAAAATAAAATCAAGTTTTCAAGCTTTTATATAATGAAGCTTTAAGAAAAACAACTTTAGAGTCCCGCACAACAATGTCGGTGACGTTTTTTTCATGCAAATTTGGCATGAAAAAACGATCAACCGAAATCCGCAAGAATAAAATCAATTTTATTTTTGTGTCGGTTTCTCTCTCTCCCTTAATTTTTGAAATGAAAATGTTACCACTTTTTTACAAATATTTCGATTTTTTCGATAAAGTAAACAAAGAAATATGATCTCAAATAAGAAAAAATATTAAAATTGAAAAAAACAGCAAAAAACGAATCAATATGAAAAAATCATATTGATTATTAAAAATACAATTAATTTAAATAAAAAAGTGACGAAAAAGTGAAAAAATAGTGTAAAAAACAACATATGACAGAATTTTCCGCTGCCGTTTTTGTTTTGCGCCTATACTCTCTCATAACCGAAAACGTCAACCGCACCGACATTGTTGTGCGGGGACTCTTAATTTTTTATTTATTTTTATACCCTCCACTTAGTGATAGAGGGTATATATAAGTTTGTCATTCCGTTTGTAACTCATCGAAATATCGGTCTGGGACCCCATAAAGTATATATATTCATGATGCCCGATCGATTTTAAGACATTCTAGCGATGTCCGTCTGTCCGTCTGTCTGTCTGTGGAAAATGGTCTCGCGGACAAAATATTAAAATATATTGGAAGTTCTCCCGAGAAGTTTGGTATTGCATTTGAGCGATATCGGTTCAGCGGTTCAAAAGTTATGAACGCAAATGTAAGGACACCTCAAAAATTTCAGTATATTCAACATAACCTGAAAATACAAAATGCTTTAATTCGGCTTCTGGTTGACATATGTGAACATAATTGAACAACAAATGGTATTTAAAGAAGTAGGAACATATTTAAAAAAAAAAAAAAATCGCGAATTTTTTTTTTTAACAAAATTTTTTTTCGCGGAAATTTTTTTTCAAATTTTTTTTTTCAAAAGTAATTTCCTTTTAAATAAAGTTTTTTGCAATAATCTTTTTGAAATTGTGGAGGGTATTACTACATTCGGCAAGGCCGAATTTAACTATTTTACTTGTTTTATTTAATTTTTTTATTTAATTTTTTTATTAAATTTTTTTATTTTACATTAAAAATAAAAATTTATTTTGAAGCTTTTAATCATTTAAAATCAAAGTTTGATTTTCAGTTTTTTGTTTAGCATTAAAAGATGTTACATACCTTTAGGAACAGATTTAGTTTTAAAGCTTTGCGGGCTTTTATAATATCAAAAAATATTGTTTAAGCTTTTAATGATGATTGAATCATTTGTTTTTCAGTTTTTTTAAGCTTTTAAAGAGTGCTAGAAAACCATCCAAAATCCTTTAAAATTTTATTTTTTCAGTTAAAGCTTTTACAATCTGAAAGCTTTTTTGAGCTTTTTTAAAAATTCTTTACATTATAAATTTCTAATCCGATTCTAAAACCGATTTTATTAAATGAAATCCAGTTTTGACTCTTTTATTATATGAAGCTTTTAAAAAACATTTGTAAACCTTTGTCATCTGAAGTCAAAACTTTAATCTTCTTATTTACCATTAAAAATAAAAATAAATTGTTAAGCTTTTAAACATTTTAAATCAAAGTTTGCTTTCTAGTTTTTGATTAAGCTTCTAGAGATGTCACATACCTTAAAGAACAGCTTTAAATTAAATGATTGTGTGTGAGCTTATATCATATCGTTATATCTATCAAGCTTATTTTTAAGCTTAAACAACGCAGAATTTCTTGTTTTTTGGTTTTCAATCACAAAAAAAAATTGATTAAGCATTTAATCACTCACCTCAGTCAACATTTATTTTTCAGTGTTTTGTTTTTTAAAAAGTCCTAGAAAAAATTCCAAAATTTTTTGTTTTATAAAATTTCGACTCAGTTTTTTATATCAAGTACTACATATAAGCTTTTCAACAAAAAATTAATAATCATTAATATGCATGGACGTATACAGGGGGTGGGCACAGGGGGCACGTGCCCCCCCCCCCCTTTTCAATTACTTTTCAAGTACTTCTAGTTAAAACTAAATATAAATAGGCGATGGCAAACAATTTTGGGAGTTGTGCCCCCCCCCCCCCTTTTCAAATTCCTGGATACATCGCTGTTAATATGTATATAAAATTTAAAGCTTTTACCGCGAATCAGAATCAAATTAAGTAGTGAGATCATAAAAATGTTAACACACATTTTTGCATACAACTTTGGTGTAAAGCTTCCAAATTTTTTTTTTTTTGGCAGTTTACATTTTAAAAATATGTCAGTTAATAAATTAATTTACATCATGAGTTTTAATTTGCAATTTTTTACACAATGGACGATGAAAGAAAAGTGCGTTCAAAAATAATTAAATATTTTCAACAAAACCAAACATGGACATACAAAAAAATTGCCAAAGAAACTAATGTATGCCGCCAAACAGTTTCAAAAGTGGTAAAAAGGTATCTGGAACACCTAACAATTGAAAGGAAGCCGGGAACAGGAACAACGACTGGTTATCGTAACATTGGTAAGGCATATAAAGTTAAAAGCATCCTTAAGAGAGCTCCTAACACATCTGGCAGAAAAACAGCTCGGTTAGCCCAATGCTCAGACTTTTTTGTACGTAAAGTGAAACGTAAGGCGGGACTAAAGTCCTACAAAGTTCAAAAAGTTCCCGATAGAAACGCTTTTAAAAATTTGGAGGCCAAAACCAGAGCTAGAAAATTGAAATCAAATTTTATAAAAAAATACAACTGTTGTGTAATGGACGACGAAACTTATGTCCTGGCTGATTTTGCGCAGCTCCCTGGTCAAGAATTTTATGTTTCCGATGTTCGAGGAAATGTTGCGGAAAAATTTCGGTCAAAAAAGCAAACGAAATTCCCCAAAAAATTCCTAGTATGGCAAGCCATATGTAGCTGCGGCCAAAGAAGCCAGTCATTTGTGACATCTGGCTCTATAAACAGCGAAATTTATATCAAGGAGTGTTTGCAGAAGAGACTTCTTCCGTTTTTGAGTCAGCACAATGTATCCACTTACTTTTGGCCCGATTTTGCATCTTGTCACTACAGCAAGAAAGCGCTGGAGTGGTATAATGATAATAATGTGGTTTTTGTACCAAGAGAGGCAAATCCACCAAACTGCCCGGAGCTCAGGCCAGTGGAGAGATATTGGGCTCTTGTTAAAAAAGAATTAAAGGGCACAAAAAAGGTCTCCCAGGACATGCAAGATTTCAAACGTAGATGGACCACCTGCTCTAAAAAGGTGACAGAAACTACCATAAAAGCCTTAATGGGAGGGTTTCCGGAAAAAGTGGATAACTTTGTTCGTAGTGGTTAGAGTTCCATGCGGTTTTTTTGTTATGATTTTGTATTAAATTTTATTTAATAAAAATTTGGTTTGAAGTCTTAAAATTCAGTAGTCTGTTTTTTATTTAACTTTATGTGTGTTAACATTTTTATGATCTCACTCCTTACGTCACGTTAGGTGATTTTTGCATTTTTTAGATAACCAATTTGAATTTGGGGTACCTAAATTGAAAATTGAATGCGTTTTGTTTTTTATATCAATCACAACGTAATTTGATTCTGGTTTGACCATTTATATTCAAAATCAAAGAAAAATTTCAAGTTCTGTGTCGAGTTTTTTAATATTAAAACAAAAACGTTTTTTTAATATAAAAGCTTGTAAAGGAACTTTGTAAAATATTACAATTTGAATTGGAGCTTTCTTAATATGAAGCTTTTTCAATTTTATAAATCACGAATAAATTTTTAAGCTTTTAATAGCACTGCGTGACAAAACTAACCACTATTTTAGAAAATCAGCCAATCTTTAATGACATTTTACAAGAAAACTGTACCATACATCGAAAAACGGAGTACGCCATTCGATTCAGCATGTCCGAAATATATTGAAATGATGGCCGTAACTCTTGCTTATTTTTTAGTGTTCCGCAGTGTAGTTTGCTATCAATTTTAACCAAAAATATTTTTTGAAAGCTTTTAAAGACTTTCAAAATAACATGTAGTATAATTTAATAAAACTTTGTATCAACATTTTATAAATCTCTACATAAAGATTACAAACATTTATCTTACACCTACAAAATTTCGTACAACATTCGTTGTAATCAGGTCTAATGATTTACACAAATGGCCTACAAAACACTAAATAACACCCTTAGGGAACATTTTACTAACTTACGGTAACAACATGCCACATTTTGTGTACCTACCTGCCTACATCCTCCATACTGGTTGGTAGTTGTTAACAATGCTGGTACTAATAAAATTGTTCTTTACTTTAGTGTAGTGTATATGAAAATGTAATTTAATATTTGTTTCCCTACGATAACCTTTCAACGACTCGAACTAACGATAAACAACTACAAAAAAAAAAAACACAAGTTTATTGTAAATAAGTAGAACAACAACCAGCTTCAATATTATCTTAACTTGGTTAACAAGAATGAACAAATAAAAAAAAAAAAAATCTGAACCAAAAGGAATAGACGAAGAAGAAAAAGTTTTTCTTTTTGTCGAATATTGTAAACCAATAAGATTTACAAAATAAAAAGGCTTAATATAACTAAAAGCTCCTTGTAAAAATATCAGTAGAGAGAATTAGTAAACAAAAAATAAACAAAAGGTTTTAACAAATTAACACCTTACATATTAACGCCTTTTTGTTTTCACACACAATCTACTCCACAGACACTTATAATCAATAGTCAAAGGATTCAAAGATGGAGAGTTGGTTAAAATATAAAACAAATTGTTGTATTATTACCATAAAAAACAAATAAACTTTTTTTTTTTGTTTGCAATTTATATGATGGTGTTTATCCTAAATTCGGTTGTAGTAAATAAATAATTTTAATGACTTACTTAACCAAAAACCAACAAATTTTAAAAGTCTAACAAAACTTTTCTAAAAGATTTTATACATTATTGATTGTTAAGGAAACGGAAATATAGAAGCTGAGAGTGAGATAAAGAGAGAAAAAGAGAAAAAAAAGTTGAAGGTTCTTTTTTAAATCCTTAACAAATCCCAACAGACTCTGCAGATAATTTATGATAACCAATTATTCAATTTCAAAATATTTTAAATCCCCAACAACCAGTCAAGGTGTCTCCTTTTTTGTTTTTTGTCTAAATACACCTACACTGACTTATAGACACAAATAGACACTCACACAATCACCAAATATTTGCTTTAGCTTTGACATCAGGTATGCAAAAGCTGATAGTGTTGTAATGTGACAAAAGTTAATCCCTTTTAAAAAAAGAAAAATTTAAAAGCCTATGAATCTAAAGAAAAAGAAAGGCCGACAGACAGACAATTTTGTCACTCTTTTTAATTTATCCTAAAAAAAGAAAGATACACGTTAAATATGATAAAGCTGCAAAGAATAGAAAAAAGTGTCTCACACTAAAAAAAATAAAAAATCACAAAAAGGCAATTTGTTGAATGAATAAGAAAAAAAATATATTTAAAGCTTTTTTATTTTTCTGTAATCTTTAAGCAGTCAATGTATCATTTTGCCAGTAAAAGCTCATGGTTCACACAACTTTTTTGCGAGAGCTTTTACTATCACATAATTCTTTAAACACTTTAAAAAATACAAACTAAGATTTCTAAACCACAATCAAATTTTATAAAAAGCTTTTTAAGAAAATTAAAAATGTAGCACTTAAAAAAGCTCAATAGAAATTATTAAATGAGTAAGAAAAAAATATTTAATGATTTTTAAACTAAATATTTTGAAGAAAATCATAAGTTATAGACATTTTTAAGTAGTTTTTGGATCACATTGCAAGTAATAGCTTTTGTTTCAAAAGCTTTAAATATCTAAAGCTTTTTTGCTAAAGCTTTTAATATCACATAAATTTGTAGAGCTTTACAAATGTTCCCTACTACAATTAAATTTGAGAAAAAGCTTAATTAAAATTTGTGAACCTCAAACAAATTTCCGAAGAATCTTTCATAGAAATTTATTTTGTTGAATGAAAAAGAAATATTGAAAGCTTTCCCATTTTTAAGTAAGTTTTTAGCAGTAAATGTTTCACATTCCAAAAAAAAGCTCATGATTCACACAAAATTTTGTCAGAGCTTTTAATATTACATAATTGTTAAATGAACAAAAAAAAAATATTTAAAGCTTTTTTCTAATTTTTCTGAAAAAAATTCAAAAGTTATTGACATTTTTAAGGATTGTTTGTATCACATTGCAAGTAATAGCTCCTGTTTTACAATTTATTTTTTTATTTTTTTTTTTTTTTTGAGAGAACTTTTAAAATCACATAATTTTTATAGAGCTTTACAAATGTTCCCTACTACAATTAAATTTTAGAAAAAGCTCAATTACAATTTGTTAACTTCAGACAAATTTCTGAAAAATCTTTTATAGAAAATCAACTTCTTGAATGAATAGGAAAAAAATATTAAAAGCTATTCCATTTTTAAGCAGTAAATGTATCACATTGCAAGTAAAAGCTCATGTTTCATATCACTTTCTGCCAGAGCTTTTTAATATCCTATAATTGTTAAAAAGCTTTACAAAATAAAAATTAAAATTCTTAAACCGCTAACAAATTTCCAAAACAATCCTTTCAAATAGAGATGGGATCGTGAGTGACTTTTCAATCACGATCACGCACGCTCACAAAAAAATATATTGTAATCACGCACGATCACGCACGAACATTTTTTTTCTGCGCACGCTCACGCACGCTCACGTGAGTAGAAAAAAAATTAATCACGCTCACGACGTAATCACGATCACGAAATACTCACGAATTAAAATATGTGAAAAAATGTATGTCATATTTTCTTTATGCATTACCCAGTTGTGAAAGTCCTTGAGCCATCCGTGGTGACGGCTCGCTGACATGTCAGAGTCACACCTGACATCTCCATGACAGCTCTATATACCGAGTTAAGGACGGGTTCATAAAAAACTTCAAAATTTCTCAAATCATAATTATCAGTTGTCAGGGGGTGCTGACATTCCCATGAAATTTCCCTCCCCTAAGTCGTCTTTGTGGAAATGTCTGATATAGGTCATACGAAAACGCAAAAAATCTTCTTTTTTCACAGAAAAAATTTGAAACGAATTTCAATCAACAAAAACGCGGATTCAATAAATTTTTTTATTGAAATTCCTCCAATTAAAAAAATTGTTATACCAATCATCAAATTATAGGTGATTGATTGAAAATTTTTTAAATCAAACATGTTTTCGATTTTGATCAAAAATTTGATAAATTTTTATTTATAGTCAATCAAAATAATGATTGATTTAACAAATGAAGTGTAAGCTTATGACAAAATTATCAAAAAATGCATCTTTTTTGCTTTCTAATATGTTGCAAACAAAGTAAAACCCGATTATTTTGTACATTTTTGAATTAATCTATTCAAATAAATTAAAGCGAAAAAGTTTTGTATGTTGAAAATTTGTATTCGACTGTTTAAGAAAATAACAAAAATTTCCATCAAAACATTGATTGACTCATTTAAATTTTGTTGATCAATAGATTTAATTGAAAATATTTAGCCAATAATTTTTTGTGTGTTCCATTAGTTTTACTTCCATCCATTTTCATTTATAAATTATCTTTATCATAATCTGAGACATTTTCTGTACGAAAAACGTTTCAGAATCTGAAAATATTTTTGTACGAAAAACGTCTCGGAATCTGAGAGTTTTTCAATACGGAAAATGTCTCAGAATCTGAGAATTTGCATACGAAGAGTGTCTCAAAATCTGAACACATTTCCTCATGGAATGTTTTGAAAGACCATAAAAAATCAAGAAAACGTAACCGAACAAAAAAAATCGGGGAAACAATTAAAGTCACGAAAAATTCACGCAAGAATTTTACTCACGCACGATCACGCACGAACTTTTTTTGTTACTCACGCTCACGCACGCTCACGTGAGTAGGAAAAAAATTTACTCACGAATCAGGTGATTCATGCGTGATTCACGTTAATCACGTGATTGGTGCCCATCTCTACTTTCAATATGTTCAAAAATTACTTGTTAAATTAGAAAAGCATAATGAAATTAAGTATTAAATAAATAGAAAAAAAATCTTTAAAGCTTTTCAAACAAATTTTTCTAAAAAAAAATCCAAAAGTTATACCCATTTTTAAGAAGTGTTTGTATCATATTGCCAGTAATAGCCCTTGTTTTTTTTTTTGAGAAAAATTTTAAAATCCCAACATTAATAGTAAGTAATCCAGCTCGAGGTCTCGAGCTTGATTATTTACTATTAATTATATTAATAAAAAGGTCGAATAACAACAAACTTATTTATCACAACATTTTTATAGAGCTTTACAAATGTTCTCTACTACAATTAAATTTTAGAAAAAGCTGAATTACAATTTGTTAACTTCAGACAAATTTCCGAAAAATCTTTTATAGAAATTCAATTTGTTAAATGAATAAGTAAAAATATTTAAAGCTTTTCCATTTTAAAGTTATTTTTAACCAGTAAATGTATCACATTGCAAATAAAAGCTCATGTTTTACACAAATTTTTATCAGAGCTTTTAATAAATCATTCAAAATTTAAAGACATTTTTGAGGAGTGTTTTTATCACATTGCAAGTAATAGCTCTTGTTTTACAAATTTCTTTGAGAGAGCTTTTAATATCACATAATTTTTATATAGCTTTATAAACTGTCCCACTATAATTACTTTTTATTAAAAGCTCAAAAATCTTTAATAGAAATTCAATTGTTGAATAAATAGGCAAACAAAATTTAAAAGCTTTTCCAGAGATTTTCTGCCAGAGCTTTTTAAAATCACATAATTGTTGAAAAGCTTTACACAATCCAAATTAAATAAAATTCCAGAAAAAGAAATTCAAAAATGTACCACTTAAAATTAGAAATGCCCAATAGAAATTATTAAATGTATAAAAACGTTTAATTTGCAAACTAAATATTCTGAAAAATTTTTTATTTAGTGTTTGGATCATATTGCAAGTATAGCTCTTGCTTTACAAATTTCTTTGAGAGAGCTTTTCGAAGCTTTCGCTTTCGACTACAATTAAATTTTAGAAAAAGCTCAAATAACATTTTTGAACCAAAGTAAAATTTTCGAAAAATCTTTAAGAAAAACTCGAAAAGAGTCAACTCAAAGTTTGAAAAGCCCATAATTTTGTGCACAAAATGTTTTCTAAATTACATTTAATTTGGCTCTTCTGAGCATTTACTAGATTTTCTAAATATCAATTAAAAAAATCATTCAAAATTTTAAAGCTTTTATGATTTATTTGCTTTTCATCTAATTGTATTAAATATCAGCAACAACACGCACTACCACAATACCGCATTGTGGTTTAAATAAATCTTTACGTTTAAAATTTACTATATAAGATTTTTTTTCTTTGTTTGGCATGAAAAAGATGTAAGAAATAAAACAAGAGACACGTGAAAAAGAATATCCCTCAATTTATAATAAATGTGACTTAAATCTGACTGACATTTGCGTGATTTGGCGAATTTACGTTTCCTTTAAGATTTTTCACAATTTCCTAGCTTCAACAAAGACACATGATATCGAGGGCTAATATACAAAACTTGCTATCTGTATAATGAACATTTTTGTAGGAGATCAAAAAGAACTATTATTTTTAGGTAATTCTAAAAGTTATTATATATCGTTACTCTACAATATTGTTAAAAATAATTGTTTTTGAAATACTATTTTAGTTAAAAATTAATTTGATAGATGATTACTAATTCAATAAACACATTTCTATAACAAACTCTCTTTTGAAAATATTGCAGATAACAAGTTTTGAATATTCACCCTCGATATATATTTTTTTTTAACAAAATATAAGGATTTAATATTGGTTTGTGTGAATAATATGCCTGTATTTTGCTGTAATAATATATGAGTTTGATTTTTTTTCTTGGGAAATTTGCTTAAAGCTTAATTTTTTTTTTTTTGTTGCTGCCTGCTATATTTTATTTTTTTCTTACAAAGTCTAGGCTTGTGTCAAAATAAAAATATCAAAAACAAGAAATAAGAGAAATCACCAACACTCGTGCCAGAAAAATAAAATAAAAAAAAAAAACACATTGAAAATAGAAACAGAAATCTAAATTATAAAGAAAACAACATTTCCAGCTTTTTAGCTAAAGGCTTTTTTTGGTGCTTCTTCCATTTTTGTTTGCGTTTTTAGTAAATGAACGACAAAAAAAATAGGCCGCCATTTACTGCTTTTGTTAAGAGAATATTATAAAGTATAATTGTGTATGTGTGTTTGTGTATAAGTGCGTGTTAGGCAGCCTCAGCAAAAGAAAAAAAAATATAAACATGGCCGTTAAAGGGAAACAGAAATGTTTATATGTGTAGCTGTGTGTCTGTGTAGTCTTCTGTTTTTTTTTTTAAGAAAAATTATAGCGAAATATTTGTTATCTTTTATTTTTCTTGCTGTAAGAAAAAAAAAATAGACACAATTAGGAAACTGTTCCAAAATCCTCTGGGGGAAATGTTGAGTAAAGGAAGTGAGCAACATTATCTAAAATTTCAGATTTTTATCATTATGGTAACAAAAAAAAATTAATGTAATTTAAGCACAAATTAAACATTTTAAAAGCTTAATTGTTTGATTTTTTATAATGATATAAAAAGAATAAATTTTATTTTTTTTTTGTTGAAAGTTTAGGTAAATTTAGTAAACCAAAAATGAACCTCTTTTTTATATTTATGTACATTAAAAAAGTTGTTGTTTGATATATGGAGGTTGATTTGCGCTTTAATCTATCTTTAGCCCTTTTCTGTCAGATTTTTTTTTGGTCGAAAGCTTTGTAAAAACATAAATATCAACACTGCGATAAGGTTTTGTATTAATTTCAAAGCTTTATTGCGCCCCCTAGCTGTGATGACGTAAATATTAAGATTTAGCAAGCTTTTACTCCTTAACAGGCAAATATTTTTTTTAATGTAATTTTTTATACAAGATTTAAATTTATAGTGAGAAATTCACTTTAAAGTAAGCTTTTATGATTCATTAGATTTTAAGAGCTTTTTGTCAGTTTTTTTGGTAGTCAAAAACGTTGTAAAAACATAAATATCAACACTGCGATAACATTGTATTAATTTAAAAGTTCTATTGCGCTTGGTATATAAACGTTAATTTTAAGCTTAAGCAAGCTATTATTCCTAAACAGGTAAATATTTTTTATTCAATTTTGTATTTTAGGCAAGATTCAACTTTATAGTGAAAAATTTACTTTTTAGTGAGCTTTTATGATATATTAGATTTTTTTTGATTTTTTTAACTTTTACGTTTTTACCATCTTTTACTTGTTTCTAAAAATTTATATCATTTTACAATATCATTTGGCCAATTCTGTTTGTCGCTAAGCTAAATTTGTATGAAAGCTTTTTAAAAACATTTTCAGGGGGAATTCTACGGTGTTTTGCAAAAGATTTTTTTTTGTTTGTTTGCATGTCTTCCTTTAAGGGCGGGTCAAAGAAATTAAGTAAAAAAGATAAATTCCAGTTGATCGAATCCATGAATATCCTCCACAATGCTTAAAACATTTTGAATATACTCAAAAAAAGCCTTGTAAAATGAGAAGAAAAGTTTGTAACTTTTTTTTGCTACCTCCTATTTGACAAAAATTCATTGTAGTTTTACAAGCTTTTTACCAATATTTTTTTAATTTTACTATATATTTACACTGAAAGAATTATTGTTCATTCCATCTATGAACAAATTTCATAAAACCAAATTCATAGAATCTATGAAACAATTCATTGGCTGAATGAATATTCATTAGTATTCTGAAATTTTTCATAGAATTTTATTCATAGATTTTATTAAATTCATAGAAAAAATTCATAGAATTAATGAATGTCATTCATAGAAGAAAATGCCATAAATATGCCATTTAATTTTTTAAATAATTAAAATAATGTTACAATAATTAAAACAGTTGAATAAATTGATTAAAAAAATAAAAAAAAAATAAAAAAAACATTTAAAAAAAAATTTCATTGCTGCCCTGACCGGGGCTAGAACCCAAGACCTACCGGCTGAAGTGGCAATTGTCGACGCCTTAGCTATCAGCGCCACCAAAGAAGAAAAATCTCGCCAACTAACGCTTGGTTTTATAACGCTTCATTTTTGTAAATACACAAAATATTTGTTTTCTACAAACACACACACAGCTTTTGGCAGAGCATTGTGACAGAGCAAAGACACAAACTTAATATGTTATCAGAATATTATTCAAAATAGCTTTTAAGTGTTGTTACTTGTTTATATAATTTAGCTAAGTGGTTAGACACTAAGCTTCACGAACAAGAGGTTCTATGTTCGAATCTCGGTGGGGATAAGTTAAAAAAAAATATAAATTTTTAAAAATAGAAAATTGTAAATAAATGAAATAATAAAAATAAAATAAAAAAAATTAAATTGAAATAATCAAATAAATAAAAATAGAATTGAATAATAATTTTTTTTTTCCATAGCCTATGAACTTTTTCATAGGTTTCTGGTTTCTATGAATTTGTTTCATAGATTCTATGAAGGGCATCATTGGCTCACTTCTAATGATTTTTTTCATAGAATCAATGTACGTTTTCATAGCCGTAATGAACAAAATTCTTTCAGTGTACCAATAAAATTGTAAATATACAATTTTGTAAAACTTACAAGGAGGTTTCGTAAGTTTACAAGATTTTTCTTGCTACCTCCTAGAAAAACTACGAGCTTTTTTGTAATTTTACAAGATTTTTACCAACAAAATTGTAAATTTAAAACTTTTTTGGCAAAATAAAACTTACAAGGAATTCTCGTGAATTTACTTGATTTTTTTATAAAAAACCTTGGAAATGTGTAAAATTACATAAAAAAATTGTAAAATTACAAAAAAAATGTAAATTTCGATCGAAAATTTTTTGTTTAAAAACAAAGAAAACTGTCAAATATTGATTAAATGGGATAACGAGACTTTTTCTAGTAATTTTACAAGGGTTTTTTTGTTTCTATAAATGAGTTTGTATGCAAAAACACTTTTTTTTTAATTTTGGACAAAAAAAACTAAATTTTAGTGTAAAAATTTGTTTAAGTTCTGATTAATTTTTATTAAAAAATAACAATTGGTTTATTCGACCATTAAAATAGCATATTTTAAATTGGGTTATTCTAGCTCGAGGTAATTTTTCTTTTTAAGAATTTTTTTTCTTTTGTTCTATTTATGTCATTTTTTGCACGATTTAGCCGACAACTGTTTCGATCTCGTCAAGATCTTGTCACTGACCAAATATAAATCTAATAGTTGCATCTTTGTTCCGGTAAACAATGGTGAAGGGCATTATAAGGTAGGTCTTACTGACTGTAATTTTCATAATGGCCTGAAATTTTATTACCAAGTATACGAAAATGAAGTACTCTAGCTGATCATGATGGTATTGCAAGATATAACCATTTATGGATATTTATCCCCGTGTTGGGCGCCAATAAAGTAGTTCGAGATTTTTTGTTTAATACCTTCAGGGGGGTAATTGCCTGATTTAATTCGAAAGGGGAATCGTTTGGACTGAAATTTTTCAATATTAAGAACCTAAAATAGTTTTTATTCGAGAGAATAAAAACAAGTGTTCATTTTGGCTGTCTTATATTCACTCCAACATGTTTAAAAATATTTAAAACAAATGTGAAAGGGCGTTCTTTTGGGGGAAAGTGGGGTTGGTTTGGGATACCTCTCTTTTATTTTTAAAATTTTATTTATAATTATTTAAATTATTTCTTTATATTTACGTCTACAGTGGTCAGGTCGAAAAAAATAACATAATTGGGCCCAAGCGCAGTCCTCAGAACTTCTTTTGATATGAAAATGCTTCATTTGTTTAACAAAAATACGAAAAAAACATAAAAAAAATCGTTTTTCAGAGGTTGGTATAGTTCCTAAAGGCGAAACTCTTCCGCCTTAGGCCGATTTGTATATCCAATCACAGTTTATTATTTCGTGTGTAACGCATCTAAATATCGGTCAAAGACCTTATAAGGTATATATTTTATTTATCAGTGATAGATTTCAAAAAATTCTAGCGATGGCCATGTGTCCGTCTGTAGAAGACACGAACAGCCCAAAATAAAACTTCTATCCTCCAGAAATTCTCACGATTATGTCTAATGGTCATAGCCTGGTTAAATTCGGAGGTGGTCAAAATCGGACCAGGGGGAAAAAAGTTTAACTCTTGTTAAGCTTTTGTTTAACAAATAAAACTGTTTTATCTCAGAAGAATTTCAAACCACTGGACTTGGACCTAGGGGGTTTTAAACTGTTTTTTTAATCATCAGTCAAAGATTTGGCACAGCCGAATGTTTTATTTACGAACTTAAAGACATATGCGATCCATATTTTTATACCCTCCAACTACAGTATGGGGGTATACTCACTTTGGCATTCCGCGTATAACGCATCGAAATATCGGTCGGGGACCCCATAAAGTATATATATTATTGATCAGTGATCGATTCTAAGACATTCTAGCTATGTCCGTCCGTCCGTCTGTCCGTACGTCTGTAGTTAACACGATACAGTCCAAAATAAAAGAGCTGCCTAGGCAGGTTAAGTTCGGAAATGGTCAAAATCGGACCAGGGGGAAAAAAGTTCCCCCTTGAAATACTAAACCAACCTCTGAAAAATATCATTTATTTACATGATTTTTTGTATATTTGTTTAACAAATGCAGCATTTTTATGTTACAAGAAGTTCAAAGTCCTGCATTTGGACCCTGAGAATTAGAAAATGTCGTTTTTTCTGTCCGTCCCCCTTTTAAGGGCGTAGAATAAAAAAAAAATTTAAATTATGATAAACTTGCATTTCTTTAGTGCAAAAAGCATAAGAATGAATTTTTAAACAAATATACGAGAAGAAATTTGCCTCCCTCTACTTACCTCGACCCCCCCCCCCCCCAAAAAAAAATAAAACGCCCTTGCATTTTTTCTTTTTAATAATTTTTTTGCATATTGGAGGGTATAAAAGATTCGGCACAGCCGAATTTAACGCTCTTACTTGTTTTTATTTTGGACTGCATCGTGTTCTATAGTGTCAGACGGACGGACATTCATAGAATGTCTTAAAATCGATCGATCATAGGTCAAATAGCTCTGTATCTAATGGGCTCCCCGACCGATATTTCGATGAGTTACACATGGAATGACAAAGTAATTATAGCCCCTTATTGTGGTTTTAGGTCATAAAAATATTTTTCATGGGGAATTTTTTTTTAAAAGGATTAGAATTATCTAACCTCGATTAATTTCTTTCGAGTCGAATTACACAATAACCTACCTGAGCATTTAGTTCTGAATAGTATGCCAAAAAGATACTGCAAGGTTTTTTGTTTATTCCCTTCTGGGAACTTTGCCCTGCAGTGGGCGCCAAAAAAAAAATGATGCGAGTTTTTTAATTATCTTTATTTTTAAATGTTCAAATTACAATAAAAATTAAAATCTAAAATAATTTGTAGTTTAAACTTTGAATATGTGGATTTTTTTAAAGTTTATTACCTTCTGCCCCGGGTTGGGCGCCAAAAAAGTGGTACGAGTTTGAACTTTAATCTCTTCTGAGAATTTATCGCCAAGTTTGGCACTAATAAGATGGTGCAAGTTTTAACATTATTTTGTTTATATTTATTTTTAAATTTATATAAATACAGAATTCAAAAATAAGTTGTTTTTGTGATTTAAATTATCAATCCATAGATGAAACTTCCCTAAACATAGGAATTCACACACATTTAAAAAAAAAATTTGCCGAAATAGTTTTAAAATTGATAAATTTTTTTTTATAGACACCCTTTTAAATATAATTTATAAATCCCCCTCCTGCTTTCTCATTTATCTTAAATTAAGCGTACAATTAAAAGATAAAACAAAAAAAAAGTATTCTAGCTTGATTAATTCCTTTGATTTTATCCCTTTTTTATATTCATTGCTATAAATTTTTGTCGATTTTTATCATTATCATTTCCCTTAGGGTTATAAAAGAAATACCACTTTAAAATTGTAATGGTTAGCGGGTAATTAAAAAGTTTATTCATTTTTTTATATTTTTTAATAGTAGTTGTAGCACAAATAGCAAAATCAAGCAGCAATCACTGGCAACGTCATCCGCCGACATCATCATTTATTCAAGCAATCTTTTACATTTTAAACAAAATGGTTTGAGCACAAGAAAAAAAAACACACACCAAAGTAATTTTGTTTAATTTTTTATACTTTTAAAAATATTTTACGAGTAATATTATTGAGTTAAAGTTTGTCAAGCTGAACTAATATAAATGAAATTAAAAAATTCCTTTCACAAACTATTGGACACTTTATTTACAAGTAATTGCTGTGTTTCAAAAGCCATTAACATCTAATGCAGCTTTTAACAACTAATAACCGCAAAAAGGATAACAAAAAGTTTTTACAGCAATGTTTCTAGGATATTATTAAAACAGAAGAAGGGGGTTGTTCAAAGAAATTTTTCAGTAAAATAATTTAATATTTAACAACTTTTCACATATTTTTAGTAACAAATAGTTGAGTTATTAATAGTTATTAAAAAGCTTAAAGCTTTATATATATATAAAAGTTTTAAGGAAAATTTTGTTAAAGGATTATTTTCAATTTTAGTGTAGCATAAAAATATGTTTAACAATTTTTAAATCTTGTTTAAAATTATGATAGAATAAGTTAACTGTATTTGAAAATGAGGTCAATTTGCAAAAGATATTTAAAAAAAAAAATTTTTTTGGCAATACAGAGATAGTTTTTTTTTATACATATTTTTTGTTTAAATTTTATAATTTCCGTTTGCTTTGCCTTAATACACAGAAAAAGTATAAAGAAGAATAAGAAAAAGAAGAAAAAAAAACTAAAACATGAAATTAAAAGAAAATAAGGAAACCGGAATGAGGTTAAAACTATAAAATAAACCCAACAACAACATCAGAAGAAGCAGCAAAATTAAAAAAAAAGTATCATAAAATAAGAAGAAAAATCTCAAGCAGACATGCACATAAAAATGGCGACAGAAAACGACCCAAATTTTAAATACTCTTACACATATACACCAATAAAAATGCAGTGTCACTACTACTACTGCTACTACAAATAAAAGCTACAAACGTACTTAGCTGGTAGAAAGGAAGCACTATGGGATAACAACTGGCAATAAAAATTATTAAGTTTAAGCCGACATTTGTTTATGATTTTGATGAAATTCCTAATAGTTTAGCTTTTATTCAGATCTTCCTAAAAAGCTATAATTTTTCATAAGGTGGCAACAATTTTTTAAACCAACGAGATAGTCCCTTAATAATAAAAGGTTAATCTTAGTTTTCGGTACTTATTAACATATAAAACTTACAGCTATGGGATACCTTCCCTGTAGGTGGAGGACATAAAAAAGCTCAATTGAAATTTAGAAGCGCTTCCTTTTACTTCCAAATAGAAATACAAGAAATTCAATTGAAATTCACAAATTCAATAGGAATTAAGAAAAGGAAAAAAGCTCAATTATAAAATTTCATAAAAGCTCAATTAAAAAAAGTTTGCTGTAGTTCATAAAAGCTTTATACAAATAGAAGTACAAGAAAGCACGATTGAAATTTACAAATCAATAGAAATTAAAAAAAGGCAAAAAGCTCAATTAGTAAATTTCAAAAAAGATCAATTAAAAAAAGATTGTTGTAGTGCATAAAAGCTCAATTAAACTAACAAGGGAAGTCTCCTTGGTGTCACCCTCCGATCTTCATGAAATTTGGATATGTTGTTAAGAACGAAAATTAATTCGACACGTATTTTTTTTAGTGGCCCAAACTCATTTTTAGAGGGGGTCGATTTGTATGGGGGGAAATTTACCTTTTTCAGTTTTTTACGATTTACGCCTATTTAAACAAAATTAATATAGGCATGTGTGGTATCAGATTATTGGTATTAAAAATGCCTATCTCGTGGTGCTAACAACGGGCCAAAGAAGTTAATATATTTGGACTTATTAACAAAAATGTCCTAAAATTTTGGTATTTTACTCAATATGACGAAAAGTTGTGCATGTTTGGACACGTTCTTAGCACACGTAGACAGGTTTTACAAAGACCTTTCATTTGGTATGTTACATGACTAGCTTTCTTTGCATTATATAGGAGATAAACGAAAAACTGAAAAATTACCTTCCCCCCTCCTTTTTACCCCCTAAATATGAATTTGGTCAGCTAAAAAAAATACGTGTCCCTTTATTTTTTCTGCTCTACAAAATAAAAGCAATTCCATAAAGATCCGCGGGTGACACTAGGGAGACTTCCCTTGTAAGTTAAGCCTGATTGGAATTTAGAAATTATATTTTCACGAGGCTCCTATTTCAAAAAATCTCAAATGAAATTCTAAAATCACAAATAAAATTAGAAATGCCCCAATCTTTCCTTAGAAATATGAACTAAAGTTTCCATTAAAACTCAGAAAAGGCTGAAGCTACAAAAATCCAAATAAATTATAGAAACATTCAATAGAAATTTAGGATAGCACCATTCTGAATTCACAATGGAAATTCAAAAATCCCAATAGACCTCAGAAAAATAACTTGAATTTTATAAAAAAAAAAAACGTTACAAATTCAGAATTACAATTTAAATTCGAAAAGCTTTAACAAGTACACTCAGAAAAAAAATTTACTAAAAATAGGAATATAACCTAAATTCAGAGAAAATTGATACTAAATCATCACTGGCACGTTTTGAAAATGCCATTTAGTTTGGACGGGGCCACACCCCGATTGACTTAGACCCATGTGGGTCCCTTATGGGTCGTCATACACTAAAAAAAAAAACCTTGTCAAATTTCTATAAAAAGTCTCGTAATTCTATTTTACCAATATTTGAAAGTTTTCCTTGCTTTTTAACATAGTATTTTCGATCGTAATTTCCATTTTTTTTTATTCCCTCCATTCTAGTGAAAGAGGGTATATATAGGTTTGTCATTCCGTTTGTAACACCTCAAAATATTGGTCTAGGACCCCATAAAGTATATATATTCCGTCCGTCCGTTTGTCCGTCTGTCTGTTAAAAACTCGCTTACTTTTGAAAGAATTTATGGAGGCTCCTGAATTTTGGCATATATTGGGAATTTACCTGGTCAGGTTGGTATTGCAATCCAGCGAAACCGGTCTAGTGGTTCAAAAGTTATGAGCAAAAGACTGAATTTTGGAAAGGGTTGTTCGTGATTTTACGAGATAAAAAACACGCTAACTTTCTGTAGGCAATTCTGAGGATGTTGAAGCTTTTCATATAAATTTTTCGTTCCCCTGGCCTAGCTCGTATTGAATTTCAGCCAAATCGGTTTAGTGGTTATTAGCAAAACCGTGAATTCCAGATTAGTTTCACCTTAAATTCACGTGTTGAAAACCCGTAACAGATGTTTTAAAAACATTGGTAAGTCACAAAAATATTTTACAACGTATTTTTGTCACTTAAAAATATTTTAACACTAAAAAAAAAAAGACAATCGAAAAAATTTTACACCAAAAAAAAATTTTACACTCAAAAAAAAAATTAATATTACAAATTGCCAAATTTTTATTGAGCCAAAAAATTTGAAAATTTACAATTTTATTGAGAACAGGTGTTAAATTCGGCTGTGTCGAATCTTTTATACCCTCCAACAGGTTTAAAAAAAATCGCAGGGGCGTTTTTTTTAGGGAGGGGGTGGAGTTGGTGGGGGACACATATTATACCCTTCAACATGGAAAAAAATAAAAAAAAATTGCAGGGGCGTTTTCTTATTTTGGGGGGGGGGGGGGTAGTGCTAATTAGGGTGCAAATTTCCTTTTGAAATATACATATGTTTAAAAACGTATTCTTATGCTATTTGCACTAAAGAAATACAAGTTTATCATTATTTAAACAATATTTTTTAATCCACGCCCACAAAAGGGGGAGGACCGAAAAAAACGACATTTTCTAATCCTATGTGTCCAAATGCAGGACTTTGAACTTCTTGTAGCATAAGAATGTTTCATTTGTTAAACAAAAACTAAAAAAATCATGGAAAAATGATATTTTTCAGATGTTGGTTTAGTTCTTCAAGGGGGAACATTTTTTCCCCTGGTCCGATTTTGCTCTTTTACGAACTTAACCTGCCTAGGAACATAATACATATTCGTGACAAATTTCGGGAGTCTAGCTCTTTTATTTTGGACTGCATGGTGTTAACTACAGACGGACAGACGGACGGACATCACTAGAATGTCTTACAATCGATCACTGATCATAAATATATACACTTTATGGGGTCCTAGACCGATATTTTGATGCGTTACACACACAATGACAAAGTGAGTATACCCCCATACTGTAGTTGGAGGGTATAAAATCTTAAAAATTTGTATACCCTCCAACCACAGTATGAGGGTATACTCACTTTGTCATTCCGTATGTCTAGGACCCCTTAAAGTGTATATATTTATCATCAGTGATCGATTCTAAGACATTCTAGCGATGTCCGTCCGTCCGTCTGTCCGTCTCTCCGTCTGTAGTTAACACGATGCAGTCCAAAATAAAAGAGCTAGACTCCCGACATTTGGCACGAATAAGTCTAATGTTCCTAGGCAGGTTAAGTTCGAAAATGAGCAAAATCGGACAAGGGGAAAAAAGTTCCCCCTTGAAGAACTAAACCAACCTCTGAAAAATTCCATTTTTTTACATTTTTTTTTGTGTTTTTGTTTAACAAATGCAACATTTTTATGCTACATGAAGTTCAAAGTCCTGCATTTGGACAAAAAGAATTAGAAAAAAAAAATTTTTTTGGTCCGCCCCCCTTTTATGGGCGTGAAATAATTTTTTTTTTTTTTAATATTGATAAACTTGTATTTCTTAAGCGCAAAAAGCATAAGAATGAATTTTTAAACACATTGTCGAGAGGAAATTTGCTGATTTTCTGAGTATGTCTGTTGTTATCACTTTTTTAGCCAAACTAAAATGTCAAAAAGACTTATTTAATGTTTTAAATTATTGGCATAAACTTAAGTTGTTTGTATGTAAAAATGGGCGAAATCGGAGCAGTGTATAAAAAGTTATAAATCATTGTGTGCAAATCCTGAATTTTTCCAAAGTCTAGTTTATATTATGTTATTTTTTTGGTTTTTAAACTCTGCCCCATAGTTTTATTCCTAGAATTCTTGTAATTCATCTACGTTACACAGAAGAAGAAAAAATGATCGCATAAGCACACACAGCAGCATTTTACTTACAAGAGATTTTTTTCAAAATCTATGCAGACGACGTGCTTAACATTTTCAACTATATAAAAATCGAATGTAATTTATAGCTTAAAATCGCAGTTTGTTAAGAAAGAATAAAGCAATAAAAAAAAATATAGCTAGCAGAAACCTTTATTCATGGAAAAGTAAGATGTGCCAAAAAAAAAAACTGTTATTTCTGTGAATTTTATTCACTTAGAGTGGGGTAAGCCAAAAAGTTATTGAGACCCCAGTTGTATTGCATTGTAAAGAGTTAGCATGTCCTTTTTCGCATTGTTAATTTTTTTATTGCCCTCAACGTTTTCTTGGTTTTGTTTTAACAAAAAACCAGTAGTTTATACTTGTAAGTTTTATTATTGTAATGTCTGCAAAATATTTAGCCCCTCTTTTTTTTAATTTAATTTCTTGAGTTTTTTTACTTAATTTATCTCTTCACACTCAAAAAAAAAAACTGTAATGTTAGCAAAAAAACCTTGTAAACCTACAAGAAAATTTGCTGATTTTGAACCCACAATAGTTAGCAAAAATCCACTAAAGTTAGCAAAAATGTTTTGCCAATAATTAGTTAACTAAATTTTTTTTTTTGAACTTAGTTCATACACATCTGAGAACCCCATTGGGTTCGGACCCGATAGGTCCAGACCCCGGTGGGCCTCGACCTAGTTGGGTTCCTTTAAAATCGTCATAGTTTTTGATTCAAAATTTGTGTCCGTTTCGCTCTACCTTGCTTAGTTTTTGAGATACGTGATTATAGGGGACCACTGGGGTCTTGAGAATTACAAAACTCGATAACTTCAAAAATATTACTCGGAGAGCTTTTGACTATTTTGCGATCTTGTTCTACGTGTTGAGAACTACAAAAATGCTTTTGGACTTTTTGTTGTGTCGGCAATATTTACCGAGATATGAGCATTTGAAAATTTTCGGGAATGCTAACTTTTTTGGATCCAAAGTTAGGGCCCATTAGGGTCCACACATGTGAAGAGGACCGGCAATACTATTGAGATTCTAAGAACCAAAAATGGCCTCCATTTTGCTCTATCTGGCTTAGTTTCCGAGATAGCGCCATTTTAAGTGTTCTGAAAATAAAAAAAAATTTACCATTTATTTTGCTAATATTAGCAAAAAAATCTTTTAAAAATGTTGTCAACTCAATTTCAAATTTAGCAAAAGAAATTAGTTCAAAGTTTGTTTAAAATTGCTAATGTGCTAAATGAAGTTTACTAGAATTTTTTGCTAACAGCTAATCTCAACTAAAAATTTGCTAAAAGTTAGCTAACTAGCGTTAGCAATAAAAAATTAGTAAATCTACTAACGTATTTTTTTGAGTACAGTTGCTTATTTTGTACGTCTACGTTTTGTTGTTACCAATAATTGTATTGGATTGGATTTTTATTTTGTATTTTATACTTTTTTTGTCTTGTGTTAAATTTATTTTCGATTTCGCGCGGATATTTCTTTTTTTATTGTCTATTTGTGTCTTTTCACTTGACTGCAGTTGTAATCTTTTTCTTAACGGCTTTTATGGTTTGCCAGTACTTTTTTTTCTTCTTTTTTTTGGGAATTTTATTGTACAATTTAAGTACACACTAAACACATTTCAAATACAATAAATTTTTACACCCACATATTCTAAGAAAAAATACACTTAAAAAACGCTGCCATACCACAGCTCATACATACTCCTCCATTTTAACTGTATATGTGTGTGTGTTATAAAAAGTCCTTGTGGTACGTCTTCTTTCTACTAATTGAAATTATACAATACTATCATATTATTTTTGCCATAGATTTCATTTTATAGATAAGGGGTTAAGTGGAAATTAAACAGAAAGAAATATATTTTTTTTTCTATATTTTTAAGGAAAACAGGACAATGAAAGAATAGCTGTAATAGTATAGGAATATATAGAGGAAAACATGACAAACGCACTAAGATTTATTTTCTTTTATTTTTAGAATTGCTAAAGCTTAAGTTTAGTGCCATTAAATTGTACATATTTTTATTTACACTTTTGAAAGTTTAATGGTTAATCTTACTTTCAATTTGATAATGCCCAAACAAACTTGTGAAACTGAACAAGTAGAAAAGTAAAATTCGACTTGGCCGAATCTATGAATACCCTCCACAATGCAATTTTTAAAGGATAGTCCATTTTTTAACGTCAAAAAAAATTAACAGTTTGGATTAGAAATATTTTATTTTGAGTAAAATATTTTTTTTTGTAATTTTTGTAAAAAAAGAAAAATTACAATTTTTTTTTAGTGTATAATAGTTTTTGTGGGCATTTACCTGGTCAGGTTGGTCTTGAAATCCGGCGAAATCGGTCCAGTGGTTCAAAAGTTATGAGCAAAAGACTGAATTTCGGCAAGGGGTTTTCGTGAATTTACGAGATAAAAAACACGCTTACTTTTGAAAGGCAATTCTGAGGATGCTGAAGCTTGGCATATATATATTTGTCGTTTCCCTGGCCTGGTTAATATTGAATTTTAGCCAAATCGGTCCAGTGCACTGTGGCCGAAATCACTGATCTAGCGGCGTTTTAGTCAAAATTAAAAAATTAAATCTGATAAATGTTTTGCACTGTATCGATTACCTATACTTTACAAAGAAAATTAACGTTTTCACTTTTGTTTTTCTCTTAATATTCGCACAGCTGTAAGCTATCAAATATACATTTTCTGCAGCAAGTGTTTTAAAGGAATTTGGGGCCTAATTACTCAGTGAGTTTTCTTGACACTTTTAAGTCAATTGTTTATACATTTTGAGCCAAAAAGTTTTAATTGAAAGTAAAAGGTATGTTTTAACTAAAAAATAAATGTTTGTGGCCTGTGTGTATCTAGTTTAATATTAGTTCATTATAGAAGTTTACATTTGTGATATAAACTATAGTTTCATGGACTGCAACTTTTGAAATTCGATCGTATTCGGTCCAATTCCTGTTTTGTTTATTATTTTGGGTTATTTTTGTTGTGACGTTTCAGTATGGCGTGCTAGTTCGCGCAAGTTGTTCGGTTTTTTAGGGTCCATCTGCCTGTACAAATAAACAGTATAATCGCGATACATACCACAATTTTCAATCGATTTGGCTGAAATTTGAAATTTAAGTTTCTTTTATCGCAAGAACAAAACCTTTTAAATTTTGACAAAATCAATCCATGTTAACCCATAGCCCCCATGTAAATGTACCCTTCAAGTTTTACTTAAATACCCCTAACAAATAGTATTCAAGATATCCTCTCGAAATTCGACCGATAAATGTTTTTATATTCATAAACAATCGCTCTAAATTTTAACGGAATCGGACCATTTTAATTTCTAGGCCTCATACAAACCACCCTCCCAATATTCACATAAATTTACCAAAATACCTAAAAATAAATAAATAAATATTGTTTAAAAAATATTTTTTTTTAAATTTTATAATCGCAAATAAGCATTAGTCTTTATTATTTTACATTTCCGAATTAAGCGCCGCTAGATTGGCCATTTCGGCCACTGTGCAGTCTTTCAAAAGTTATTAACAAAACCGTGAATTTCAGATTAGTTTCACTTTAAATTCACGTGTTGAAAACCCGTTAAACATGTTTTAAAAACATTGGTAAGTCACAAAAATATTTTACAACGTATTTTTGTCACTCAAAAATATTTTTACACTAAAAAAAAAGTACACTCAAAAAAAATTTAGTAAATAATTATTTTTTTTTTTTTTTAAATTACTTAAAAAAAATTTTTTTTGCACAAAATAAAATGTTTCTAATCCAAAATGTTATTTTTTTCAAGTGAGAAAATTTACTATCACTTAAAAAGGGCATTGTGGAGGGTATTCAGAGATTCGGCCAAGTCGAATCTAACTTTTCTACTTGTTACAGCTTGTTTTCTTTAAGCTCGGTTTTTTCAACATGTGCATTTAAGGCAGTGGTGCGCACACACATACTATAACATTTATGCTTGTGAGGGTAGTAGCAAGCGAAAAGTCAACAAATTTGCTCAAGCAACAGAATTTTTTTGTGTACGTGTGTCGACAGCGCACAAGCAGCATTTTTTAGCCTATTCCCGCGGGAATAGAAATTATAAAAATGCCCATCACTGATTTAAGGTGACACCAATCTGAAATTCACAGTTTTGCTAATGAGCAAATCCATGGGAATTTTAACTGGCGGATCACCGATTTTGTTAATTTTTGGTAATTTAATAGACCTTCGTAAATGATTAGAAACTATATTTTTTTTGGATCAGTACTTTAGAACAATGGTTCCCAACCTTTGATTCTCGCCCCACTGGGGGGCAATTTGAATGCTTTAGGGGGGAAACGACCAAATTTTTAATTTTTTTTTTTTGTTAAAAAACTAAAAAAATAATTATTTTAGTTAAATTTTTTAGTTGGTTGTTGAAAACATTTGCTAAAAACTTTGTTTAAAAGATGATTTTAACAAAAAGTTCAGTGTAGGGGGACATTTTGTTTTTTTTTTTTTTAACTTAAAAGTGGGGCATTGCCCAAAAAAGGTTGGGAACCATTTCTTTAGAAGATATGGGCGTTTTAAAAAAGCGCTTTTTTTTTGTAATATTGACTTTTAGACCCTTTTTTAACATTTTTTTGCTTTGAAACCGTAATTCGTACGAAAAAAACTTACTACCTCCGTCCCAAAATAATCTTAACATTTCTATATTTTGGCTGGGATTATGGAGGATTTTTTGAAAAAGCTTTGTTTTTTTTTGTTAATACATATCGGGACATATCAATAATTTAAAAATTCTTTATAGCTTTGCAATTTTTTAGTTCACGTGCAAAATGGATTCAATAAACTGCATCCAGATAAATGACACAACTTGTTTTCGACGTTACAAACTGGCATGGTGTCCACTATGGTCGAAAAGATGAAAATAATTACAAAATGCGGCGTATGAAATAAGAAATTTTACGCTAGAGGCCCTTTTAACGGTTTTTAATAAGTGCATTATGGATGCAATAGGGACATCTTGCAAAAATTTTTAATTAATTTTGTTACAATTTTATTACACGAGATTAGTATAAGATTGTTTTTTTAACTTTATCTTGTATTATTTCAACTAAAACACTGCTTAATAAAATGTAAAGTTTATTTTGGGACAAAAAAATCTATAGAAATGTTAAGAATATTTCGGGACGGAGGTAGTATAAAACAATATTGTTTATAAAATAATTAAAATTTAAAATTTAGAAACAAGATTTTTTTTTTTTTAATTTCAACAACAAACTTTGAAAACCATATTTGAATGTCCTTTTTTCCTGGGAACGACAACATGGATTTCCAAAATCAAAATTTTGTATTTAAGTTAAGAATGTCTTTTAACCGCTATTAAAATTTCAGAAAGGTGGTTTTTCGTATTGTTGAGCAATAAATTTTCAAAGTCAAATATTTGATTTTTTTCAAAATGTTAGCAAAAAATCATAAACTTAGCTTTATGACCAACTTTGAAAATTTATTGCTCGACAACAGGAATAAACACCTCTCTGAAATTTTAACTGCGTTAAAAGGACATTCTAAACTTTGATAAAAACTTTTGGTTTTGGAAATCTATCGTGTCCTTGACAGGAGATTAGGACATTCCAATGTTTTTTTTTTTTAAATTTTTGTTGAATTTTTTTGAATTTTTTTTTTATTTATTAAATTTTAAATCTCCATAATTTTATCAACAATACTGTCTCACAAAGTGTTTTCGTACAACTTACGCTTTCCGAGTAAAAAACACAAAATAAAACTGTCTAAAGCCTATTTGATTTTTTGCCAAAATTTTGAAATAAAATCAAAATCAAGAATCAATCAAAAAAGGATATATAAACAACTTTTGTCTTACAGCACCGATTTCTTATTCAAATTTTTACAACAAATTTCAAGGGTATCGATGATTTTTGAGCTATTTACAGTGTTTTAAAAAAAATTATATATGGCAGCCACACGAGTCCTTGCTTCAAGAAAAAAATTTACACATAAAATACTACATCAATATTTTGTGACCATTTTTGTAGTTTTAGTCAAATATTTAAATTTTAGGATATATGGGGGGTAGGCGTGTCCTTGCTCCGATTTTTTCAAAAACCCGTTTTTTCTTGATTAGATCATTTAATGCTAGTGTACCAAATTTCAGAAATTTGCGACAAATATTCTATTTTTGCCCAGTCAATATATGGGAACGAATCACTGTGAGGCGGCCTAATGCGGCGGAGGGTTAAGCTGTTGTGACACTGGCGTTTTTCAAAATTTGTTCTTGTCTTTTTTTGTTGGAGGTATTCTACCAAAATTAAAAAAAAAAATCTTATAAAATCAAGATTTTTTTTTTTTTAAAACATCACTCCAACTTTATTTATAGTTCTCCACAATAAAAATAAAATTTAATTTATTTAATTATTCTCTTTAACTTTTTTGTTTCTTCAAATTAATAAAGTTTTTTTACAGGTTTTCTTTGTTTTTTTGTTTTGGCAAACGAAGTAAAAAAAAAGAAAACAATTTAAATTGCTATAAATATTTATTTAATAAAACATTTTCTGTGCTCTAGAACAAATAAATAAAACTTTAAAAACTAAAATTTACAACTAGAAAAAAAAATTTATTTCATTAAAATTCTCTGCTACAAACTACAAAACAAAAAGGAAATAACTTTTGTTTAAAAAAAGAACCTACAAGAACAATAAGAAAATGTAAATGAGCCAAGTTTTCAAAAAAAAAAAAAAAACAGCGTATCAACAGAAAAAAATAAAATAAAACTTAACAAATGAAATGAAGAAAATGTAAAGAATATGGAGGGTAACAAAAAACAAAACTACAAACAAATATGCAAGAAAAAACAAAAAAAGTTCTAATATTTACAAACACAAATATGTATAAAAAAACATTGTAAATTATACTAGATTTTAAACCTAAAAAGAACAGAAAAAATAGTAAAAATTTGTTTTATTAAACATTTTTTTAATTGGGTAGGTTAATCAAAGTCAATTACTAATGTAATTGATTTAGTTAAAAAATTAGTCGATATTATAATTTTTCAAAGAAAGAAAGAAAGAAAGAAAGAAAGAAAGAAAGAAAAAAAGAAAGAAAGAAAGAAAGAAAGAAAGAAAGAAAGAAAGAAAGAAAGAAAGAAAAAAAGAAAGAAAGAAAGAAAGGGAACAGGAAAAGAAAAAAGAAAAGTGAAGAAGAGAAAAAAAGAAAAGGAATAATCTTTAGGAAATATGTTTCGGAATCATAGAATTTTTCTACTCAAAAAAGTCTCGGCATCATAACATTTATCTTAATAAAAAATCTGAAGGTATTTCTATAGGAAAAGAAAAGGAGAGGAGGAAAAAGAATGAGACACATGAAAGGAACAATCTGTCGAAAAATGTGACGCAATCTTAGAATTTTTTTATATAAAAAAAAGATTCGGTATCTTAAAATAGGAGAAATTTATTTATGACAACATAAATAAATTTAAAACAGAAAAATAATTTTAATGAACATTTTTTCATGAAAAGGAAATAATGACCTCGTGCTAGAATAAACCTACTTAAAATATAATATTTTAAAGGTCGAATAAAACAATTTTTATTTTTTAACAAAAATAAATCAGAATTTTTCAAAATTTCAAAAATTTTCTTTAGAAATCTCATCTATTTGTAAAAATTCTTAAAACTTAGATGTGTTTCTATAGAAAAAAATCGTACTATGCAAGTGGTATACCCTAAAAAATCTCAATTAATAATAAAAATCCGTCCTGAGTTAGTGTAAGAAATTTTTTTTTGAACACTATTTTCTCAAAATTACTTTATTTTTCCGTATTTTTTTATACCCTCCACTCTACACAGAAAAAAAATGTCAATACAATTAATTTCATTGTTAATACAATTAAACATTTAATTGAAACTGAGCCTACATTGGATTTTGTCAATACAACATTGACTTTTGTAACTTTTAAAAAAAAATATCAACTCATTTTTGTCAGTTAAATTCATTGTTGTATCAACAATGAAATTAATTGAAAAGTTTGTAATAAATTATATTAACGGAAATAAGCATGCTTTAATGTAATTTTATAAAAAAAATCTAAAAATAGAACAAAAAAAATCTAAAAAATTAAAAAAAAAACATTAGCCGGCAGCTGGAATCGAACCCGCTACGAACATGATACGAGTCTAGCACACTACCACCGTGCTATTCCTTGTATATATTTGTAGCTGGCTATACGCGTATATTAAAGGAAATAAACCGGTTTTAATGTCATTTTATTTAAAAAAAAAATAAAAAACTAAAAAAAAAACATCTAGCGGCAGCTGGAATCGAACCGGCAACGAACATGGTACGAGTCTAGCACACTACCACCGTGCTATTTCTCATATATTTTTTACTTGACTTAACGCGTATAAAAGGTGTTGCAGAATAGCAAAACAAAAATAATTTAAAATAAAAATAAATAAAAATAAAAAAATGTTTCCACCAGCTGGCAGCGAACCCTTAATGTTCATGATTTGAGTCTAGCACACTACCCCCGAGCTATCGTCACATAAATTTGAGCTTCATTAAATGAAGTTATAAGGTGTCTGTGTTATAAATGAGCATTTTGTGCGTTTTTCAACAATGATTTTAATTGATGCATTTAATTGGAAATTAAATTGGATTTTTGTCACATTAACTATATACATTGTTGATACAATTAAAAACGTTGTTGAACTGGAAGTTAGTTGCTAACAATTTGTTTTGTTACTTTTGATTTCACGATATTTTTTTCTGTGTAGTGATAGAGGGTATATATAAGTTTGTCATTCCATTTGTAACACATCGAAATATTGGTCTAGGACCCCATAAAATATATATATTCATGATCCTCGATCGATTTTAAGTCGATCTAGCTATGTCCGTCCGTCCGTTTGTCTGTCCGTCCGTAGAAAACACGCTAACTTTTGAAAGACTTTACAGAGGCTACTGAAGTTTGACATATATGTTGGTCATTTACCTGGTCAGGTTGGTATTGCAATCCAGCCAAATCGGTCCAGTGCTTCAAAAGTTATGAGCAAAAGAGTAAATTTCGGCAAGGGTGTTTTCCGAATTTACGAGATAACAAGTAAAAAAGTTAAATTCGGCCTTGCCGAATGTAGTAATACCCTCCACAATTTTAAAAAGATTATTGCAAACAACTTTATTTTAAAGGAAATTACTTTTGAAAAAAAAAAAATTTTAAAAAAAATTTCCGCGAAAAAAATTAAAAAAAAAAAAAAAAATCCGCGATTTTTTTCTTTTTTTGTCAAAAAATATGTTTGTACTTGTTTAAATACCATTTGTTGTTCAATTATGTTCACATATGTCAACCAGAAGCCGAATTAAAGCATTTTGTATTTTTAGGTTATGTTGAATGTACTGAAATTTTTGAGGTGTGCTTACATTTGCGTTCATAACTTTTGAACCGCTGAATCGATATCGATCAAATGCAATACCAAACTTCTCGGGAGAACTTCCAATATATATGTTAAGTTTCAGTCATCTCTGTGCAATATTTTGTCTGCGAGAGCATTTTCCACAGACAGACAGACGGACATCGCTAGAATGTCTTAAAATCGATCGGGCATCATGAATATATATACATTATGGGGTATTAAATTTCAGCTCAATCGGGCCAGTGGTTCAAAAGTTATAAGCAAAACCCTGAATTTCAGATTAGTTTTATCTTAAATGCCACGTGTTTAAACAAGTTTTAAAAGCATTGGTGGTAACTTAACAATGCTTTTCAAACTTGTTTAGTTTTAAAAGCATTGGTAACTTAAAAATTACACTTGAAAAAAATTTTACACTCAAAAAAAATTTTACACTCAAAAAAATTTTACACTCAAAAAAAAAATTAGATTTTTTTACAAAAATTACAATATTTTGTGTACACACGTACGTGCATTCACTCAGAAATATTTTTACAGGAAAAAAAACATTACACTCGAAAAAAATTTTACATTCAAAAAATAAAATTAGTATTTTTTTTTTTTTAAATGACAAAAAAAGAGTTTTATACTTAAAATAAAATATTTCTAATCAAAATTGTTAATTTTTTCACGTTAAAAAATGTACTATCCTTTAAAAATGCATTGTGGAGGGTAGTCATAGATCCGGCAAAGTCGAAATTAACTTTTCTACTTGTTTTAATTTTTTTTGTAAAAAAAAATCTTTTTTATATTTTTTTTTTTTTTTTAATTAGTTTTGTCGAATTTTGCCCATTGCCAAGCAAATTATGGTTCCATTTGGCATAAAACCTCTATGTCTAATATTTTAGCAATTCGGATAACTAACTCCCCAGCACAATGGGGGTCTAGATTCTGTTGTACGTTTGCTAATTATTTGCGCCTTAAGGTATGCTTTACAAAAATTATCTCTACAAACAGAGTGAGTAGTAGATGCTTAAATCCTGGAGGTGTTTTCAACGTAATAATCATATTGGAAAATCATCTGTTTTTGAGCCCAAAATGCGAAAATCGCAATAGAGGGTTAAAAATTACACATACCATCTTATTTTTTACTTTTACACACACTCTGTTATTCTTGAAAAAAACAGGCTCTTACATTTGGAAAGAAAGTTCAAATGTAGAATAAATTTTTCCAAGAAATAAAAAGTTAAATAAAATAAATCTTTTTTTTTTTTTGTTTTTTGGTAACACAAATATTGAAATGAATAATGAAATATTATACATATTTACTTAAAACACAAAACTTTTTTACAGTTATTAATTGTATTTTTTTCTTTTCAATCTTATCATTTTAGGCGAAAAACCATATAAATGCTCTTGGGAAGGTTGTGAATGGCGTTTTGCCCGCAGTGATGAATTGACACGTCATTATCGTAAACATACCGGAGCTAAACCCTTTAAATGCCGTAACTGTGATCGTTGTTTTTCACGTTCTGATCATTTAGCGTTACACATGAAACGTCATATGTAAATTTAAAGCGTTAACAAAAAAATGCTAAAATCAGTTAAACAAAATTTTGTACCAGAAAAGCAGTTTAGAAAAAAAAAAATCTTCCAAATTTAAGAGAAAAAAAAACGCAGTAAAATTTCTTTAAACTATAAGAAGAAAAAAAACGCAGTGCAAAATTCCTGGAAATCTATACTGTAAAACTCCTTAAATAATAATTTAGTTAATAATATAAACAAATAAGAAAAATTTAAGAGAAATTTAAAAAAAAATAAGAGAAAAATTTAACTGTAGAGTAAATTAAGAGAACTTTAAAAGAATGAAGTTAGTAGAGCAAGAGGTAAGTAAGTAAAATATAAAATTTATTTATAAGAGAGCGATATGTGCCATCATCATCACACACTTTTATCAAAAAAAAAAAAAAAATTATAACAACAAATATTTAAGAGACACATAAAGAGAGAAAAAATATCAAAACCACTATTCAAGAGAATTAAAAAAATATAAATATAAAATATATTTGTTTAATATTTCTTTATTATTTAAATAAATTAGTGTTTTTTAACTAAAAAAAAACACAGTGTATGTTAACAAGAACAAATCAAATTTTTACCAAAGTAAAGCAATTTATGTTTTTTTTTTTTAAATATATATGTATGTATGAATTAATTAATAATTATGTTATATTTATAAGTTTAGTTATTTTAAAAACAATTTTATTTTTCAAAATTTTCAAAATAATATTTCGTAATATTAAAATAACCCGGTGAAAAATGAGCAGATATGAATGTAAATGTTAGTATATGGATGCATATACATATGTGGATATATGACCATATTTGGACATATATAAAATTGTATGTTGGCATATATATATGAACATTGTAACGGCATTTTTTTGTATAACAAAAAATGTTCTCTTTCGATTTTAAATGTACGGGTAAATTTTTATTTCCCAATGCTAATAACTTGTGTGGTATAAATTTGAGGAAAATCGGATAAAATTATAGCGTTGCTGTTGGCAATCAAAGTTTTGGATATTTGAAAATTTAAAAATAAATCAAGTAAAATAATTATAGTCGGTCAAGTCTAACCATATAATTAATACCCAGTGTTTTCCATAACATAGAAAATACACACAAAACAAATTTGATTGAAATTTGCTGATATTTTTGGTATAAATTTTGATTCTCAGATTTAAAAAAGGAACCAAAATACACGGTAAATATCTTTAAACACAGTTTTAATTAAATGCCTCGAAAATCCAAACATTTTAAGAGAGTTGCATGAATATCGGGAGGTGGTTTGTATGGGGACTATCAGTAAAAAATTTCCGATCCCGTTGAAATTCAAAAATGATGATTAGTGAATAAAAAACACATACATTAAACTATCAAATTTCGAAAGGATAACTACGTTTTCATGGCTATTAGGAGGATTTAAGCCAAGTTTTACGGGGATGTTGTATGGGAGCTAGGTGTAAACATAGACCAATTTTTCACAATTTTAATAGGCTTCGTCTTTTAGCAAAAATAAGTTTAAGTTTCAAATTTCAGACAAATATATTAACCGCTATCGTGTATACAACGTTTATATGGACAGACTGACTGACAAGGGAAGTCTCCCTAGTGTCACCCGCGGATCTTTATGGAATTGGTTTTGCTTTGTAGATCAGAAAAAATAAAGGGACACGTATTTTTTTTTTTAACGGCCCAAATTCCAATTTGGGGGGTAAAAAGGAGGGGGGAAGACAAGGCCATTTTCAGTTTTTTTTTTTCGTTTATCTCCTATATTATGCAAAGAAACCTAGTCATGTTACATACCAAATGAAAGGTCTTTGAAAGACCTATCTAATTGTGCTAAGAACGTGTCCAAACATGCACAACTTTTCGTCATATTGAGTAAAATACCAAAATTTTAGGACATTTTTTGTTAATAAGTCGAAAAATATTAACTTCTTTGGCCCGTTGTTAGCACCACGAGATAGGTATTTTTAATACCTTTAATCGGATACCACACATGCCTATATTAATTTTGTTTAAATAGGCGTAAATCGTAAAAAACTGAAAAAAGGTCAATTTCCCCCCATACAAATCGACCCTCCCTAAAAATGAGTTTGGGCCGCTAAAAAAAAACCGTGTCGAATTAATTTTCGTTCTTTATAACATATCAAAATTTCATGAAGATCGGAGGGTGACACCAGATAGACTTCCCTTGTGAGTCGATCGGCGGATAGACTGACTGAGTCGATCGGTATACTTGAATGTGGGTCTAGAACCAATATATCGGGTTACAAACATCAGCACAAACTCATCTTATCCGGTACCACAGGGGGTATAAATATGTGTAGGGTATAAATATGTCTTGCAATACATCATATATATTAATTTTGATGCACTGAACCCGAATATCAAAAAAAAATTAAATCGGTCAAGAAATTTGACACTTTCATAAAGCTTGAGAAAAAGTTTTTGAAAATCGGCTTGAGAAAAACTTTTTGAAAATCAGTCAAACAGCTTTCGAGATATCACTTTTTGAAACTTTTGAAAAAAATACGTTTAATAATTATAATTATAATTTTTTAACAAAAAATTTCAAACGGTTTCCCTTAACACTTTCTTAGAGTTTTAGACGAACTCTTATTGAAACTTAATCTGTGTCCAATCCGAACACTTTAACCAGTGACGAACTTCGAACAAGGTTTTGGACTTTTAGAAAATTTCCACCAAAAACATCCAAATTTTTATAAAATTAAAAAAAAAAGTATCTTGTGATGTTATTTATATAAATTTTGGAATGCTGAATGTCTAATATCCAAAAAATTCTGAAATCGGTTTATTGGTTGTCGAGATATCGTCATTTTAAATTTTTCAAAAAATTTCCCAAAATAGCGGTTTTTCCTACGTTTAAGAATTTTTTTTTCATGTAAACTTAATTTGAGCCAAAGCCGATACCTTTAACCAGTGACGCCCTTCGATCAAAATTTTGGATTTTTAGAATATTTTCACCAAAAATTTGGATTTTCAAAATATTTAAAAATAAAAAATGTGTATCTGGCGATACATTATTTTTAATAATTTTGACATGCTGAATAGAAATATCAAAAAATTTCTTGAATCGGTCGAACGGTTTTCAAGATATCGCCATTTTAAATTGGTCAAACAATTTTAAAAATGGCGGGTTTTTTCTACGTGCAAGAAATTTAAAAAAAATAAAATCTCAACATTTTCTTCATCGACTATTTCAGAAAGCTTGAGACAAACTTTTATTGAAACTTAATTTGAGTTAATCCTATCATTTAAACCCGTGGCGCACCTCGATCAAAGTTTAGGAGTTTTGGAAAATTTCCACCAAAATTTTGAATATTTGAAAAATAAAAAAAAAAAATTCTTGCGATAAATTGTTTTTTATTTATTTTCAAATGCTGAATACGAATATTGAAATAAATTCAGAAATTGGTCAATTGGTTTTCAAGATATCTTTGATTTGAGCCAAATCAGCCCTTTAATCAAAGTTTGAAATTTTTCAAAAGTTTTCAAAAAATCCAAAATGATAAGGATACCTCGGGTTAAAATGAACTGGTTTGGCTTAAATTAAGTTTAAATTAAAGTTTAAATAAAGCTCTGAGAAGGGTTTAAGGAAAAAATATTTTTTACAAAAAAAATCTTGAACGTAGGAAAAAAACCCCAAATATTTGTATACCCTCTACTCTAGTGATAGAGGGTATTCCGTTCGTCTATCTGTCTGTCTGTCCGTCCGTAGAAAACATGATAACTTTTGAAAGACTTTACAGAGGCTAATGAAGTTTGGCATATATGTTGATCATTTACCTGGTCAGGTTGGTATTGCAATCCAGCCAAATCGGTCCAGTGGTTCAAAAGTTATGAGCAAAAGAGTAAATTTCGGCAAGGGGTTTTCGCGAATTTACGAGATAAAAAACACAATTACTTTCGAAAGACAATAATGAGACCGCTGAAATGTGGCATGTATCTTTGCCGTTCCCCAGGTCTATTTGGTATTGAATTTCAGCTTAATCGGTCGAGTGGTTCAAAAGTTATAAGCAAAACGCCGAATTTCAGATTGGGTTCATCTTAAATGCCACGTGGCAAACAAGTTTTAAAAGCATTGGTGGTAACTTAGCAATGCTTTTCAAACTTGTTTAGTTTTAAAGCAATGCTTTTTAAACTTGTTAGCTTTAAAAGCATTGGTAACTTAAAAATTACACTCGAAAAAAATTTTACACTGAAAAAATGTCAATATTTTGTGTACATGCATTCACTCAGAAATATTTTTACAGTAAAAAAACAAAACATTACACTTGAAAAAAGTTTTGCACTCAAAAAAAAAAAAAAATAGTAATTTTTCTTTTTTAAACGTAAAAAAAAGAGTTTTTTACTCAAAATAGAATATTTCTAATCAAAATTGTTAATTTTTTTCACGTTAAATATGTACTATCCTTAAAAAAAGTCATTGAGGAGGGTAGTCATAGATTCGGCAAAGTCGAATTTAACTTTTCTACTTGTTTTTTTTTTTTTTCGAGTAGTAATATCTTGAAAGCCACCGATTTTAAAAATTTTTTGGTATTCGAGTTTAATCAAAAAAAAATAAGATTTTTTTTTTTAATTTTTTGCAAAAGTTTGATCGCCGGGCGCCTAGGGTAAATTTAATTCGATTGGTCTCAAATTTGTACCACATAAGTTTTAGTTAGGCCTAGTAGAATAAAAATTTGCTGAAACGTTGAAAATCGGAAGAAAAACTTGTTTGCCATACAAAAAAAATGCCGGTCTTATGGATATATATTTATCCATATATGCTTATTTTTCACCGGTGTAACAAAAAAAAAATGCTAGTGTAAAGCTAAACACTGCCAAAAAAAAAAAATATATAAAAAATTTAAAAAAAGTAAATAATAATTTTGAAAAATCTTTAAATTATATTCCTAAGAATTTTTTGTTTTTTTTTACATTTAAAATTGTTTATTTTTATATTAAAAATTTCAAGTGCAAATAATGTTTCAAACATTTATGTTATCGATATTAGTTACTAAGTTCTCATATTTATTGATTTGTTGATAAAAAAAATTTTAAAATCTAAAATAAACAAAAAATGGTATTCTTTTCTTTTTTTAGAACTATTCCCCCTTGATCTTTAACCATAAATTTATAAATTTTTAAAAATATTTTAAATTATCTATTTCTTTTTTTTATACATAACGAAAGTATTATTACAAAAACATTTTTTTTTTTTTTGTCAAAACGATTATTTTTTTTTATTAAAATTAAAAAAAAAAAACTTTAGTTTTTTTATGCAAAAAAAAAAATAATAAAAAACGAACGATTTAAAAAAAGCGGTTGTGCAAAAAAAAATTATATCACACTCTACTCAATATAAAAAAAATATGTTATTATTAATGTTGAACTCAAAATTTTATTAATTATTGTCCATTTTTTTTATTTTACATAATTTGGCCTTATAATATTTTATATATTTATAAAACAAAATTCTAATAATTCCCGTAAGCAACAAAAAAGCCACGACTAAAATTTTTGTTGAATAAAATTTTATTTAATTAATTTTTTAATTGAGTCAAGTTTTAAACATTTACTGCAATAAACGTACACAAATATAAAAACAACTATCAAAAATTCCTTCTATGAATATTTTAATTGAATGAAAAATTATAATCAACTACTTTTTTAATAGACTCAATTAAAAAACTATCAAAATATATAAATTTTTCTCTGTTGAATATTTTTATTTCAATTTTATTAAAACAATATTGATTACGTTTTGTAATTAAATCAATTAAAATCATAATTGTCCATGATTTTCTAATTTAATTAATATTTTTATGGGAGAATTTTTTTTATCTATTTAATATGTGTGTCGTTTTAAAAACTTATTAAAATAATATCAATAAAAAAATTTATAAATTATATTTGTTTATTTAACAAAAATTTTAATCAAGGCTTTTTTTCTGCTTACACTTATTTATATTTTTATTTTTGTCTTTTAAATTTAGTCTAATACTTTGTATGATTTTTAATTTGTCTGTCATTTTATTAATTTAAAAATAAATTTTTTGTTAAATTTTAAGTTTTATTTTATTTCTATCAATTTATGAGCTTAAATTGTGTTTAAATTTTTATATATATAACGATTTTTTATGTAATTTTTATTATTTTTAAATAAATGCTTTAAAATTAAAACAAAACAATTTAAAAGTTTTTTTTTATTTCATTTTTATATAATTTTTTTTCAGTTTCTAGCACTCTTAACAGAATTTATAGCAAAATAATTTTTTTTCATAAATTTTAATTAAAGAAGGTGTTGGAAATCAGAGGGTTCAATTTCTTTCAGTCTTTAAATGTAAGCCATGTTTTTCAATTACTTGGCTTAGGATTAATAACACATAATGTGGATATAACACTGTACGACACGATTTAGCACCCATGATCGGGACCAAAAATTCAGAAAATGGAGGTAAAAAAATGATACCCGTGTCTCCCAGTTTTTCTAGATCAATTCGTTTTCGCGTTTTATTAGCAAATCAATATTTTTTGTATAAATATATGAGTTTTAATTGCTTGGGGAAGTAAGGATTTCGCGAGCAACAGTTAATCGTGATGGCTTAAATTAAGCTGAAATACTTGCAAATAGTATCAGATACAATATGCAAAACATGAGGAAAATCGGTCCACAAGTTTAAAAATTATGAAAAAAATTCTCAAATTTGGCTGTTTTTTTACATGTTTCTATACTTTCTTTTAAATGATAGAGGGTTTAAAATACGCTAACTTTTGAAAGACAATTTGGATGCTCCTAAAGTTTGGCATATATATTTGTCATTTCCCTGGTAAGGTTGGTATTGAATTTCAAGAAAATCGATCCAGTCTTTCAGAAGTTATGATCAAAACCGTGAATTTCGAATTGGTTTCATCTTGAATTCCCTCTTTCAAAAAAACTTTAAATGCTCTTTAAAAAATATTGGTATGCCACAAAAATATTTTACAAAGTAATTTTATCGCTCGAAAAAAAATAACACTCAAAAAAAATATTACACTCAAAAAAATTTTACACTCAAAAATTTTTGGCCATCCAAATTGTCTATGATGGCAACAAGAACAAGATGTGTGTATTGCAAAAAATGTTTAAAACTTTCCCAGAGTTGCCACAATATCTTTTAGAATTGCCACTAAGAAACAACCAGAAAATTTAAAAACGACTTGGCCGAATCCATACATACCCTCCATTAGCCCCTTTTAAGTGATAGTAATTTTTCTAATGTGAAAACAAAATTGTTAAAAATTTTGATTCGACATTTTTTACTTGGATTAAAAAACCCTTTTTTATAATTTTTGAAAAAAAATGTGTGTGTAATATTTTTTTAGGTGTAAATTTTTTTTCGATTGTAAATATTTTTTTTAGCCATAAAATTACTTTCTAAATTATATTTGTAGCAAACCAATATTTAAAAGAGCATTTAGGGTTTTTTTGAACAAGGAAATTCAAGGTAAAACTAATCCGAAATTCGCTGTTTTGATCATAACTTTTGAAACCCTGAATCGATTTCCTCGAAATTCCATACCAACACTCAAAATAAATTCTCTGTCCAATCAGCAGAAAAATCTGCTGAAAATACACCCATTTTGAGCCATATGAGAAATCTGCTGATTTTAGCAGACACGGTTTGCTAAATATCTGTCATAAGAGGTGAATAAATATAACAAGAAAAAAAAAAAAACATACGCCGCCAGTCAGCATCGAACTCGCCACCTTCCGATTTGAAAGTACACTTCTTAACCACTACGCTACGGAAGCTTATACTCTTATCTGGCGTTGTAGTTATTAAACATGTGTGTTGTTCGACAGCAGAGAAATCTGATTTAAGCAGAAATATCTGCTGATTTTAGCAGAAAAATCTGCTGATTTTAGCAGAAAAATCTGCTGATTTTAGCAGAACAACCTGCTGATTTCAGCATAATAATCAGCTGATTTCAGCAGAACAATCTGCTGATTTTCTGTTCTGATTTTTTTTTTATATAAAAAAATTTCTTGAAAAAATAATGAAATTCAGCAAACAAAATCAGTATAAACATAGCAAAATGTCTGTTATTTGAATGCAAAATGTCTGTTAACTGAATGACAGAGATTTTAGTAAAAATATCCTTCTCAGCTAGGGTTGCCATTTCCATTTTGAGAAAAAGAGGACGCCAACCTCAAAAAAGGAGGACATTTGACCCAAAAAAGAGGACAATTTTTTTTTAATAAATTAATTTAAAAAAAGTAAATTGTTGTACTCGACCTTAAAAATATTATATTTTGAGTAGGTTTTTATCTAGCTCGAAGTCATTATTTCCTTTACTAATTAAAACTATGATATTCTCATATAATTATTTTCAAGAAAATTATTTTTCTGTTTAAAATTTATTATGTTGGTAATTTTTTGCAAGACTTTGTCGACACGTGTTTCGGGATGATGATCGTGATCTTACTACGATGGTACAATTTTCGTCTTCTAATTCCCAATGGAAATAGAGTCGAATATGTATTTTTATTTTAGTTTGATCATTAACGATTGTCATTAAAGACCCTTTGCTACTTGTAGTACAGGGTTTTTATTTTTTGCTAAATAATCTTCACAATGGGATTAGACAAATCCCGAAACACGTGTCGATTAAGTCTTGCAAAAAATGACCAACATAAATAAATTTAAAACAGAAAAAATTTTTCTTCAAAATAATTATATGAGATTATCATAGTTTTAATGACCTCGAGCTAGAAAAAAACCTACTCAAAATAAAATTATCTAAATGCTTTTAAAAAATTTTATTTGTATATCAAAATTTTCTGCAAAGCATTTGAAAAATTTTGAATAGAAATAGAAATTTTTGAAATATATTTAATTGGAATTTTCTGAAAAGCATTTAGACATTTTTAAAATATAAATGGACATTTTTTAAATTTAATTAGAAATTTCTGAAACAGATTTTTCTGAAAAGCATTTAGAAATTTTTAAAATACAAATGGAAACTTTTGAAATACAATTGGAAATTTCTGAAATACAAATGGAATTTTTGGAAATTCAAAGTAATTTTCTTAAAATTATTATTTTTTTTTAAATTTGTAATGGAAATTTTTGATATACAAATCTTTTTTCGGAGAGCAAACTTTAAGACACACAACAGCTGGATAAGAATTGATGCTAACGTAGTTATTTTCGCACTACCCAGAGTGAATTTTTACTCGAAATATAATTAATTTGAAGCGTTTTTTTTTTTAATTTTTGAGCGTTTTGTTCTCAAAAAGTTGACATTACTGCTGATAAGCGAAAATATGGCGATGAAAACAATTCAAAAGTTTAAAAGTAATAAAAAAAATTTTATCGAGTGCAAAAAGTAGGACAACCCCGGACACTTTCTAAAAAAGAAGTAGGACTGCCCCGGACGCCCTAAAAAAGAGGACGGTGTCCGGGGAAAAGAGGACGGATGGCAACCCTATTCTCAGCAGAACAATCTGCTAAAAGATTGCTAATTCAAATTGAAAGTCGTTTTACAGATTTTTTGACAGAGTTTTTCTTTTGAGTGAACCTGGCCAGATAACTAACAAATATAGATGCTAAACTTTAGGAGCATCCGAATTGCCTTTCAAAAACTTGATCTATGTAACATTATTTTTCAAAATAACTACTTGCTCTAAAAAACGATTGCTTTCGGGACAATTTCAAACAAAAATCATTGATTCTGGAATGTTAAGTGGAACCGGTTGCAGGGTAATTTGATGCGTTCTGGAACCGATTATTGGGAACAGAAAATTTTGCTGGGTATATATAAAAGAGAAGATTCTAATGTTATGGTGCCTCGGCTTTTCGGCCATATCTGTGTTTAAAAATTTTGTTTTCCCCTTTTGAAACAATGTGGACTTTCGCGAAAATTTCGATAACTCTCGAACTAAAAGGAATATTGTCTAGAGCAAAAATAAGTGTCGACTTAAATATAATAAAGATTATTTTGTATTCATATGGATATCGTCGGCTTTATATAAATACTCCCCAAAATTTACACATTTTCATGAAAAAAGTATTTATCGAATTTTTACAAGGTTACGCCACCGTTTGATAGGCATTAAAAAAATCTTTCTTCTCATGTGGAAACATCATATAGTTTCTTGGAACAAAAAATGTCTGAAAAATCCGAATAACAAATTTTTCGCCATTTTTTTACCCATTTTTTGAACCCCTAAATTCCCGATATGGCCAATAACCCGAGACACCCCAACCTTAGAATTGTCTCTTCTATATAAATTTTTAGTTTTATGCAAATTGGTTCATAAGGGTTGAGATACTTATAAGAACGAAATTGGGGCAAAATGGAAAGAAGTAAATAATATGTCATGCGAATTTTTATGCGCTAAGCACTAATATCAATTTATTTAAATCGGTTGAACGGCTTTCGAGGCATTGCTATTTGAATTTTTTTAAAATAGTGGTTTTTTGCCGTGCCAAAGTAAAAAATAAAATAAAAATTTTAAATAAGTCGAACTGTTTTCGAGATATCGCCATTTGAAAATTAAAAAAAAATTCAGTTTTTTCTTAAGTTTAAGAGACTAAAAAATCTAAAAAATGTATATTCCTTCATAATTTTAATTCGCGGCCACAATTTCGTTCTAACAAACTGCAATGTCAAAGTTATGGATTTCCGAAATTTTAAAAATAAATAAAAAGGTTAAATTGGACAATGCCGAATATATTGATTCCCACAACAATGTAAAAAAATCATTTTTTAAATTTTATGTTGAAATTTGAAAAAAAAAATATTTCCGCAGAAAAAAATTTTTTGACAAAAAAAATCCTTTACCAATAACAAGGAACCTTCCTTCCATGACTTACACTCCGATTGTTCTGAAATTTATAAGTTGAAATGTGGAGAGTGGCTTCACCTAAATAAGTCTACATTAGCACTTTTTTATATTCCCATAAAAAATGGTTACAGAAACCCAGTTGGCAACGTCCTCGAGCAATTCTCAGTGACGCCGGGGTGACATGTCACAGTCACAGCTGACATCCACAAGACATCTCTTTGTACTGAGTTGAGAAGGGAATAGTGCTGTATATTGCACTTGCAGTTTTCAACTTTCAAACTACGTTAAACAAGGGTTAAACTAAATAAACCTCCTAAAAATTCACTCTAAGTTAAGTGAAAAAAGTTGCTATTCTCCAAAAGATGGCAGCACTAGTTTAGACCAGGTTTAACAGTAGAGTTACAAACCACAAAATTGAGATGAACTTTTTATTGTTCGATTTAGTCAGCGACCCTGTAAATATATAGATAAAACAAAAATAGTTCAGCTACTGACACCTAGGGTGCGCTAGTATGTATAAACCGTTAAGAATTTACTTGAGAAGTTAGTGACTTCTGAATCCAGGGACTCGTTGTCAACTTTTTGCAGCTTTTCCTTAAAAATGTTTAAAAAATTTAGTTTTAGAAAAACATAAAATTAAAACAGTTTACAACTTAAGGAGTTAAGAAGTATCAAAAGCTCTTTCTACGAAACACCATTAGTTTTTAGAATATTTTTGCAAGCTTTACATTTCGCAAACGGTTCACCATTTGCTTCTACAAATAAAAAGGACCCAATGGAAGATTTTTCGTCTTTTCTGTTTAAACCCATTTTGGACTAAAATTCAATTTTATTTAACTTTTTTTGAAAAATGTACTTTTTTGGGGTAATTAGCACCCGCTGATCTCAAAAATCTTGTCAGAAAAAATTTTCAACTTTTTATGCAATTTCAATATTTGGATTTATTTGCAATTTTTTTAGTTTATTTCATTATTTTCAAAATAAATAGTTTCAAAATGATTCAAATTAGTGAAATTTGATAACAAATTAAATCTAAAAAAATTTGAAATTAAAAAAAAAAAAATAAAAGCCGAAAATCAAACAATGCTAAATTTTCGTTTTTGCTTGAAACAATTTCGGTGCTGATTTGCATTGCATTTCATGGACATATAAATCGCGGTGGTAAAGTTGGATTTTTTTTTTAGTTATAGAAAGATGAGACTCAACATTTGTAACCATATTTACCTAAAATTCCACTTCTTTCATACATAAATATTTTTTTAGAAAAAGGTGTTCTCTACACTCAGAAGAAAAACTCTGTCAAAAAATCTGTAAAACGACTTTCAATATAAATTAGCAATCTTTAAGCAGATTGTTCTGCTGAGAAGGATATTTTTAGTAAAATCTCTGTCATTCAGTTTAAGAAAATAACAGACATTTTACTATGTTTATACTGATTTTGTTTGCTGAATTTCATTATTTTTTCAAGAAATTTTTTTATATAAAAAAAAAGCAGAACAGATTATCAGCAGATTGCTCTGCTGAAATCAGCAGATTGCTCTACTGAAATCAGCAGATTGTTCTGCTGAAATCAGCAAATTATTCTGCTGAAATCAGCAGATTGTTCTGCTAAAATCAGCAGATTTTTCTGCTAAAATCTGCAGATATTTCTGCTAAAATCAGATTTCTCGGCTGTCGAACAACACACATGTTTAATAACTAAAACGCCAGATTAAAGTATAAGCTTCCGTAGCCTAGTGGTTAAGAAGTGTACTTTCAAATCGGAAGGTGGCGAGTTCGATGCTGGCTGGCGACGTATGTTTTTTTTTTTTTGTTATATTTATTCATCTCTTATGACAGATATTTAGCAAACCGTGTCTGCTAAGATCAGCAGATTTCTCATATGGCTCAAAATGGGTGTATTTTCAGTAGATTTTTCTGCTGATTGGACAGAGAATTTATTTTGAGTGTACTGTTCGAAAAATCGGTTAAAAAAATATTTATATAAATAAAAATTCTTTGAGCTCGAGACCAGTTTTCTCTTGTCAATATGTAAATATTCCTTTATTCCATTCCAATATTACGATTTTTTTTTTAAATTGGAAAGGTCGAATAATTACGACTTTAAAATATGTAAATATTAAAAAAAATCGAGATCCCGAAAAACCGGGGATTGAAAATCAGAAATCCTGAGATTCGAGATACTGAGTTTTTAAAATTTAGTGGGCTACTAAAGTGTTACTAGTTGTTGCTGCCATCTGGATACAAGTAGACACGTTTTGTCAAAAATGCAATGCTCTGGATTTAGCTGCATTCAATTCACTCGGTCGACAGGGATTAATTTGCTCAAACCGTTCGGGGACTTATGAATATTAGAGAAATTAGAATATGTTTAGGATCAGACCATTTTTAAATTTCTTGCACACAAATTCTTAAAATGTAAGATAACCAATTTTGCCATTATTTTTATGTGACGGGAATATTTTAAGTCATCAAGCGACAAAGTATATTAAACTCACACATTGCTTCTGCCGTGAAGGTGTGGATCCAAAAACTTTTTCAGGAGGACAAAAAAAATGTCACAGATAGTGAATACTTTTCTGTAAGATAAATGTCTCAAAATCTGAGAATCATTTAATGAAAAAAAATTGAGAATTTTTCTGTATCAAAATTAACACCGAATTTAAGAATTTTGTTTATTTGAAAAGTGTCAAAGAATCTTAGAGTTTGGTATAGTAAAAAGGTCTTAGAATCTAATTTTTTTTATAGAAAAAATATCTCAGAATCTGAAATTTTTTGTATGAAAAGTGTCTTAGAATCTAAGGATATTTAAGAAGAAAAAGGCTCCAAAATATGATATTTCTTTACGGAAACTTTTTGATTAGAAAATTGTCTCAAACTCTCAAAAGTTTTCTCAGATTTTCTAATAATCTTGGATTTTTTTAAGCAAGAATGTCGCAGATTCTAAAAATCTTTTGAATTTATCAGTCAAACTCCAAGAAATTTTCTCTTAGATATTTGTTAGAGAATACAGCACTTTTATTTTAACAAAAAAATTTTAAACCTCAATTTTGTACTTTTGGAAAAATTTTTTAAATCATATTTTGAATAGGTTTATTCTAGCTCGAGGTCATTATTTCCTTTACTAATTAAAACTATGATATTGTCGTAGAATAATTTTCTAGAAAATTATTTAAAGCAGAAAAATAACTTTTTTGAAAATTATTTTATGAGAATATCATAGTTGTAATTAGTAAAGGAAATAATGACCTCGAGCTAGAATAAACCTACTCAAAATATGATATTTTAAAGGTCGTATAAAACAATTTTTATTTTCTTAATAAAAATTAAACAGAATTTCATTTGTTAAATCTTTTCAGCAATAATATGTATTTTCTTAATATTAATTCGAAATTCTCAGTATTACAATGTATTCTGGCAATATAATTTTTTGAATCTAGCAATATCAATTTTTTATATTTTCTCAATTCCAATTTAAACTAATGTTGTATGATTTGTTTAGATAGATTTTCAATATTCAACTTTTAAATTATTTCTTTCCATTTTCATTTAGATTAATCTTTAAATATATAAAAAGAAAACCTATTTAATGATCGTATAAATATAAATTTTTTTGCTAAATGCAGTGATGTGTGATGAAAAATTCTGTGATCCAGCATTTGAGAATATATATATATATTAAAAATAACAAAAACTAATATATAAAACTTAAATACGAACAAAATAACGTAAAAAAATTAAAAAATGTTTTGAATATAACATCAACTACTAAATTTAAACAAAAAACTAAATTTAGATTATGATAAAAAACAAAAACATAAAATAATAATTAGCAAAATGTTGTTTTTTTATTTTTAGTACCAAAAGGTACATAAAAATAAAATGTATTTATTCGGCCTTTATATATGTATATATATTCGATTAGAGTTTTATTCTAGTTCGAGGCCCAAAAAATATTTCTATTTATGATATTGTCATAATAGAGTATTTTTAATTTATTGCTTTAAAAAAGTTACTATCTCATAGTATGTCTGTACTGATCAGTTTCATCCCCACTAAAGGAATCTTCAGCAGACTTTAGAGAATCATCGTTGGTCAATCAAACATCAAACCAGACATAATATTTGATATATTTCCCAAGTTATATGAGAAGTACTATTATGAAGGTCCGAAATCTGTTTTCCAACAAAATAACTCTTTTAAAGCAAAAATTGTATATATTAAATCACCGTCGGTAACTATTAATATATGTGTTGCTGTTATTTTACAATAACAACAATAATATATGTGTTGTTGTTATTGTAAAATAACAGCAACACATATATTAATAGTTACCGACGGTGATTTAATATATACAATTTTTGCTTTAAAAGAGTTATTTTGTTGGAAAACAGATTTCGGACCTTCATAATAGTACTTCTCATATAACTTGGGAAATATATCAAATATTATGTCTGGTTTGATGTTTGATTGACCAACGATGATTCTCTAAAGTCTGCTGAAGATTCCTTTAGTGGGGATGAAACTGATCAGTACAGACATACTATGAGATAGTAACTTTTTTAAAGCAATAAATTAAAAATACTCTATTATGACAATATCATAAATAGAAATATTTTTTGGGCCTCGAACTAGAATAAAACTCTAATCGAATATATATACATATATAAAGGCCGAATAAATACATTTTATTTTTATGTACCTTTTGGTACTAAAAATAAAAAAACAACATTTAACACAAAGTTTAGTACGACTTATCCTACCAACACTATTGTTTGGTTAGGCACTGTTGTTATTGTAAAATAACAGCAACACATATATTAATAGTTACCGACGGTGATTTAATATATACAATTTTTGCTTTAAAAGAGTTATTTTGTTGGAAAACAGATTTCGGACCTTCATAATAGTACTTCTCATATAACTTGGGAAATATATCAAATATTATGTCTGGTTTGATGTTTGATTGACCAACGATGATTCTCTAAAGTCTGCTGAAGATTCCTTTAGTGGGGATGAAACTGATCAGTACAGACATACTATGAGATAGTAACTTTTTTAAAGCAATAAATTAAAAATACTCTATTATGACAATATCATAAATAGAAATATTTTTTGGGCCTCGAACTAGAATAAAACTCTAATCGAATATAATTAGCAAAATGTTTATTTTAATTTATTTTTTTGGTTTTAAAAGATCAGCTTTTTTAGCAAATTTGTAAAAAAAAAAATTATAAATAATTTTTAGCTTAAACTATATGTAGGTGAAAAAAAAAACTTTGGCACAAAGCTTTTTTGAAGCCATAAAGCTTAATTAAAAAAAATTTAAAAAGAATAATTAAGTTCTTTCATTCATTAATTAAAAAAAAAAACATCACATTTTTAAAATGCTTATTAATGTCTAACAAAAAAAATATGTGTCTTTTACTTTGTGTGCTTAAATTAACTAATTTTAATTAATATTATTAACAAATTGAAAAAATTAATGAAAAAAATATACAAACATAAGATCGTATATTAAAGAAAAATAAAAAAAATCAGTCACCCAGAAAAATAAGCGCGATCTCTGCTTCCAGTCTAATTTATTTGCTTCCATTCAATTTTGAAAAAAAAGAAGAAAATATATTAAATAAACTTTATTTGGCTATTCTAGAAAAAAACAAACTTCCAAATTTTTTTAAAATTAAAAATAAAATCAATAAATAAGTAGACTTACTTAAAAAATAAGTCTTCTTATATACGAATGTGTCAAATAAAAATTCAATCTTTTTTTTATATAAAAGAATCATAAGTAAAATTGATAAATTCAAAAAAATAAAACATATTTTGTAAAAATATACATATTTTATACAAAAAAAAAACTATAAAAAACACGTTTAATCAAAAAAAAATTAATTCATTAAATTTTAGTCACGACCGTAATTAAGAAAAAAAAATCAATTTAAAAAATTAAATCATTTCGTCTAAATATTATAGCAAAAACAGAAACACTCTCTTTTAAATAACGAAAAAAAAATATGTATAATTTATTTTCATTAATAAATCACTTCATTAAAAAACATATAAATTTTCAAAAAAAACAAAATATAAACATAATTAAAATAAAATCTGAAAATTTTATAACAAAAGCAAACAATTTTAAGACTGGTCAACGAGGTGTTCCGCGTATATGCAAACAAATATAAAAAAATACATATTTATTTAAAACAAAAAAATACAGCATATAATTTAAAATAAAATATAGAAGAAAAACAAAATAGTAAGTAAAATTAAAAACAAAGAAGAAAAAAAATGATTCTATTTAATATGTATTTTCAAAATTGAAACAAATTTACTCAAATTTCATAGTTTATTTACCATTTACAACAGTGATTTTTTTAAATGTGGGGTTTTTAATATGCTTTAAAATTATATTTTCAAATTAATTTTTGAACTTTTAGGTCAAATAAAAAACGTCTACTGAACTTAAATCTGTAAGTGTCCATTCCAAGTTCGGCCAAACAAAAATTCAGCTTATGTCCAGACAATTGAAGAAATTATAGAAGAAGATTTTGATTGTCTAATTTTAGGGCAAGAACAAAGTTAAATAACATTTTCAATGTTCGGTAAACAAATATTTGTTTAAAAAAAACGGTTTATAAAACTTAAAAATGCTGCTTGACTTCGCACACACTCTTAAATTGGCCATTCATATACCCTTTGCTCACCTCTACCAAAGTCTGCACAGAAAAAAATATGGAGGAAACAAATTTGAGTAATCACTTGTTTAAATTTAAAAACAAAAATTGAGTAATGTTTTTAATTGACGCAATTAAAAATTTACTTAAAAATCTTAAAAACAATTTAAGTAAATAATTTAATAAAAATTTAATATTTTTTTTTATTTTTTTAAACTCTCATAGTTTTTTGAATTCTCGTTTAGTTAATAGTTTTTTGTGTATGTACATTAAGGGTGTTCTTAACTGTAAGGGAAAATTTTAAAATGTTTTAATTGCTTGGCACTGGGCAGAATTTTGTTCCTTTGTACTAAAAAATGAATAATAAAAAATTTGAAGGTAATCCGATAACTTTAAGTGGACGCGGAAATGACATGAAGTTTGGAAAACGGATTACAAGGGAAAAAAATGACTTTTTACTCATTTTCTCAATTTTTTTGATATTTAAAGTTAAGTTTGAATTCAAATGGTTACGGAATTGTGATGTAGAGTACATTACCTTTGTAATAAGGCAATAAAAACTAAAATCGGTTAAAAATCAGCCAAGTTATTACAACTGCCCCAGGCAACTAGAGTGTGGCAGACCACTTGATCAAAGATTTCGAGTTCAATTTTTGAAATTGATTGAAATTATCTACTATAGCAACATTTTTTTATTCTTAACTTCCCAATGTACTAAGGTGATAGGTATTTTTCATATTGTGTTATGCTAACTTGTTTTAAATTAATGTAAAAGAGGTCTAAATTTTTCAGCCCTGTTTTCAAATCTCCAATTTTAAATTTTAATTTTTTTAGGCAAATAAAATTTAAAAAATCGACCATTGGACCATAGGATTTTGTTAAGCACATATAAGGGAATAAAAATTACAAAAATTGTAGACATTCCTTTTTTCATTCGGCTAGTTTAGCGATTTTATTTCGGCGGATTTCGAGATAATAGTGATTTTGGTAACTTTTTTAGCTTTTAGTTAATTTTTTTATTTTTTTTTAACAAATTTCATATGTTTTCTACCGAATTACTACAGAATAATATAGAATATTTCAATTCCTTTAATCAGGGCAAAATTGAGATATAAAAAATTGACCCGGTTAAAGGTCAAAGGTCAAATTTGAGAAAAATTTTAATTTTTAAAGATTAACAATTTTTTTGAGCGGATATTTATGAAACTCCTTGATGTTATTTTAATATGACTAAACATAAATGGTTTATTATTAAAATTCGGAAAATTAACCCATAAGTGCTATTGGGGTCTACATATTTTTTTTATTTAATGGAGAAAATATAAGTATATTATTTCATAGGGTCATATAGACCCCAACAGCACTTAAGGGTTAATGTTCTGAATTTTAATAATAAACCATTATTTTTAGACATATTAAAATAACATCAAGGAGTTTCATTACTATCCGCTCGAAAAATCTGTTAATCTCTAAAAATTCAAATTCTTCTAAAATTTGACCTTTGACCGTTAACTGGGTCAATTTTTCATATATCAATGTTGCCCTTATTAAAGGAATTGAAGTATTCTATATTATCCTGCAATAATTCGGTAGAAAACATATGAAGTTTGTTTAAAAAAAATAAAAAAATTAACTTAAAGCTAAAAAAGTTACCAAAATCACTATTATCTCGAAATCCGCCAAAATAAAATCACTGAACTAGCCTAATGAAAAAAGGAATATCTACAATTTTTTTAGTATTTATTCCCTTATACGTGCTTAACAAAATCCTATAGTCCAATGGTCGATTTTTTAAATTTTATTTGCCAAAAAAAATAAAAATTTAAAATTGGAGATTTGAAAACAGGGCTGAAAAATTTAGACCTCTTTTACATTAATTTAAAACAAGTTAGCATAACACAATATGAAAAATACCTATCACCTTAGTACATTGGGAAGTTAAGAATAAAAAAATGTTGCTATAGTAGATAATTTCAATCAATTTCAAAAATTGAACTCGAAATCTTTGATCAAGTGGTCTGCCACACTCTAGTTGCCTGGGGCAGTTGTAATAAGGGTTGAAAAATTAAGACCTTTTTACCATTAATTTAAAACAAGTTAGCATCACACAATATGAAAAATACCTATAACGTTAGAATATTGGAACTTAAAGAATAAGAAAATATTTCTATAGTAGATAATTTCAATCAATTTCAAAAATGGAACTCGAAATCTTTGATCAAGTGGTCTGCCACACGCTAGTTGCCTGGGGCAGTTGTAATAACTTGGCGGATTTTTAACCGATTTTAGTTTTTATTGCCTTATTACAAAGGTAATGTACTCTACATCACAATTCCGTAACCATTTAATTTCAAACTTATCTTTAAATATCAAAAAAATTGAGAAAATGAGTAAAAAGGCATTTTTTCCCCTTGTAATCCGTTTTCCAAACTTCATGTCATTTCCGCGTCCACTTAAAGTTATCGGATTAACACCAAATTTTTTATTATTAAGTTTTTAGTACAAAGGAACAAAATTTAGCCCAGTGAAACACCAAAATCCAAAATAAAAAAATAAGGACACCCCTAATGTACATGAAAGTTTGTAATCGTCCTCATAAAATTTTCCTATGTTTTTGAGACATAAATATGTTTGGTAAAGTTTGAAAAAACAAATTTTTTGTTTTTTTTCTGTAAAAAAATTTAAAACTTTTTTAAACTTTAAAAAAAATAAATAGATAAATTTTGAGTAAATTTTTAATTGTGTCAATTAAAAATTTACTCAATTTTTTTTCAAACATTTAATAAATTTTTATTAAAAATTTACTCAATACTATTAAATCGTTTACTGGTGCAAAATTGAGTAATTTTTTACTCGATAGTATTAAAAATTTACTTAAATATTTTTTTTATTTTTTTCTGTGTGGAGCTAAATTTCTTAAAAATATCGAACTCTTAACAAATACTGATTTTTAACCCAACGCATCAGGCATTCGACAACAGTTACCCAGTTGGCAACATCCTCGAGCCATCCTCAGTGACGGAGCGGTGACATGTCAGAGTCACTGCTGACATACACAAGACATCTGTATGTACTGGGTTGAGGACAGTTTCATACAAATTTTCAAAATGTCCTCATTCAAAGTCAGCAGTGGTCAGGGCTGACCTTCTGGGGACATGTCACCTAAGACTTCTTTGGGGAAATGTCTGACGTAGGTCATGCGGAAATACAAAAAATTTTCGTATTTCCTTTAGTTTTTACTTTTATCCATTTTCCTTTACAAATTTTCTTTCTCATATTTAGAAAAAACTTTTCGCCTTTTTTAGTCCCAACTGGATTTGAACCTGGAACCTCCAGTTTATTAGTCCCACACCTTACTACTTGTTCCAAACTTTATTTTGAAAATTGTTTGTCTATTTATTACTTTTATTCTACTTGTTAGATTTTGAATTTATTTTAAATAAATTGATAATATTACCATCTTTTTCTTGGAAATTGAAGAGTTGTCCAGATTTTAAATTTTAATTTAATATACTGCTATTCTGGAGACATTTCCTTTTAGCCGTCTTAGAGGAATTGTCCACACTATTAAAGCAAACATTCAGTGCTGACAATGTAAGGACATGTCATCAAGGATTACCTATGATTTGTCAGCACCTGAAGACATTTCCTCAAGGAATCACTGTGGAAATTTCCTCAGTGATACATTTTCCAACTGGGTAGTTGCGTTTAAAAAAATTAAAACGAATTTTAATAATTAAAACAAGTAAGAAAGTTATAGTCGGTCAAGACCGACCATATGATACCCTACACCTGTGTTTTTCGGAAAATGGGTCCCAAGTCCAAAACCGATTGGATCTATCTTTTGTTAGATCTTTATTAAGTGTAGAAACTAGAGATGTGCACATGAGCAGATTAGAGCGTGATTCACGTGATCACGAGTGAGTGTGACTGAATTCAATTTTACTTACGTGATTGTGAGTGACAGTGAGTGGAAAAAAAATTGCGTGAGTAAGATTTTAGCGTGAGTGATTAGCGTGTGCGTGTGTCGACTATTTTGCGTGAGTTTGCGAGATTTATTTTCTCTTCATATTTCCTTATGTACCAAAAAAGCAACAAAAAAATATTAAAATTTGGTTTAACTTCAGATTTCGTCGTAGAAAAAGCAAAAAAATTTAAATTTCGCTGAACTTAAAATTTTGCTGACAATTTTGAAAGATTTTTGAAATTTTAGTTTTTGAAATTTTTTTTGTATAAATATGGGTTTCGTGAGTGTGAGTGAAGCTTTCGTGAGTGCACGTGAGTTGTATTAAATTTACTCACACTCACGAGTAGAAAAAATATGCTCGTGAGTGAGTGTGCGTGTGAGTGTGAGCCAAAAATCACTCACGACCCCATCTCTAATAGAAACCACGCACAGATCAAATTTTAGTAGAACTGGGATATTTTTTCCCAATTTACCGATTTAGCTGAATATCGGTAGAAATTTTTATATGGCGGACTTATTGTTAGTCCAAAGATTGTCTAATTATATTCAGATTTGAATAGGTTACCAAAGTACACGTTTAACACCTACAAATACAATTTTTATCAAATATTTCCATTTTTATGAATTTTTGTATGGGGACTACGAGAAGGACTGACCCAATTCCTTGCAAATTTTGATTGATGATTCGTGCATACATTCATAATACGGTTATTAGAGCCATTTAAGCCTAATCCAAAGGGGCGTTTGTATATGGGCTTGGTCTTAACATAGACCGATTTTTTCCAATTTCAATAGGTTTCGTCCCTGGGCCAAAAGATGCTTAAGTTTCAAATTTCAAGACAATTGATTGAAAATTGCGACCTGTATCGTGCTTAAACCGTTAGATGGACAGACGGACGGACTCAAAAAGTAATTCTGAGTCAATCGGTATGCTTGAAGGTAGGTCTAGAACCAATATTTCGGATAGTTACAAACATCAGCACAAACTCATTGAAATTTCTTTGGATGATTTGGTCTATTTTTCATCTCAAAAAAACTAAATAACGAAATATCGTTCAAACCCCTATTGCCTTCGTTGCTAAATTAGCCCCATCTAGACTACAGTAGGAAAATTTTGATAAAAACCTCATCTAGTAACAGATAGTATGAACTAAAAATAAATTGTATTATTTCATTGAAAATTATACAGCATACTTTTAGGCATCGGTAGTTTTTATATCGATAACCAGTGTTGTTAAATGAGGCAATTTCTCGCCAAACTTGGCGATTTTTAGTTGTGTTTTTTAACTCGACGTCGCGACTTGGCATTTTTTTGACTTTGATTTAAGTTCACAATTATTTTCTTTTTTATTATTTTAGTGATTTTTTTTACAAAAAATTTAAATTTTTTTATCATTACTTAACCCAGCGTACATTTGGACTCCGAAAAGAGTCTTTAGACTTTCAAAAAACATATAAATATGAATGTTTTTTTCCTTTCAAAATGGTCTCTCTTACTTACAAGGGAAGTCTCCCTGGTGTCACCCTCCGATCTTCATGAAATTTGGATATGTTGTTAAGAACGAAAATTAATTCGACACGTATTTTTTTTAGCGGGCCAAACTCATTTTTAGGGCGGGTCGATTTGTATGGGGGGAAATTGCCCTTTTTCAGTTTTTTACGATTTACGCCTATTTAAACAAAATTAATATAGGCACTAGGGAGACTTTCCTTGTTAGCGCTATAAAATGACTGATAAAAGACTCTGAAAAATGTAAGTTCTTTTTCTTTTCTGAGTCTTTTTGGACTCTTTTATGAATGTTCAAAAAAAAATATTTAAAGTTTTTCAAATGTTCATAAATAAAAGTCAAATTGAATCATTTAGGACTCCATATTCTGATCATTCTAAAATTACACAGCTCAACAAGAAAATGCGTATTGGATTCTGGTTAGTGATTTGGATAGTGTCTGTTGTGCTGATTCCAAATCCGGAGCCCAAATTTGTTTATCACGTCAGGATTTTGAGTAATTCGCTGTTAAAGTGGCGAAAAAGGGCATTTTTGACCCTATTTAAAAGCTTATAAATTAATATCCTGATATTCAAATGAATTGGTATCAAGCTCATTCGAAAGCCTGTAATTTTCTCTTAAATATAAGATAAAATGTTCTAAAAATTTAATTTTCTAAAATGGTAAAAAAATCATTTGCAAAAAACCTTCCATTTTTCAATATTTAGTTTATTTACACAGTGTTTTTTAACAAATTTCCATACAAATTCATACGTTAATTTTAGATTTAAAGCACTTGTGGCTAATGATTTTTTTACCATTTTAGAAAATTAAATTCCAGGAAGATTTGATCTTGTCTGAAAGAGAACATTACACACTTTCAAATGAGCTTGATACCAAGTCATTTGCATGTCCGAATCTTATTTTATAGGCGTTCAAAAATGGTCAAAATTGTCATTTTTTGACACTTTAACCGCGATTTTCTCAAAATTGTGACGTGATAGAAAAATTTGAGTGACCGTTTTGGAATCGGGGCACCAAATCCTATCAACTTTTTTTGGGTTCATCCAAAACGCAGCGACAAACCTCAGATTTGTAGAGCGGTGTTATTCATATTTTGGAGCCTTAAAATAGTCATAATTTATGAAGGTTCAAAAAATTGTACACTGGGCACTTAAGTTTCCGCGGAAAACAAAAATTTTGGTGAAAAAAAATTTTCGTGAAAAAATTTTTTGGGTAAAAAAAATATATTCGAGCTTAATTAAGTACTTAAATGCTATTATAACTAACCTATAGTTTGTACTATCTGTTGTTTGTACTCGGTTTGTACTATCTGTTGTGAAAATCTCAACAAAATCGGTTTAGCTGCTTTGCGTGATGGATAAACTGTAGTGTGAAGCAAATTTATTTTTTTTCGAATTTTGAAAATATCGGGGTCGGGAAAGTTGCCCTTTAGGGTCCACATTAGCATACGAAAATATTGGACCTGTAGGACAATGGCTTTATGTTCCTTTTTTGACTTGAAAGTCGGATAGATACAAACAAAGTAAAATAAACTTTTTTTTAACTCTTTTTTTCGCATTTTGAGTATTTTATTCTAGCTCGAGGTCACAATTTCCTTTACTTATTAAAACTATGATATTCTCATAGAATATTTTTCGAGACAATTGAATAGTTCATGCGAATAAGGACGAATAGACCACTTTTTCGCAAACACGTTTTTTTGCATAAATGCATTTTATTAGCAGAGACCTACAATCCTATGCAGAAATTTTGGGGAAATTTTGACTTTTAAGGCTAAAAAAATTACTTTGAAAGTGCAATAATTCGTATATTTTTATATTTTTGTTTAAATTGGGAGTGAACTAACGCATAATTTTGATTAAATACAACACAAAAACATACAAAAATTTTACTTTCGGTAACAATGTGTTAAAAGAACATTACGAGGAACAAACCACACTTATTATATTGGCAAAAAAACTTACCGTTCTTGAGTTATAAGACTTTATAGTGTGGAAAGCAAAAAGGGCGAATATCCATCCTTAATAAAATATTATATAAAAATTATTTAGCTGCGAGTTTAAAATTGATATTAGCTAAAATTTGAAATTGTACACAAAAAAAATCAATCTTAGCACATACAAACTTTTAGTGTTAATACTGCATCCAATGTCAGGAATAAAAACCAAAAATTTTTTCATGTCCTTTTATGTTACGTCATAATATGCAGTCAAGGGTTAATATTATAATTCCTAAAAATGTATTTAGTGTCATAAAGAATTGCTACTGCATCAAATGGCAGGAATATAAAAAAAAAATTAACAAAAAAAATTTTTTTGCATGTCCTGGCAATCCTTAAAAAGTGTATCCTTGAAGTCCTTAAAGTGTTACAAACAAATACCAACCATAGTTCGTCAAGTATTGCAAGTCTCATGAAAATGTAGTCAAAATCTGCTGCAAAATAACACATTTTTATTCAAATTTCAATACATTTTTTTGGATATTCGCCCTTTTTCCATTTAAGCAAAAAATTGAAGTCCAATTTTTGGCAAGTTCTCTTTCGAATACCTTACTTAAATTTTGTATATAGGTAGATGTGACCTAAATCTTTAAGCTAATACCAAAAAGTTGACAAAAATATTATTTTTTAACCGTTTCCTGCGTTTTTATTGTCCCCTGTAAAATTATACAAATGGTCTATTCGTCTTTATTCGCATGAACTATTCAATTATTTTTCTGTTTTAAATTTGTGTATGTTGGCCATTTTTTGCAAGACTTAATCGACACGTGTTTTGGAATTTGTCGTAAACTAATAATCTGATTAAATATTAGTTTATATTCGGACATTACTGAAAAAGTCCTTTTATGGTAAAAGAATCGTTTTTGTACATAATTTTTATTTTTTTTTTTCAAAAATATCTGATTTTTTTTTTAATTAATTTCAAATTGCATTAAAGACCAAATTAAATCAAAACTGAGCTAATTTTCCGTTATACAGCAAAAAACGAATTAAATTTTTTTTTTTTGGAAAACAAGAAAAAAAATTTTTTTTTCATAAAAATACTTTTTCAGTAATGTCAGAATATAAACTTGTTTTTTCACTATGTTCGGATTTTTCCTGTTTTCATTGGGAATTTTTTAATTTTTTCTTTGGGACTTTTTTCGTTTTTTTTTTGGAATTTATTTAGTTTTTTTGGTTTGGGAGATATTTTATTTTATTTTATACTTATCTCATTTCAACTTATCTCATTTGTGCCGATAATGACTTTCTTCCTTTTTAGAAATTTTTCTAGTATTTTGTGGCAAACTTATCTGAAGTTTTAATTTTTCCTGATGTTTAATATTCAAAAAATGTATGGTCTGTAAATGGCTTAAGCTGTATTCGAATTAGAGCCTACCAAACTATATAGTTCCAAGTTGTAGTGGTTCGGCTTACAGTAAAATCAGTTTTAACAAAATTATTCTGGCTGTGCCAGTATATAATAAAATCTGAAAACAAAACTTTAAAACATATTTTGCGCGATGAGGGAGAACTTTTTCACCTTTCAAAAAATTTTTAAAAATTTTATATTCTTCTGAATTTTAAGACCTGTTAAAATTAAAATTCTAGTTAATATCTTCAATATTTACAAGAAAAAAATTTAAAAATCTTAAAATTCGAAACGATATCAAATTTTTAAAAAAGTAGGTGAATGGTGAACGAGTACTCCCGAATAGAGCACATTATCTTCTTCGGCCCAAATTAAAGCAACATCACCCAGTGGTTTGTAGTAGGGTTATATAGTCGCAACAAAAAGTCGACTTTTCGACTTTTCGACTTTTTTCAATTTCTAAAAAGTCGATTTTTCGACTTTTCGACTTTTTTCAAATTTTAAAAAGTCGACTTTTCGACCTTTCGACTTTTTAAAAAGCCGACTTTTTTCGACTTTTCGACTTTTTTCGACTTTCGACTTTTTTCGACTTTTCGACTTTTTTCGACTTTTCGACTTTCTTTGACTTTTTAACTTTTTTCGACCTTTTCCAACTTTAAAAAGTCGATTTTTTTGTAAATAAAAATTTAGTTTTGACTTGTTGTAAGCATTTAGGTGCTATTTTTTTTTTGGTTGTATTTGGTTTATCAAAAAAAGTCGAAGAAATCGAAAATGTGGAAAAGGTTGAAAAAATCGAAAGCAAAAGAGTCGACTTTCGATTTATAGAACCCTATCACTGAGGTGTTTACAATAATAAAAAATATTGGTAAATATTGCAGTTAACACTTTCTAACTCATGAATTTGGCATTGACATTTTTGCTTCACATACAAAATACATGGAAACACCAATAGCTTCAGTTGTTATTAAACTCGGCTCTTATTTGAAATTTGTTTCAGAAGAAAGAAATTATTTTCATTTAGCAAAAGTAAAAAAAAAAATCAAAAAAAAATCGAAAAAAGTCGAAAAAAAGTTGAAAAAGTCGAAAGCAAAAGTCGACTTTTCGACTTTTTAAGAACAAAAAAGTCGATTTCGACTTTTCGACTTTTTCATACAAAAAGTCGATTAATCGACTTTTCGACTTTTCGACTATAGAACCCTAGTTTGTAGCAGATATATTCTTCATAACAAATCATCTCTGTGACTTTTTAATTTGATGCCAACGATATTTATTATCATTTTAAAAGATGCAACATTTATTTGATTAACATTTTCCAATTTTTAAATTATTCAAAGCATACTTTTAGGCTTCCTTTGATAAATAGTCACTGTTGTACAAACCCAGTTAATTTAAACCCACAACAACTAGTAACATTTAAATTCCGATAAGAGATTAGACGAATTCGTGAATATATAAAACAAAATTATTTGTATTTTTCTTTATCTTTTTTTTTTAATCTATAGAGATATACAGAATGGAAACTAAGAATTTACAGTAGAGAAAAAATAAAATACAGAAAATATATATAAAAAAGTGAAATTACAGTGGAAGCTAAATATATTTAACAAAACAAAAAAAATATTTATAAATAGAAATTATTTTTTGTAAGAAAAAAAAAATTAATCTTTAAGATAGAATTAAAAATAACAAAAATATTTTGTTTTAGATTAAAAAAAAAATAACTAGATTTTATTAAAAAAAAAGATAACTAGAAATATTTTTAAAAATAAGTTAGTTGTAACAACTTTAATATATAAATTTAGTGTAAAAAATTAATGTTGTATTTATATTACAAAAAAAAAATAATGTAAAAAATTAAATAAAATTATTATAAATAAATTAAATTATTATTTAAATAAAAGAAAAAAAAACAAAATGCTAAGCATAGATTTATATCGAATATAATGTAATATAGAACAAAATTATATATTTTTACGCACAAATGTTAAAAACAAAAAAAAAAAATTAATTGTATAAATTTATTCGAAATTATATTTTTTTGTTTTACAAATTTTTTATAGGTAATCTTGATTTACAATATGTTTTTGGATTTTTTTTTTAAGTGAACACAGGGTTGGTAAATGAGACACAGTAGTGGAATTTTATGGCGTTTCAATACAAAATGACGTTTAAAGACCACTCTGAAAAATTTAATTGGTAGATGTATTAATTATAACACGAGTTAATATTTTGTTGATAAAAAATACTCTTTTTTTGTTGCTAACAAGAGTTTAATTCAATGAATATATTTTTTTTTTTTGGGCCCCTGTAGGTTAGTTTGTAGCGTGCTAACCTATGAAACAAGGGGTCGTGGGTGAGATTCCCACAAAAGCCTTTGGTCGATTTCGCTACAACGAGACGACAAAAATGTATCACAAAATTTTTTAATGAATTTGTTATGCCAAAAATCGCGAAAAACAAAGAAATTGTCCAAAAAAAACGTTTGCTTCATTTTGAAGTCACCGAGCCTACGAAAATTTTCTAAAAAAATAAGAAAAACTCCTTAGAAATAACAAAAAAAAAAATGGATTAACTCAACTTTAGCGAAGTAATTTTCTACAAAATTTTAAGTAAATTTTGAACTAATTTGAATAAATTCATTTCTTATTTCAATTAACTCATTTTAAGTAAAAAATCTTACCAATAAAATTGAAAATCAGCAAATTTTGTAGATTTTCATAACTTCATATTTATTTATTTCTAGATTTTTTCATAACTTCATATTTATTCTAATATTTCTTGATTTTTTTAATATTATTTCTAAATGTATATCGTCACCTAAAATGCAAAAGGCCCTAACTAACATTTTATTAATTTTACAGGAGAAGCAAAAAACAGTTTTGAATGATATTTTAAATTTGTTTATAACTTTGTTGTTTTTTAATGAATTTGAGTAAAATTTTGTCAGGACGTTCTCTTAATAAATACGAATCGAAATAAATCAAAAAATATTAAAAAAGTTTTTTGTTTAGTTTCGTCCTTTGGCGATTTTCCAAATCACATGTATTTTTAATTTGGCTATAAAATGGCGAATTTTTATTATGCAGCCCTAATTTTTTGTAGAGACTTGTATGTTGATAAAATAATCCAGAACCAATAAAAAAACTGATTTTGAATTTTTTGTTAGTTAGGGCCTTTTGCATTTTAGGTGACGATATGGGGCATTCCAGGCCAAATCACTCACTTTTAGACCCGACCCCTTTCGATTTATTTTATTTTTGGATATGTTTTAGTACTTATTAAATTCAACTTGGACACAAATTTTCAGCCTTTTATTCCAAGATGGTGTTGATTAATAAATTTTTCAAAATGGCGATTTTTAAAAAAAAATTAAAAAATTTAAATTTTCAATTAATTTTGACCAGTTAAAAATATAGATATCTTAAAAAAAGTTGGACAACGTTTTGTTGGTATTTAAATGTAGTTTTAGAAAAAACTATTAAAAAAATTATTCGAAGTAATTATAACTAATTTTTTAACGTTTAAAAATTAAAATGGACTTTTTGAAAAAGTCTGAAACCTTCGATTTTTTTTAAAACGTCTTAAAGTTCTACTCTAAATTACGCAACTTTTAAGCCATAATTCGAGATGTGATCGCAATTCGTTCTATTTTTTTTTTTTAAATTTTCAAAATTACACCTTTTATTTTTTGACTTTGGTTTATTTTATGTGCTGCTCCAAAAAAAATAAATTGATAGATACTGACTCTACCTTACCCTAGATATAGTCATTTGGAGGTAAAAATACGTCCCACAAAAATTAAGAACGATCGGTCATTGGTAAGGTGTTCCGCAGGGGCCTTGAAGTTTAGAAAACGGATTACAAGACAAATATGATTTTTTTTCTATTTTCTCAATTTTTTTGGTATTTTAAGTAAAGTTTAAATTCAAGTGGTTATACATAATAAAATGCCTCTCTAATAAGGTACCAAAAACTAAAATCGGTTGAAAATCAGCCAAGTTTTTACAACTTCCCCAGGCATCTAAAGTGTGGCAAACCCCTTGATTAAGCAATACAATCCGATTTTTGAAATTTATTGAAATTTTCTACTATAATAAAATTTTTTTATTCTTCAAGTTCAAATGTAATTAGATGACAAGTATTTTTCATATTGTGTTTTGCTAACATGTTTTAAATTAATGCTAAAAATGCCTGCATTTTCAACACCATTTTGAAATCTCTATTTTTAAATTTTTTTTGTTTTAAAATTTTAAAAACCCCAAAAAATATTACACTGAAACATGAATAATGAAAAAATGTTATTACAGTAGATAATTTCAATAAATTTAAAAAATGGGACTTGTATTCTTTAATCAAGTGGTATGACACACGCTAGATGCCTGGGGAAGTTGTAATAACTTGGCTGATTTTCAACCGATTTTAGTTTTTAATACTTTATTAGAAAGGCATATTACTCCACATCATAAGTCTTTAACCACTTGAGTTTAAATTTAACTAAAAATACCTAAAAAAATTCATATTTTTCCTTGTAATCCGTTTTTTAAACTTCAAGGACCATGCTGAACGCCTTACCCATGTCCGTTCGTCCTTAATGTTTGTGAGACGTATTTTTTCCTCCAAATGAATATATCTAGGGTAAGTTAGTGTCAGTATCTCCCATTTTTTTTTTTTTGGAGTACCATATAAAATAAATTAGAGCCAAAAAATAAAAGGTGTAATTTTAAAAATTTGAAAAAAATAGAAAGAATTGTGATCACGTCTCGAATTAAAGCTTTAAAGTTGCGTTATTAAAAGTATAATTTTTGGAGTTTTTTACAAAAAAATCGATGGTTTCGGACTTTTTCAAAAAGTCGATTTTAATTTTTAAACGTCAAAAAATAAGTGATAATTGCTTCGAATAATTTGATATTTTTATACCCTTCACTTAGTGATAGAGGGTATATATAAGTTTGTCATTCCGTTTGTAACTCATCGAAATATCGGTCTGGAATCCCTTAAAGTATATATATTCATGATGCCCGATCAATTTTAAGACATTCAAGCGTCTGTCCGTCTGTCTGTCTGTGGAAAATGCTATCGCGGACAAAATATTGCACAGAGATGACTGAAACTTAACATATTTATTGGAAGTTCTCCCGAGAAGTTTGGTATTGCATTTGAGCGATATCGGTTCAGTACATTCAACATAACCTAAAAATACAAAATGCTTTAATTCGGCTTCTGGTTGACATATGTGAACATAATTGAACACCAAATGGTATTTTAACAAGTTCGAACATATTTTTTGACAAAAATAGAAAAAAATCGCGGATTTTTTTTAGCTAAATTTTTTTCGCGGAAATTTTTTTTCAAAAGTTTTTTTTTTTTTTTTTCAAAAGTAATTTCCTTTTAAATAAAGTTTTTTGCAATAATCTTTTTGAAATTGTGGAGGGTATCACTACATTCGGCAAGGCCGAATTTAACTTTTTTACTTGTTTTTTTTCTAAAACTAAATTTAAATACCAACAAAACGATGTCCAACTTTTTTTAAAATATCTATATTTTTTAATGGTCAAAATTAATTAAAAATTTAAATTTTTTTAATTTTTTTGAGAAAATAGCCATTTTGAAAAATTGAGTACTCAACACCATCTTGGACCAAAAGGCTGAAATTTGGTGTCCAAGTTTCATTTAATAAGTACTAAAACATAAAATAAATCGAAAGGGGTCGGGTCTGAAAGTGAGTGATTTGGCCTAGAATGCCCCATATATATTCATGATCCTCGTTCGATTCTAAGACGATCTAGCGATGTCCGTCCGTCCGTCTGTCTGTTGAAAAGCCGCTTACTTTTGAAAGACTTTACAGAAGCTCCTGAAATTTGGCGTATATGTTGGGCATTTACCTGGTCAGGTTGGTATTGCAATCCAGCGAAATCGGTCCAGTGGTTCAAAAGTTATGAGCAAAGAGATAATTTAGGCAAAGGTTTTTCACGAATTTACGATATAAAAAACACGATAACTTTCTAAAGTTAATTCTGGGGATGCTGAAGCTTAGCATATATATTTGTCGTTTCCCTGGGCTGGTTCGTATTGAATTTCCGCCAAATCGATCCAGTGGTTCAAAAGTTATTAGCAAAACCGTAAATTTCAGATTCGCCACATCTTAAAACATATTTTAAAAGTATTGGTAAGTCACAAAAATATTTTACAACGCATTTTTTTCAGTCAAAAATATTTTTACACTAAAAGAAAAAAAAAATACACTCGAAAAAAATTTTACACTCAAAAAAAATTTTACGCTCAAAAAAAATTTAGTAAATTATTTTCTTTTTTTCAAAAATTAGTTAAAAAAAAAAAGTTTTTTTTACACAAAATAAAATATTTCTAATCAAAAATTTTATTTTTCCACTTTAGAAAATTAACTATAACTTAAAAAGGGCATTGTGGAGGGTATTCATAGATTCGGCCAAGTCGAATTTAACTTTTCTACTTGTTTTATTTTTTAATATTCCTGATTTTTCTAAATTTTTTAAAATATTTTAATGTTTCTAGAATTTTTCTAAACTTTTCAGAAATTTTTTCCGAATTTTCCAGAATTGTTTCAAACCTTCTAAATCAACAAATAAATTTAACATCATGGTCTGTTTTTATTTGTCTCACCCTGTGTTATTTAAAATCTTAAAAATCATATTTTTTTAAATTTTAATTTAATATGTATAAATAAAATTTTTGAGCGAGATAGCATTAATTAAAAAAAAAATAATTAAAGTAGTTAAAAATAAAAAAATAAAAAATAATAAAAAAAAGTAGTCAAAAATAATAAATAAGTTAAAAACAAAAAATAATTAAATTTTAAGCTTGATTTTTTATTTTCTGTCTATCATTTTAAATGTGAGTTTCTGTACATGTCTTAAGGAAAATATTTAAAAAAAAGTGTTTTTTGGTATTACAAATAAGAAAATATTAAAATCAAAATTATTTATGTTTACAATAAAAATAATAAATTTTGATTAAAAAATAAATGGCCAATGCTAAAACGAAAAAAATGTATTTGTTATACTAATTAAGCAAAAAAAAAAAAAGAGAGAAGAGATTCTAATGTTATTTGTAAATGTAAAAACACTTGAAAATAAAAATCTGTATGTATGTAAGTAAAATCGGAAATAAATGTAAAAATGGAAATTTATTAAATAAATTAATTAATTTAGCTTAAATTTGTTTTATTTTTTTAAATTAATACATATTTTAGTAAACAATAATTTATTGCTTAATTTATTTTTACAAAAGAAAAAAATATTTATTTTAATATTTATAATAAAAACAATTAAACAGAAAAACAAGAAAACTATTTAAATTAAATTTATCAAAATAAACATTAAATGTATTATTATTATTATTAAAGCTGCTTGTTTTTTAATTTAAAAAAATAATATTAATTTCTTTGTTATTTATTTTCAGCTTTAATTTAAATAAAATATTAAATTGAATTTACATTTTTTTATACCATGATAATAATTTAATATTTTTGCTTAATTGTTGCTGCTTTTTGTGCATTATTATTATTATAAAAAAAAAACGCAAAAAAATACAAAAAAATAAAACACATTTTCCTTTAATCATAAACAAATTATATTAGTAATATTTATATTTTTATTCGAATGTCAAGTATTTAACTATAAAAAAAAAGAAAATATTATTATAAAAAAAAAACATTTAACGTATATAAAAGATGTTTAAAAATCTTCAAAAAAAAAATCCCCCAAAAAACGAACTCCAGAATATGTACGTAATTTGATATTTTGATGATGGAAATTTCTGTGAACAAAAAAAAAATAATATTACGAAAAAATATAGAAAATGCAAAAATTTTTTTATTTCAATAAAAAATGAGTAAAATTTAAAATGAAAATGTCTTTGAATTTATTGATGATAGAAGAAAAAATAGCAAATGGTAAGTATTAAATTCGTCCCAGGCAGAAATTGCCGTTAGTTAAAAATTTGTAAATTATTGTTTTCTGTAAAGACAGTCGAGCTCAGGCTCTAATTATAATTATGTATTATAATTTTTTGATTTGTTATATATGGTTTTGAATTGAGAAAAGTTTGAAAGAAAAATTTTAATTTTTCTAAAAATTTAGACATCCTGTTTTGTTTCTTACTAGTTTCATATTATCCAGTTATAATAATCTTCAGAAAAACTTTTAATGTCAAATTTATTTAGTTAATAGTCAATAAAACTCTATATGTGAAAATTATTTACAGATCGCAGCCGACAAGAATTGAACTCATCATCATCTGTAATACTTTGCTATTAACTGCTTGTAACGTACAATCACTCTAGACCGATACGCCAAGTAGGCTGTTAAGCAAGTATCAACTAAATCTGATTTTTTCAATTCGAGTGTAGTTGTTGCTGTTGTTTTTTCTCACAGAAGACTTGTTATTGTAATGTGTAAACAAATTTTTATTTTTAGTAATCATTATTCTTCTTCCTCTCCTTCATCAATTCTGATCTAAGTACTTATTTTTGCAAACATTGCAAGACATGGTCTATATTTTAGACACAAATGTTAGGTGTTGCCATTTTTCCAAAGATACTGATTGCCACTTAGGGCGACTTATAGTCGTTATTTTTAAATTATTGTTTTCTGTAAAGACAGTCGAGCTCAGGCTCTAATTATATTTTTATTTTAAAAAAATTTATTTAATTTTAAGTAAAAATTAAATTTTACGACAAAAAACTTTTACTGAAAAATCAGTTTGTAAATGATCGATTAGAATCGAAGATTTTAAGTAAACAAATTGATTTGATGAAATCAAAAAAATTATTCTAAAAAAGAAATTTTTTTATGAAATTCAAAAATTCGATTAAAAAATTTTAAAGAAATTGCACTGATCTTTTCTGATTTTTTTTCGTCTGCCCCTTTTGTGGGCGTGTATAAAATAGTTTAAACAATGATAAATGTCTTCCTCCGAACTAGGCTTGTGCTTAATCGTTCAATTGAGTGAGCGCTCATTTTCGTTAATTTCAGATAAAAGACCTAGTTCGTTCATCTAGTTCAATCGCTCTTTTGTGAGTTCGTTCAACAGTTCGTGACAAATCATCTATTGGTCGTTCATCTAGTTCAAATCGGTCAATTTTTGTTTTCGTTCAAAAGTTCGTGAACGAATCGTTTTGATCATGTATGTTGTTTGGGCTTTCGCTCAAAAAATACAAAAATGTTGAAAAAAAAAACAATAATTAAAAAAAAAAAAATATACAATTTTTGCAAAAAAAAAATAAATGCTAAGAAAGCGTGCCAAAAGAGAAGAAAAAACTAACGCCTGCCAAATGACAAAATTAAAAAAAAATCAACGACCGAACTAAAATATCAAATGAAGTATTGACCAATTGAGCTGAATGAACGAAAAGACCTAAAAGAGCGGAAATGAACGAACTAGATAAACCGCTCAGTAAAGTGAATAGTTCAATTGAACTAGTTCGTTCGTAAATGACACAACTCTACTCCGAACCCCACTTTTACTTTCTTTTTAGATTTTTTGTATTTTTTTTTTGTAAAAATAAATATGTTTTGACCGCAAACGTTTGCTTTTGAATCTTAAAATTTTTTGGAGTGACAAAAATAGTGTGCAAAATATTTTTTTTTCGTTCATACATGCAAAAAAAATAAAAAATCCTTATAAAATGACCAGAACAGTTTGTAACTTTTTTTTGCTACCTACTATTAGACAAGAATTCCTTGTTATTTTTTAAGCATTTTATCACTCAAAAAAACAAAACTGTAAAGTTAACAATTTTTTTTGTTAAGTTGAGTTAACTGGCTTTTTAGCAAATTTTTAGTTAAAATCAGCGTTTTAACTAATTTTTTTAGTTAATTTCAATTTGCGAAAATACTAGTTTTGAACAAATTTTGAATTAATTTTTTTTGTTGACTTTAAAACTGAGTTAACGAATTTTTACTAAATTTTGCTGATTTTTCGTAACGTATTTGTTAAGTGAAAAGAGTGATTACTATTGAAGAAATTTCTTGTGTAGCCTCCTATGCAAATCTCATAAGTTCTACTTAAGCTGAACTTAATGCTGTGAAAAAATAGAAAAAAATAAGTGAAGTGTTAGTGCTTAAAATGTTCGGTGAAATAAAAAAAAAAATGTCAACCTAAAAATGTAAAAAAAAATTACAAAATATTTTGTTAATTTTAGTTTACGAAAAGTAAGGAAAATTTTAGCTGAATTCAACTAATTTTTTTGTAAATATGTACATAAAAATGTTAAGAAATTTTTAGGTAAAGTTACGTTTTTTTTGCTACATTCATTCTACGAAAAGTTAGCTAAATATTTTTAGTTAAATTAACTAGAAATTTAGTAGGCCCAAAATCAGGTGCTTTTTAGTTAAATTTAATTAAATTTTTTGCTAACTTTACAGTTTTTTTTTTGAGTGTACAAATAATTTTGTAATTTTACAAGCTGTTTTACCAACAAAATTGTAAATTTACAATTTTTTCGACGCTATAAAACCCACAAGGAGGTTTCGTAACTTTACTAGATTTTAGCTTCCTCTTATTTTACGAGAATTCCTAGTAAGAATTACGAGCTTTTTTGAAATTTTACAAGATTTGTACCAATAAAATTGTAAATTTACAAATTTTTTGGCTAAATATAACTTACAAGGAGTTCTCGTGGATTTACTATTATTTTTTTTTTGTACAAAATCTTGAAAGTCGGTAAAATTACAAGAAAAATTGTAAAATTACCAAAAAAATATAAATTTCGATCGAATTTTTTTTTGTTAAAAAACAAGAAAAACTGTCAAATATCGGTAAAATTGAATTCCGAGACTTTTTAGTAATTTGACAAGGTTTTTTTTTGAGTGAAGTTCATAAAAAATTCAAAACTTCTTAAATCTTACACCAATTGCTGAAACTCAATAACAACTTGACCAGGAGAATGACGAGTATGTTTGGCAAGATTTTTCAGTTTTCCAAGTTTTCTTTTAAAATTTTGCGTGTTTTCTGAAGGACATTGTCATATCGTGTTAAAATCGATCGGGGTCATGAAAATATATGGGGCATTCACTCACTTTTAGACCCGACCCTTTTCGATTTATTTTATTTTTGGATATGTTTTAGTATTAAATGCAACTTGGACACCAATTTTCAGCTTTTTATTTCAAGATGGTGTTGAGTAATCAATTTTGCAAAATGGCGATTTTCTCAAAAAAATTCAAAAATTTAAATTTTTAATTAATTTTGACCAGTTAAAAATATAGATATCTTAATAAAAGTTGGACAAAATTTTGTTGGTATTTAAATGTAGGTTTAGAAAAAAAATATGAAACAAGTAAGAGTGTTAAATTCGGCTGTGCCGAATCTTTTATACCCTCCAACATGCAAAAAAAAAATCCAGGGTTGTTTTCTTTTTTTTTTTGGGGGGGAGGTCGGCAGTGGTCATTGGGGGGACAAATTTCCCCTCGAAATATATGTTTAAAAATTCATTCTTATGCTTTTCGCACTAAGGAAATACAAGTTTATCATTATTTTACAATTTTTTTTAATCCACGCCCACAAAAGGGGGGCGGGCCGAAAAAATCGATATTTTCTAATCCCCCGGGTCCAAATGCAAAACTTTGAGCGTCTTGAAGCATAAAAATGTTGCATTTGTTAAACAAAAACACAAAAAATCATATAAAAATATGGTGTTTTTTAGAGGCTGGTTTAGTTCCTCAAAGGGGAACTTTTTTCCCCCTGGTCCGATTTTGCCCATCTCCGAACTTAACCAGCCTATTTTTCTGCCAAACTTCAGGAGTCTAGGACATTTATTTCACTGATCAATAATATATATACTTTATGGGGTCCTAGACCGATATTTCGATGTGTTACACACGGAATGACAAAGTGAGTATACCCCCATACTGTAGTTATAGGGTATAAAAATTATTCGAAGTAATTATCACTTATTTTTGACGTTTAAAAATTATAATCGACTTTTTGAAAAAGTTCGAAACCTTCGATTTTTTTGTAAAAAACTATAAAAATTATACTCTAAATTACGCAACTTTTAAGTCATAATTCGAGATGTGATCACAATTCTTTCTATTTTTTTTTTTTAATTTTTAAAATTGCACATTTTGTTTTTTGGCTCTGATTTATTTTTTATGGTGATCCAAAAAAATGAATTGGTAGATATTGACCCTGACTTACCCTAGATATATTCATTTCGAGGTAAAAATACATCTCACAAAAATTTAGGACGATCGGAAATCGGTAATGCGTTTAGCATTGTATTGCTTAATCAAATGGTCTGCCATACGTTAGATGCCTGGGGAAATTGTAATAACTTGGCTGATTTCAACCGATTTCAGTTTTTGGTACCTTATTAGAGAGCCATTTTACTCTGCATTATAATTCTGTAACCACTTGAATTTAAACTTAACTTAAAATACCAAAAAATTTAGAAAACAGAAAAAATTAATATTTTTCCTTGTAATCCGTTTTCTAAACTTCAAGGCCCATGCGGAACACCTTATCCATGTCCAATCGTTCTTAATTTTTGTGAGCCGTATTTTTACCTTTAAATGAATATATCTAGGGTAAATTAGGGACAGTATCTACCAATTTAATTTTTTTGGAGAACCATATAATATAAATCAGAGTCAAAAAATAAAAGGTGCAATTTTCAAAATTTGAAAAAAAAAAAATAGAACAAATTGCGATCACATCTCGAATTATGGCTTAAAAGTTACGTAATTTAGAGTAGAAATTTTAGACGTTTGTAAAAAAAATCGAAGGTTTCGGACTTTTTCAAAAAGTTGATTTTAATTTTTAAACGTTAAAAAATAAGTGATAATTACTTCGAATAATTTTTTTAATATTTTTTTCTAAAACTACATTTAAATACCAACAAAACGTTGTCCAACTTTTTTTAAGATATCTATGTTTTTAACTGATCAAAATTAATCGAAAATTTTAATTTTTTAATTTTTTTGAAAAAATCGCCATTTTGAAAAATTGATTACTCAACACCATCTTGGAATAAAAGGCTGAAAATTGGTGTCCAAGTTGCATTTAATAAGTACTAAAACATATCCAAAAAATAAAATAAATCGAAAGTGTTCGGTCTAAAGTATATGGGGCCTGGAATGCCCCATATACTTTATGGGATCCTAGACCGATATTTCGACATTTTACAGAAAGAATAACAGGGTTGTAAGTGGCAGCTGACGCTTTACCTTAACATACATGGACTCTGAGGTCCGTTGTAACAAAATTTCCACTACTTAAGGGGTAAAATATTAACATTTCCGGAAATCCCCATAACGATGTCACAATAGATCTCAGAATCAATGTGTGCTAATGAAAAGCGTTAGCAGCCACAAACCTAACCTACCTTAAATTTTACGAATTCCTCCAATCCATTCCCATGATCGATTTTTTTTGGAGCCAAATCATTTTATCTGGCAGCACTGATTTCGTACAAAAGTATGAAAATATTAAAGCATAATTTTAGGCATGCATAAATAAAAATAGTCTTTGCAGTAAAAAATTTATTTAAATCACAATTTTGTATTAATTCCTCTAAATTCAATATAATGACAATTTTTTAACTTGTTTTCTGTTCCAAACAGCACAAAACAAACAGGCAAACCCACGAAAGAAAAATTTCTCACGCATGCTCACGCACGAAAAATTTTTTTCTAATAAATTTCACTCACGATCACACGTGAATCACGTGAATCACGAAAAATTCGTGTCACGCGCGCATCTCTTATCGGGAGGGTGGTTTGTATGGGGGCTACAAGTAAACAACATAAGCTTAAATTTCAATTTCCAGACAAATCGAGTGAAAATTATGACCTGTATCTTGGTCAAACATTTACATGGACAGACGGACGAACGGACATTGCCAAAAACACATTTGTATTAACTTTCCCATCCCTGTGTCTCATAATCTGGCAGCCAGCGCTACCAGCTTTCACGATTTATCATCATTTTGAAGATTTTTGAAGTCAAATTTACTAAAATAACGATTGACGAATTTTTAATTTTCGCCAGGAACAAATTTTGCGATTTATTTTAAATGAAGAAAATATGGTTAACTTTTGTCAAAAAATTTAAATTTTGTAAGCAAATTCCTTAAAGTTCACTTAATTGTTAAAAAAGATAGATTTTTAAAGATATTAACCTTTAAAAAAAAACCTGATCAATTTGTGGAAAATGCAGGAAAAGTTAAAAATTAACCAGAAAAAACCTTAAAAAAAATGTTTTTTAATTGAAAAATGGATTAATTTGTTCTTAGAAGTAGTGAATTTTTGTTCAATTAATGTAAATTAGTGCTTTAAATTTACAACGATTTTGACGATTTTTTTTTAAATTGACGATTTCCCAAAAAAAAAAGTTGGCATCACTACTGGCAGTACTAAATTCGTAAAGAAGTATGTAAAAAGTAAAGAATAATTTTAGGCATACATAAATTTACTAGAGCTGTGCTGTTAACTTTGCCAATTTATCGTCATATTGACGATTTTATTTGTAGAATTTGCAAAAGTTGGTGTTGACGATTTTGCCATTATTTAAGAACCGAAATCAGGGGACAAATAACGAAAAGCGAAGAAGTTGAAAGAGAGTATGAATTGAGGTTGAGATTGCTAGAAATAGAATTGTAATGTTGGAAACTGCTTTTTATACCCTACACCACTCTGTGGTACAGGGTATAATGAGTTTGTGCTGATGATTGTAACTACCCGAAATATTGGTTCTAGACCTACCTTCAAGTATACCGATCGACTCAGAATTACTTTTTGAGTCGATTTAGCGATGTCCGTCCGTCCGTCTGTCCATCTATCGATTTAAGCACGATACAGGTCGCAATTTTCAATCAATTGACTTCAAATTTGAAACTTAAGCATCTTTTGGCCCAAGGACGAAGCCTAATGAAATTGGAGAAAATCGGTTTATGCTAAGACCTAGCCCCCATACAAACGTCCCCTTTGGATTCGGCTTTGAAATTCAGCATGTAATCAAATTTTGTATGCACAAATCACCATTTCAAATTTCAAAGGAATCGGTTTAGTCCTTCTGGTAGTCCCCATACAAACCACCTTCCCGATATTCACATAATTCCCTCAGAATTCATAAATATGGAAATATTTGATACAAATTTTATTTTTAGGTGTTAAACGTGAACTTTAGTAACCTAATCAAATCGGAATATAATTGGACCATTTTTGGACTTGGTCCCCCATACACAAATTTCGACCAATATTCAGATAAATTGGTCTATTGACAAAAAAATAAATCAATTCCACAAAAATTTGATCTGTGTGTGTTTTCTACACTAAATAAAGATCTAACAAAAGACAGATACAATCGGTCCATGTTTGGACTTGGGACTCATTTTCCGGAGAACACTGTGTAGGGATCATATAGTGGTCTTACCCGACTATAACTTCTTACTTGTTTTTTTATAAATTTTAAATCTTCATAATTTTATTAACAATATTGTTTTTATGAGTTTTTTCGTACGACTTACGGTTTCCGAACAAAAAAATGTTAAAGAACTGTCTAAAAGTCAATATTGTCAAAAAAAGTTCCTTTTTAAACGCCTATATCTTTCAAAGTATTGATAAAAAAATATTTGGTTTTTAATCATTTACGAAGCTCTATCAAATAACCAAAAATTAACAAAATCGGTGATTCGTCAGTTAAATTTCCTATGGATTTGCTCATTTGTATTTGCTAGTCTAGTTGGGCTGACCGTTAAAAAAAGCCAATTTTATTCTCATAACGGGTTACCTCTGTCTGTATTCCCAAGCTGCCACTTCGCCATATTTTAGAGAAATCGCCCACCTTTTAAGGGATTGTCAAGCTGTTGTATGATTTCTAAACACCTATTATGATTCCCGCAAACATGTTATGATTATGATTGCTACAAAAAAGTTATGTTAAAATTATCAATATATATAATTGGTACAATCATATCTTTTCTCTGCGTGTAAAATCTTTCTCTCTCGTTTGTCTATCCAACCAACATTAACATAAACTTAAAATGTCCTTTAGCCGTTGTACGATAACAACGATGATGTACATAGAGATAAATTATAGTCACGGTTTTACCTTGTTATGACAGTTGCATAAATATAATTTTATATTACATATTTCATTTTCAACCTCACATTAATATGATTTTATGGCCCTCTGAAACAAAATTAAAACATATTTATGTACTCCTTTATTTTTAATAGGTTGTCAACCGTTTATTTACTATTCCATACATACACACATATAGTACATCTAGCTATAATACACATACACACTACATGGTTACTACTACATGCAGTAAAATATAATAAAAACAAACAATTTTTTGGCAGTTGTAATTAACACAAATGTCAATTTTCTTTGTGGTTTTTGTGATAATTTTATCATATCATCATCAATTTATTTATGCATTATGTATGTAGTTGTGTGAATTACACTAAGCTACAAAAATTAACTTATTTTTGAACAGACTTTTAAAATACTTATTCTAATACTTATACTTATTCTAAGCCAAACTTCCTTAACAAGAATCTGTATTCTTGTCAAATCGCCTTCTCGGGAATATGACTTTATAGGACTTTAGATATAGGATTTATTTTTAGCGGACCAAGCCCTCAAACAAATAAGAGCAAATACATTGGAAATTTAACTGACGGTTCTTTCAAATATTTTTTTCAAAATTTTTTCTTGAAATTTTAGAAAATAAAATTTTTTTTTCTTAATTTTAAATCTTCATAATTTTATCTACAATATTGTTCTTATAAGTTTTTTCGTACGACTTACGGTTTCCGAGTAACTTTTTGCAAAAAGTCAATTATTGGACACTCCAACAAATTTTGAAAATTGGATTGGAATAGTGGATTTTCTAGACTTTAATAAAAAATTTAGCTTTTTGAAATCCATGGTGTCTTTGCCATGCAAAAAGGACAATCCAATATTGTTATCGAAAGTTTTTGTTGAACTAAAAAAAATTTTTTTTTTCTAAATTTCAAATATGAGGCATTCCACACCAAATGTCCCGCTTCAGAAAAACATGTGTCCCGTGAATTTCTGAATAGGTTGTATGAATACCTCTATATGTAACTAAGAAAATTGCGTTTTTGGTTTTTCAATTTTTTAAAAACTGGGTCAAATATTGGAAAAATGGTCAAATTTGTCTTGAGTTGCCTTGTGTAAATATTTATCAAATTAAAACGGAATGAACCACAATTCCAAAAATTTACATTCTTGTAAAGTTTTGAATGGGCTAATGATTAAAAATTTTTTTTTGAACATTATCAAAACCCTTTCTAAAATTGTCCATATTTTTTTTAATAAGCCAATATATCAAAAATCCGGCCAATTTCGTTTTTTATACCCTTCACTTAGTGATAGAGGGTATACATGAGTTTGTCATTCCGTTTGTAACTCATCGAAATATCGATCTGGGACCCCATAAAGTATATATATTCATGATGCCCGATCGCTTTTAAGACATTCTAGCGATGTCCGTCTGTCTGTCTGTGGAAAATGCTGTCACGGACAAAATATTGCACAGAGATGACTGAAACTTAACATATTTATTGGAAGTTCTTCCGAGAAGTTTGGTATTGCATTTGAGCTATATCGGTTCAGCGGTTCAAAAGTTATGAACGAAAATGTAAGCACACCTCAAAAATGTCAGTATGTACATTCAACATAACCTAAAAATACAAAATGCTTTAATTCGGCTTCTGGTTGACATATGTGAACATAATTAAACACCAAATGGTATTTAAACAAGTACGAACATATTTTTTGACAAAAAAAGAAAAAAATCGTGGATTTTTTTTTTAACAAAATATTTTTTCGAGGAAATTTTTTTGCAAAAATTTTTTTTTTTTCAAAAGTAATTTCCTTTTAAATAAAGGTTTTTGCAATAATCTTTTTGAAATTGTGGAGGGTATCACTACATTCGGCAAGGCCGAATTTAACTTTTTTACTTGTTTTTTTTTATTTTTTTTTTTTTAAGTTTAAATGTTTGTCTATCCACACCAAATATTCAGACACGTGTTTTTTTTTTCAAGAAAATCGCATTTGAATTTTGAATTTCATAACAATTTAGTAATTTGCTTGTATTTTCTTGTTTCAACATAGCGTATGAGTAATAAACAAAAGTGGCCGGATTTTTCATAAATTGACTTTTTTAAAAAATTGAAAATTTCAGAACGGGTTCTGAAAATTTTCAAAAAAAAAAAATTAATCGATTGCCCATACAAAACAATACAAGAATGTAAGGGTAAGCTTGTGTTAAAAATTTTCAATGTGGCTGGGGAATACAACTGGGGGTTACCCCAGTTCGAAAAAATCAAAATTGCCCCAGTAGGGTAGCCATATTTGAAAAATTCTCACACAAGTAAATATTTGGATCGCCTTTTTGACAAAATTCAATTTAATAGTTTTACCTCATTTTTGATTCAATGTTTTATTGTCAATACAATTAATTTTCGGTTATTTATAAAGAGTGATCACAAGGGCAAGTACTTTCATGCATCTAAAAAACGAAAATATGTGCCTGAAATATGCGTCTAAAAATCCAAAATATGCACTAAAAACTTTAAAAATATGCATCTAAAAATTATAATTAAATTATAAATTAAGGTTTGTCAAATATTTTAAGGCCCTCGACAATTCTTAAACATGTTTTATTGAGTGGAAACAATTTTTAGTTAGTAAAATATTTTTTTACTTGAGAAGTTTTTTCTTTGAGTCACTAAATATTTCTGAAGTAAAAATGTTTCTAAAAGAAAAAAAAAAATATTAAAATACAATATTTTTCTACAACAAGTTATTTTTCAATACTTTGTGTTCTTTATATATTAAATATTTTTAAAATACTTTTTTTTTACTTTTTTTCGGCATGTTCCGATTTTCAAGTCAAAAAATGAACTTAAAGGCAAAAGACCCCACCCTAACTCAAATAAAAATGCAATTTTCCTGTAAAAAATCTTAAATTAGAAAACATTTTTTTCTTTAGAATTAGTGAAGAGATATTCATAAATATCTCAGAATAGGAACATTTTAAAAAGGAAAAATTTTTCAGAATCTAAAAATTATACTTCTAGAATCCATTTTCTTTAAAAACTGCATTAGAATATGATTTCGATAAATAAATATATTTTTCTATAAAAAATAGGGGATAGGGATTGAATTTTCCTAAGGAAGTTTTGAAAAAATATTGATGATATTTAAAAAAAGTCTAATTTTATATCAAAATATGCAAAAATATGCATTTATACCAAAATATGCAAAAATATGCAACCAATTCCATTTTATTGCAAATCAATTCAATTCCATTTTATTGCAAATTCTTTGATTCGGATAGATATTTAATTTATGTTATGTTTACCATGCTGAGTAAAAATATGCATTTTCATGAAAGTACTTGCCCTAGTGATCACCATCATAAGACTTTACAAAAATTCTACTAGTGCTTGTTATATCGACTGTTGAATTTACTTTACAATTCTACATTATTCTATTCCATTTAATAAATACAATTCATTATATATGCTTAGCAAATAATGAAAAATAATATAAAATACTTAAATTTTGTTAAATTATTTACTACTGATTCTTAACAAATACAAAGCAAAGACAAGACACAATACATGTATGAGTGTTTTAAGAAGAAACAAATGAATAAATGGACTTATGGAACACAACTTAAGTACAAACATCATACATACAAACTATCAGGATCGTATAAAGCAATGGTTCCCAGCCTTTGGGGCAATTTGAATGCTTCAGGGGGGCAACGAGCAAATTTTTAAGATTTTTTTTGTTAAACAAACTAAAAAAAATATTGTTTTAGGTAAATTATTTAGTTGATTGTGGAAAACTTTTTCTAAAAACTTTGTTTAAACGATGATTTTTACAAAAAGTAAATTTTGAATTTTAAAACAAATTTGGAAAATTTTTTAAACTTTTCTTGAGTGTGGGGGGGGGGACATTGTAGTTTTTTAACTTAAAAGTGGGGCATGTCGCAAAAAGGTTGGGAACCATTGGGAAGTTTGTCCGCGAAATTCTTCGACATAGAAGATCTGACATTTTTTTAAATGAAAAATGACTTTGAATAAGAATATTTCTACTCGAATAATGTCTCAGAATCTCAGAAAAATTCTCAAAATCTGAGAATTTTTGTCTTACTGACGGCCCTGCTAACAATAATTGTTAGCCAACCATTTTTGTTAAGGATGCCTTACTAACAAATTGCATTTGGTTATCTTATGAAATTTACTCAAATATAAGTATTAGGGTGGATAAAATTTTGTGTTTTTTTTTTCGAGTTTCGTAAACGTCGGGTTTGGGAAAGTTGCCTTATAGGGTCAATATTAACACACAAAATATTCGACCTATAGGACAATAGGTTTGGGTTCCTTTTTTGAATTTTTTTCGGAACAAAGAGAAAAAAAAATGTTTTAGCTTTTTTAAACACTTTACTTATTGTTAGTGATAGAGAGTATATATAAGTTTGTCATTCCGTTTGTAACTTATCGAAATATCGGTCTGCGACCCTATGAAGTATATATATAATTGATCCGTGATCGATTTTAAGTCGATCTAGCGATGTCCTTCTGTCTGTCTGTGGAAATGGCGATAACGGCCAAAATATTACACGGAGATGACTCAAGCGTAACATATTTATTCGAAGTTCTCCCGAGCAGTTTGCTATTTCATTTGAGCGATATCGGTTCAGCGGTTCAAAAGTAATGAGCGAAAATGTAAGGACACCTCAATAATTTTGATACATTCAGCGTAACCATATTAAGTACGGTGGACGGGACGGAATTAGAACGGAAAACCGACTATATCTCACCGCAGACGAACTTTTATAGGAACTTCGAAGTCTGAATACCAACTAGGGAAGACTGGCCGAAAAACTCTGTAACGGGGAATGCTATCTCAATTTTTACGGACGGAACGAAGATGGTGATAGGTGTAAGTTCGGGGGTAAACTCTGAATGCCTCGAAATCAGGGCCTCAGCAAGGCACCCGGACAAATGTAGTGTTTTCCAGACCGAGGTTTTTGCAATTGACAAAGCCGCGCAGATGATTATGACAATGGACCCAAGTCCTTGCGCCATCAACATTTTTGTGGATAGCCTTGCATCTTTGAAGGCCTTAAAGTCGAGCACAGTAAAATCGAGAATTGTTAGAAATTGTATACCCTCATCGAATCAGTCAGCACACAGTCAAACTAATTTGGGTCCCTGGACATAGTGGGGTCGATGGTAAAGAAGTAGCTGATGAATGTGCAAGAAATAGCTTTGAGTCGGTGGGGGAACGTGTCGAACCTGATATCTCGGTTCCTATATTGGAGTTGATGAACGAAATTGATTGGATATCAGAGAATAGGATGAAGGATAGTTGGATTTTACTGACCACGTGCAGGATATCGCAAACCATTTGGCCACTGCCAAATCCTAAGAGGACAGAAAGTCTTCTTACCTTTGGCAAATGGACGGTTAGCCATTAGTAGGAGTACTGACAGGACACTGTACACAGAAAAAAATAAAAAAAATATTTGAGTAAATTTTTAATACTATTGAGTAAAAAATTACTCAATTTTGCACCAGTAAACGATTTAATAGTATTGAGTAAATTTTAAATAAAAATTTATTAAATTTTTGAAAAAAATTTGACTAAATTTTTAATTGACACAATTAAAAATTTACTTAAAATTTATCTATTTATTTTTTTTTAAGTTTAAAAAAGTTTTAAATTTTTTTACAAAAAACAAAAAACTTGTTTTTTTAAACTTTACCAAACATATTTATGTCTCAAAAACATAGGAAAATTTTATAAAGACCATTACAAACTTTCATATACATACACAAAAAACTATAAACTAAACAAGAATTCACAAAACTATGAGAGTTAAAAAAAAAAATATTAATATATTTACTTAAATTGTTTTTAAAATTTTTAAGTAAATTTTTAATTGCGTAAATTAAAAAGTTAATCAATTTTTGTTTTTAAATTTAAACAAGTGATTACTCAAATTTGTTTCCTCCATATTTTTTTCTGTGTATAATCGGCCAAATGGCCGTTCGTATGGGAATTTCTGATAGGGACTTTTGTAAAAGTTGTGGAGAAGTGGAGGAGGAGTCAGTGAAGCACTTGTTGTGTGAATGTCCGGGTCTGCTGAAACGTCGTCTTAAGTATTTGGAGCAACGATTTTTTGATGACCTGGATTGACTAAACAGTGTCCCATTGACATCTCTAGCAGAATACCTTAGATAATCGGGGTGGTTTGAGAGGTAAAATTTTGTATATCAGAGGGGAGTAGGGAGACAAATTTAGGGGATTCACAATGGGCCTTATGGCCTCCGAGTGAATTCGCCAAATTGGCGGACGCCCATCCAACCTAACCTAACGTAACCTAGAAATACAATATACGTTAATTCGACTGCTCGTTGACATATGAGAATATAATTGAACACCGAATGGTATTTAAACAAGTACAAATATATTTTTTTTTGACAAAAAAACATTTTTTTAAAAAAAATTTTTTTTTTCGCCGAAATTTTTTTCAAAAAAAATTTTTTTTTCAAAAGTAATTTATTTTTAAATAAAGTTTTTTGCAATAATCTTTTTGAAATTGTGGAGGGTATCGATACATTTGGCAAGGCCGAATTTAACTTTTTTACATGTTTTTGATATTTTGAATCTTTTTCGAGTTTATTCGATTTTTTTCTGCTATAGGTCGTGAAATAAGCTTCATATTTAGAAAAATATTCTGATGGAAAATTAAGTTCCAAATAAGAGGCATTCCACACCAAATGTCCAGCGAAAAAAAAACATGTGTACTGTAAACTTCTGAATAGGTTGTATGGATAGCACTACATGGAACTTAGAAAATTGCGTTTTTGGTTTTTCAATTTTTCAAAAACTGGTCTTAGGAGGCGTGGTCAAATATTGGAAAAATGGTAAAATTTGTAGCGAGTTGCCTTGATTAAATTTAAAATTCAAATACGATTTTCTCGAAAAAAAGGAAGAACGTGTTTCTGAATTTCTTTGTGTGAATGGGCAAACATCTAAACTTAAAAAAAAAAACTAAAAAAATAGTGGCCGGATTTTTGATAAATTGACTTTTTTAAAAAATGGAAAATTTCAGAACGGGTTCTGAAAAAAAATTTTGATCGATAGCCCATACAAAACTATATAAGAATGTAAATTTTTGAGATTGTGGTGCATTCCGTTTTAATGTGATAAATATTTAATCAAGGCAACTCGCCACAAATTTGACCATTTTTCCAATATTTGACCACGCCTCCTAAGCCCAGTTTTTGAAAAATTGAAAAAACAAAACCGCAATTTTCTAAGTTCCATATAGGGCTATCCAAACAACCTATTTAGAAATTTACGGGACACATGTTTTTCTGTAGCGGGACATTTGGTGTGGAATGCCTCATATGAGCTCTATGTGAAAAATTGTATAAAAATTCATAGAGTTGTGATAATTTTTCTAAAAAAGGAAATTAAGATTTTGCATGAAACGCCGTTCGGCAAAAAAAAACGAACGTCACGAGACCTGACTCAAAAGAGCAATTTTAAGGGCACATTCGGATTTAGCGCGCTGAAACTATGAGTATTTGTTGGGAGAATTTCCTAATATAGAATGTAGAGTTTACATAAGTACTTGCTTTTTTAATTCATAACGTGGAACATAAAATAACCTCGAACTAGAATAAACTATTTTTCATTGCATAATTAAAAGGTGGACTAAATAACAAATTTTTATTATTTTTAATAAAAATTAAAAAATCTTAATAATATGATGGTTTATTTAAAAAAAATACCCCTTAAAATATAAGTATCCTCCTTTTAAAATTATAATATATAATATTGTTGTTCTTTCTCGACTTATTGTGTTATTTCTTCAGTATTTCTTTTGTACCAACATATGCACAGATAGAGTTTGTCAATTAGATAAATTCCCTTAAAACATACTTAATTAATGTAGAAATTTTATCAACAACTTTTTCGTAAAAGTTGCTCATTGCAAATACTACACTTTTCAGAGAAATAACTTAAAACAACAACAGTTTCAGAATTATAAGTTTTTTTAGTTGTTTTTTGACCAATTGTAATAGAATTTTTGCAAAGACCGACCGACAGACAGACTACTTTGGTATACCTAAAGCAATTATATACACAAAATTTATAACATTTAAATAGTTTTATTCTTTGTCTGTATAGAAACTTGAAGTGAAAGTAAATGTCCATATGAATCTTAAAAATTTTCACACATACAATTATTAGTATGTATGTATGTGTGAATGTATTTGTAATTCGGTTTATGCAAATGTTTCCTTTTTGCCAATTTTCTTGTAAAATTAAGATAAAATATGTACATTTATATGTATTCCTTCTTTTAAGTGTTATGCCAAAGTAACTTTAACTGTGCACTGTGATTTTGGTGTAGGGGGCGAGCAAAAAGTAAAATAAAAATGTACTTTTTCTGTCTCCTGAAAAATTGGTCCTTGAAACTTAAAATTTGTAATGTAAGCTCTTCCAGCAGAAAAAACATGTTTAAAACGTACTAGTAGAAATTTCGATTTTAATGGGATAAATGGTACTTTTTTTGGTACTTTTTATGTCTATTGAAAAAATAGTGCCTGAATTTGGAATATCTCAGCAAAACTTTGGTAATGGGTAGTGATTGTATAACACATTACCAGGTAATGTATATACCTTATTTGTAGCATTATTTTAGGATGTCTTACCAAACATTTGTTCCACAACGTATTATTTTCAAGTGAAAAATAATGCATTACTAATAATTTGCTACGTAATGCATGATTATTGGAAAAAATGTATTTCATATTTATTATTTCTAAACATTAAATCACGGATGACTTATATTTGGTTACATTATGTATTATTTGAAAGAATGCATTATTTATAATTGGATGCATAATGCATTACAATAACATAAAAAATAATTATTTTATAAAAAAATGCATAAGTTTAAACTAGAGATGGGCTCACGACAGGAAATTTCTAACGACACACACTCACGAGCATATTTTATCTACTTACACTCACTTACAATCACGTGAGTTAATTTAATACAAAATTACTTTTTCACTACTCGTAACACCTTATATATTATCTTCTGGTATGCTATATTATTTCATTTCTCTATATCATATATTTTACACCTTACTCGTATTCTTCGTTATAAATTTATGACTTATTTTATACCTTACTGGTATTCTTTCTGATAATGTGGATGCATTATTTTGCATTACTTTGAGTCTCATCGCCTGTTAAAATCATCAATGCTGCAATGTATAAAATAAGAGATCCTATACCTTATTTTATACCTTATTTGGTAATCTAAGTTTTGCTGGGATAGGATCATCCAGTGTAAAAAACATTCTGACAAAAGTTATTTTTTTAAACTGGATTCTAGGAGGGTTAAACAGTGTTCTTTGGTATTATTTCGATCTATTGAAAAAATAAACTTGATTTTGGAATATACAAAAAACAGAAATTTTTGAAAAATTATTTTTGGAAAGAGAAAAAGAAATTGAAAGTTGTCCTTGAAACTTGTAATATAAATGCATTAAGACTGGGGCTACTGAAAAATCTAATTCTAAGGAAATTAAACGGGGTAAAAAAGTGAACTTTGGTACTTTTTATAGTTCCCAAAATAATGGCCCTAGCAACATGAAATTCCGGTTCTCTACCACATTTCCAATTGTATTTTAAAATTTTCCAAATGTATTTTAAAATTGTCCAAATGTATTTTAAAATTGTGCAAATTTATTTTAAAATTGTCCAAATGTATTTTAAAAATGTCCAAATGTATTTTAAAATTGTCCAAATGTATTTTAAAAATTGTCCTAATGTAGTTTAAAATTTTCAAAATGTGTTTTAAAATTTTCCAATTGTATTTTAAAATTTTCCTATTGTATTTTAAAATTGTCCAAATGTATTTTAAAATTTTCCAAATGTATTTTAAATTTCTCCAAATACATTTGGAAACTTTTAAACTACATTTGGACAATTTTAAAATTCATTTGGACAATTTTAAAATACATTTGGACAATTTTGAAAATACATTTGGAAATGTATTTAAAAATTGTCCAAATGTGTTTTAAAATTGTCCAAATACATTTAAAAATTAATTTGGACAATTTTAAAATATATTTGGACAATTTTAAAATAAATTTGAATAATTTTAAAGTTCATTTGGAAAATTTTAAAATATATTTGGACAATTTTAAAATACATTTGGACAATTCTGAAAATACATTTGGAAATGTATTTAAAAATTTTCCAAATGTATTTTAAAATTGTCCAAATACATTTAAAAATTAATTTTGACAACTTTAAAATATATTTGTACAATTCGAAAATAAATTTGGATAATTTTAAAATACATTTTGACAATTTTAAAATTAATTTGGAAAATTTTAGAATATATTTGGACAATTTTAAAATACATTTGGACAATTTTAAAATAAATTTGGACAATTTTAAAATTTATTTGGACAATTTTAAAACACATTTGGATAATTTTAAAATCCATTTGGACAAGTTTAAAATACATTTGGACAATTTAAAAATACAATTGGAATTGGTGTAGTACGTTTTTTTTTTCTGCTGAAGAAAAATAATATTCCTAAAATAGTACCTTTTGGGAAATTCAATTCTTAGGGGTCAAAAGGTACAAAGTGTACTTTAGTACATCTTCTATCGCCGGAAATAATGGTCCTAGAAACTTGAAAAAGAAAAAACATTTTGAAAAAAGTAGCTTTTGGAAATTCCGATTTAAAGCGGGTAAAAAGGTTGTAGGTACTTTTTTTGAAAAGTACCACCAATTTGGAATGTAGAATCCCCAAGTCGAAAAACCATTTTGACAAAAGTAATTTTTTGAAGTTTGATTCTAGGAGGGTTAAAATGTGTACTTTAGTACTTTTCGATCTTTCGAAATAAGAACTTAAAGGGGAGTCTTCCTCTAGCGAATTTTTTTTTTGAAAAGTACTGTTTGGAAGTTTCGATTCTAGCAGAGAAAAAAGTGTACAAAATTGTTTTTTTGTACTTTTTCTATTTCCTTAAATAATGGTTCTTGAAACTTGTAATATAGATGCAAACAGGCGAGGTTTTTTGAAATTCTGATTTTAAGCGCGTAAAAGGGGCAAAAAAAGTGAACTTTGGTGGCTTTGATTTTTCCTGAGATATTGACCCTAGAAATATAAAATTTGAAATACAGGATTCTCTAGCAGGAAAAAACATTAAAAAAAGTATTTTTTGGAATAACGATTCTGAGGAAAAACAGTTTAAAATGTGTAATTTAGTACTTTTTCTATCTCCTGAAATATTGGTCCTAGAAACTTTAAAGATAAAAAACATTTTGGAAAGTACTTTTAGAAAATTCTGATATAAAATCAATTTTGGTATGTTTTTTCTCCTGAAAAAAATGGGTTTAAAAACTTTAAATTAAAAAAAAAAAAATTTAAAAAGTACCTTTTGCATATTTTTATGACCAAAAAGGTTTAAAAAGTGTACTTTTTCTATCTCCTAAAAAAAATTCCACCTAGTGAAAAGAACATTCCGACAAAAGTTAGTTTTTAAGTTTCGATTCAGGAGAGTTAAAAAGTGTACACACAAAAAATTATTGGCTAAAAATTTTCAATTATATGTATTGATCAACAAAAATTAAATGAGTCAATCAATGTTTTGATTAAAATTTTTCCTATTTTTTGTTACAAATTTTCAACATACCAGATTTTTTTTTTTGCTTTAATTTATTTGAATAGATTAATTTAAAAATATACAAAATAATCGGGCTTTACTTTTTTTATTGTTGGCAACATATTGGAAAGCAAAAAATATGAATTTTTTGATAGGTTTGTCATAAGCTTACAATTCATTTGTTAAATCAATCATTATTTTGATTGACTTTAAACAAAAAATTGATCAAATTTTTGATGAAAATCGAAAAAATGTTTGATTGAAAACATTTTCAATCAATCACCTACAATTTGATGATTGGTATAACAATTTTTTTAATTGGAGGAATTTCAATCAAAAATTGATTGAATCCGCGTTTTTGTTGATTAAAATTCGTTTCAAATTTTTTCTGTGTACTTTTGTACTTTTTCGTTGTATTGAAATAAGAACTTGATTTTGAAACATCCCAGTGAAAAATGTTCAAATGTGAATCATATATATTTCACATATGATTACATATATGAACATATATATTTAATATATGAGCATATACGAAAATTGGCGGTATATGGACAGACATATATGGAACATATATGAACACATATGCACATATATGAACCCATGCCATATATGTACACATGCCGCCAATTTTCGCATGTGTAACATATATTTACATATATGAACATACATGTCCATATTTGGACCACATATGATTCATATATGAACATTTTTCACCGGGATAGTATTTTTTAGCGATAAAAAACAAAGTTTTGAAAAATACTTTGTGGAATTTCGATTCTAATACGGTATTTACACCAACGAAAACAACTTGTTTTTAAATATTTTTTTGGTTTTTGGCAAAAACTACATGTATTTTCTATACAATTTAAAAACTGCGTTGCCAACTAAAACTGGACAAAAACTAGAATTTAGGTTCTGGTCTATGCTACTAATACTTAATTCAGTGTGAATGTTTTTTTCAATTTTCCTTTGGTAAAAACGAATGTCAAAAAAAAAAAATATTTGTTTTTTTGTGAAATTAATATTCAAATCTTTTAAAAAAGTAAATAAATGTGTATTTTAATTTTTTTAATAACCCAGCAAAATTTTCGGTTGCAAAGAACCGATTGTGGAACAACTTATACTTCCCTAGAACCTGTTCTAATTCTTGTGCAACACCGATTCTTTTAACAAAGGGATTGTCCCAAAAGCAACAGGTGTTTGTAAGCAAAATTAGAACATATTTTTGTTCCTCGGAATCGGTTCTAGAACTGAAATTTAGAACCGAAATGAGAATTAAAGAAATATTTTGAATTGCATTAATTTATTAAACAAAGATGAAAACAATCATAGATAACATGGAATATTTACATTTTTTAATTAACATTTATCCTTTTTCGCCTCCAAAGTTGCATTTTGGGCCTTTGCAATAATGACATACCAGAACATGGATTTTCTGCAAACAAAAATAAAAAACATAATATTATTAGTATTTGACCAGACCCAGACAATTAAAATTTAATTTACTTACCTTTGTTTCAACAATTTTCACGATTATATCCGGCTATTTTAATAGAATTTCGTGTTTTTTCTTGGTTAACAAAAATAAATTGATATTTATTTTTTTAATTTTTTTGACACATAATTTTTTTTTTAATTCCTGGAAACCAAAATGTTATGAAACTTTGATTACAGAGAACAATCTTCACAATAATTTTCACTTAACTTGTTCCGAATAATTAAAGTGTAATAGTGTATGGTTACCGAAGAACCTGTTCTAGAACAAGTGTTGTCAGAATCGGTTCTGAAAAATTTTCCTGGGAACGTGTGCTGTTGTTATTTTGTGTTTTTTAGTGAATTTAGAAAATAATTAATTTGATTTGACAAACAAAAACTCTTTATATTCGGTGTAAACAGTTTGGTTTTACAAAATGCGTATTTTCCAAAAACAAGTTAGTTTTTGTTTGGTCTAAACATAGTATAACAGAGGAAAAAGGGGTAAAAGATAGTACTTTAGTACCTTTTTCATCTTCAAAAATAATGGTCCTTGAAGCTTAGATGCACTAAGGCTGGGTTTTTTGGAAATTCTGATTCTGAGGGCATAAGACGGAATTTATCCCGTACTTTTTATATTTTGGTAATTTTTATATTTTAATCTTAAAAACTAACACCCGAATTTTGCTGTATAAACCCTACTGTGCAATATTTAACTGTGTAATACAACATATTACAAACATCAACAACAACATGGACAACACAACATTCAAGTGCTGCATTTATTATTGTAGTTGTTGGTTATATTTACAATTTTCTCTAATACAAACATTTAAGATTCTATCAAGTTTCTTTCATTTCTTTAAAATTTATTTAAAAGTAAAAAAAAAGGATACACAAAAAAAAGTTTTTCATTTCCTGTTCTAAGGTTTTATTTATAAATGCATACTACATACATATGTATGCGTGTGTATTTTTTTTCTTGTTGATTTTGTTTTAAAAGAAAAACTTCTAATTACATACATGACCAACAGTTAGTGTAGTAACAAATACAATCATCTACACACACACACTAACGCACACACACAGATGCTATAATAGTATATGTGAGAAAAGTTAATTATTCTTTAGTTTTTTTTCTTTTCTTGTTCATAAAAAAGGCAAAAAGGGCTAACTTGCGTATGAGAAAAGTTTATACCAGAAGGTATTTTAGATGAAACATGAACAATGTTCCACCTTGAACTAAAGTCTTGTGTAGAAGACGTAAAAGAAATATAGACAAATGAATAGAGAAATGAAAACGAACTTAGAAAAGTTCATTGTATATGTGTGAGTATAAAGTTCTATTGGTGTACCCTACACTATGATGGAGGATATACATACATTTGTGATTGCATTGGTAACAAATGTAAGTTAAGAAGTAGGGCCCAACCACAGGGATGTCCTCCCACGTTCCAAAAGCGAAGGACGTTGGTGGACATTTTTTTCCTGGTGATAAATGTTAACAAATTCATTAATTATGACAATACAATTTTATTATATTTTAAAAAACATATTTACAAGCCACTCCCACAAAAAAGGGACGGAATGAAAAAAGTAACTTTTTCAAATTCCCTAAGTTCAACTTCAGAACTTTAAACTTTTTCTGACACAAAAATGCTTTGTTCGCTTAACAAAAGTACAAAAAAACTTGTAAAAATTGCGTTTTTCAGAGGTTGATTATGCCGATATTGCATTTTTACGAACCTAACCAGCCTATGACTTTAAGACAAATTATCTTTTTTTGGTGATTGCCACAAACGGGCGGACATTTCTACACCATTTCTAATTGTATTTTAAAAATTTCCAAATGTATTTTAAAATTGTCCAAGCGTATTTTAAAAATGTCTAAATATACTTTAAAATTGTCCAAATGAATTTACAAATTGTCCAAATGAATTTTAAAATTGTCCAAATTAATTTAAAAATGGTCCAAATGAATTTTAAAATTGTCCAAATGTATTTAAAAATTATCCAAATGTTGTGTAAAATTTTCCAAATGCATTAAAAAATTGTCGAAATGTATTTAAAAATTGTCCAATTGTGTTTTAAAATTGTCCAAATTAATTTTAAAATTGTCCAAATGTATTTTAAAATTGTACAAATGTAGTTTAAAATTCTCCAAATGTATTTGAAAATTGTCCAAATGTATTTTAAAATTATCCAAATGTAGTTTAAAATTGTCCAAATATATTTTTAAATTGTCCAAATACATTTTCAAATTGTCCAATTGTGTTTTACAATTTTCGAAATGTATTTTCAAAATTATCCAAATGTATTTTAAAATTGTCCAAATTTAGTTTGATAATTTTAAGATACATTTGGAAATTTTAAAAATACATTTGGACAATTTTAAAATACATTTGGACAATTTTAAAATACATTTGGACAATTTTAAAATATATTTGGACAATTTTAAAAAACATTTGGACAATTTAAAAATACATTTGAACAATTTTAGAATACATTTGGACAATTTTAAAATACATTTGGACAATTTTAAAATACAATTGGACAATTTTAAAATTAATTTGGACAATTTTAAAATATATTTGGATAATTTTAAATACATTTGGACAATTTTAAAATACATTTGGATAATTTGAAAATACATTTGGACAATTTTAAAATACATTTGGACAATTTGAAAATAAATTTTTATAGAAAATAAACTTGGCCAAATTTCAAATAAAATAATACATTTGAACAATTTTAAAATACATAGATTTGGACAATTTTTAAATACATTTGGAAAATTTTAGAATACATTTGGATAATTTTAAAATTCATTTGGACATTTTAAAATATATTTGGACAATTTTAAAATACATTTGGACAATTTTAAAATATATTTGGACAATTTTAAAATACTGTACAATTTTAAAATACATTCGGAACATTTTAAAATACAATTGGACAATTTCAAAATACATTCGGACAATTTTGAAACATATTTGTACAATTTTCAAATACATTTAGACAATTTTAAAATACATTTGGACAATTTTAAAATACATTTGGACAATATTAAAATACATTTGGACAATTTTAAAATTCATTTGGACATTTTAAAATATATTTGGACAATTTTAAAATCCATTTGGACAATTTAAGAATACATTTAGACAATTTTAAAATTAATTTGGACAATTTTAAAATATATTTGGACAATTTGAAAATACATTTGGACAATTTTAAAATATATTTGGACAATTTGAAAATACATTTGGACAATTTTAAAATACATTTGGACAATTTTAAAATACATTTGGAAATTTTTAGAATACATTCGGAAAATTTTGAACTACATTTGGAAAATTTTAAAATACATTTGGACAATTTTAAAATTAATTTGGATAATTTTAAAATATACATTTGGACAATTTTAAAATTCATTTGGACAAAAAATATATTTGGACAAAGTTCAAATACATATGGAAATTTTTAAAATACAATTGGAAATGGTGTAGAATGTCTCACAATAAATAATATAATAGGGTCCTAAATCGTTATTTCCTTGCGTTACTGTGCTTTGGAGGACATAAAAACTCCGATTTTGATATATGGAGTGTATTTTAAATTCTTCATGACCTTTCGTACTTATTTAACTTTTATTTATATAAAAAATAGAATGCATCTTTATCTAAATTGTTTCGTAAAGTTTTATAAACTCTTCGTGTTACTCGTGAGGCTGATGTTAGTTTGCTGTGCTCAGCACACAGTAGTCACATTTAAACGTACCAATAGAGATATTCATGTGCTAACATACACTTAAATAAACCAGCAATGTACATTAGAGTGGGCTGTAAATATAAATTGTTTTAAATTCTTAATTAATGAGAAAAAAAATCAAAATTAACTTGAATTTAAATCATAAAATTCATATTTTTTTTTCAAAGAAAAACTAAAAAAATAAATATTTTACAAATTTAAGTTTTCAGTCTTATTTTTCGTATAAACCGGAAGTTATCTTTAATGGGTTTAAAAGTCTATAAGAAAGAATGAACTTTTGCCTAAATTTTGAGTTCATCACAGTAAAGATTGATCATCTGTATTTAGTTTTAGAGCCTTATTTTAGGATGGTGCTGGTGCTTTTTCTAACTTTTTTTGCAGTGTTTTTTTTTTTAAATACATGTTTAGCCAATAATAAAGCAACAACTTCAAATTTTTTTGATCATATATTTGATATCATAGTTCAATTCTACTCTAACGCTTTATATCAAATTTTTATTCCACCCAGTGGCTGCTGTGAAGGCTTTCAAAATAGGCAAAAATCGCGTTTTTCGCATTTTTAACCGCGAATAATTAAAATTCTAGACGTGATGGAAAAATTTGGAGCACAGATTTGGAATCAGCGAGTCAAAATCATTTAAAATTTTATGTGAAACTTCAAACCGGAGCCAAAAACCGTCGATTTGTTAAGCGGTGTAATTACATAAATATTTTTGTTTGCCTTAAAAGTTTTTATTCGTGACCGGCCTTCGGCCTGGCTTTGGGATTATAATCTCCGTGCATTAAACCCACCGTCTCCGTAAAAATAGGGATAATGACAGAAATTACTTTGGACTTTATCCCCATAATACAAATGGGGGTTATGACCGAACAAATTTTGGTCGTTATCCCAACATGGAACGGACCTAATCCCCATTGGAATTGGGGATTATGCCCGTGTTATGTTATTATGTCCTGTCACCATTTTTTTAGCCTAGTCTATTGTATATGAAAAGTGAGTTTCTGCTATACATAGTTTATTTAAGTTGATGTACTAATATATTTGTGTATTCCATTTGTAAATTGTCAAAGTAGCTGAACACTTGGCCCTTACATGTCACTTTAGTGGGGCTTAGTTTAACTAAATATATAAAATTTAAATTTTTTAAGACAATCTGGAGATGTCTGTTGACAACACGCTGACTTTCAAATTTGGCAATTTGGAGACTACTGAATTTTTATTTTAACTAGCATGCTCGATTTTTACTTCGGTGCCATTTATATTTAATACCGAATAATAAAAGAATCATGACTTAAATTCCAATTTTGCTTAAAATCTTTTAAAGTCTTTTTTACACCAATTAAATACATTTTGGATGCTTAGATCTGAAATCGGCAGATTTGTATGCTAAAATCTGAAGATTTTGCTGCTTAAATCAGCAGATTTCTCAGCTCAATTCAGCAGATTTTACCACTTTTTCTGGTATTTTTAATTTCCCGGGATCCCGCATAAAAAATCCCAGGAAAGCGAGAAATCCAAGTACCGAGATTTCCGGGGGAAAACCCCTAATCGCTACATGTGCTAAATGGAAAGAGCAAAAAATACCCAACATTAAACATTGATTCTCAAAGATGTATTCAATGAGGTAATAAAACTTAGGGATTTTTAAATTCATGGGAATAAAATTTAAAAAACCATGAAATTGGGACTTTGGCCATGATCTCAAAAAAAGGGAATTTTTTTTGACCTTATGTACGTTGTAAAGTTAACTATGTCCGAAAAATCTAAAAATTTTTAATTTAATACTTAGGCTCGATTGTTAAAGAAAACCAGTTTTATAATGATCTATTTAAATTTTTTTTTACAAAAAAAAAAAATTTTAAAACATCTTTTTTGCTCCAGGGTCCGAACTTAAAGAGCCCGGTGCGACCTTAAGAACTTTTTGGAAAATTTTTAAAAAATTTTGGTATAATTTTTTTATGAATCTTAATAAACTGAGGGGCGCCCCGTGCAGAAATCCAACCATCTTTTTTCTTAGAGCCCCCTAGTGTTCATAGATTCATCCAAGTCAAAATTACACTTTTTACTTGTAATTTTTAAACGCGTTTTAGAAAAAAATCTAGACAGATTTGGAATCAGGAATCAATATTTTATCAAGGTAAAACGGTATTATTTTCTATTACCATTAAAATTCTAAGTTGTTTATAAATTGTAATAAAATCTGCCACACGTATTTCAATCTAAAAAAAAAAGTAGCAACTAATTTAGAAACAAGAAAATCTTCTCTTTAGTTTTTACTTGGTTAATTTTAATTGATTAAAACCATCATCAGCATTAGACACATCTCATCATCAATTCATTTTCCATGCCTTTTTATCACTCTGCATTAAAAACCAATGAAAACAAAAACGAGTAGGTACTATGGGGTAAAAAATAATTTATTTCAGAAAATATATATTATATTCAACTGAATCCTAATTCACATTATCAAATTGAACTTCAGAAAATTCAAATTGAAATTTTAAAATGTCTTATTGAAATTTAAAGAGATACCTATTAAGATATTGGAGTTAAGACTCAATACAACAGAAGGCCGCACATTGGATGAAGAATGGCCGAAATTAATTTTTTGCATATTCGCCTATTTGGATAATTTTTTGGTATTTTGTTGTCAGATATCTGAATATTATGATTCCGTAATATTAGGCTGATATATTTATTATTTGTTTGAACAGACACGCTCAAAGTTCATATATGTTCGCTTGTTTAAAATGGCATGCAAATTAACTGTATATTCAATCTTTTGTTACAATCAAAGTAAACTTATCATTTGACTTTGTAGTATATTTTCGTAAATGACAATTGTCATGGATGAGATTTGCATTAAAAAAAGTTGTAAAAAGTGCTATATAAAAAATTTCGTAGAACAAAATATAAACAACATCAAAATTTCAATGTTCATCAACTTTAGTGGACTGCATCTTTTTAGCGCTGTGGAGCGCTGTTTAACGAAAGATGTCAAATTACAGCTTGAAGTCTCAGCTAAAAGTTAAAAAAAATTCAGCTGCTCATACCTGCTCATTTCCAAAAAAAAAACAAGTGAGAGTGTTAAATTCGGCTGTGCCGAATCTTTGATACCCTCCAACATGTTAAAATATATTTTAAAAAATCAGAGGCGTTTTTTGGGGGGGGGGCTATGTGGGGGTGGTTGGGGATACCTTCCCCATCGCGATAAATGTTAACTAATTTATTTGTTATGCTTTTTTAACTTTAGTAATACCATTTACTCATAATTTTTATGATTTTTTTAAATCCACGCCCACAAAAGGGGGCTGGCCAAAAAAAAATTTATTTTGTAGCCCCCGGGGTCTAAGTGCAGGACTTTGAACACCTTCTGACATAAAAAAATTTCATTTGTTTAACAAAAATGCAAAAAAGCTGTAAAAAATTGCGTTTTTTGGGACTTTTTAAGTTCTTTAAGGGGGAACTTTTTTCCCCCTGATCCGATTTTACCCATTTCCGAACTTAACCGGCCTATGACCAAGAGACACATTCGTGCCAATTTTCAGGAGTCTAGCTCTCTTATTTTGGACTGAATCGTGTTTTATACAGACGGACGGACGGACGGACGGACGGACGGACATTCATAGAATGACTTAAAATCGATCATAGATCAATAATATATATACTTTATGGGGTCCCCGACTGATATTTTTATGCGTTACAAACGGAATGACAAAGTGAGTATACCCCCATACTGTGGTTGGAGGGTATAAAAACAATAAAAACTGTAAAATAATAAAGTAACAAAACTTGAATTTTCGTTCATGTTTCAGAAACTCTGATTTGTATACCCTCGATCCACAGTATGGGGGTATACTCACTTTGTCATTCCATGTGTAACACATCGAAATAACGGTCGGGGACCCCAAAAAGTATATATAATATTGATCCATTATAAAATCTAAGACATTCTAGCGATGTCCGTCCGTCCGTCTGTAGAAATAACGATGCAGTCCAAACAAAAAGAGCTAGACCCCTGAAATTGGGCAAGAATATCTCTTATGTTACTGTTAAGGTTAAGTTCGAAGATGGGCAAAATCGGAACAGGGGAAAAAAAGTTCCCCTTGAAGAACTAAAACGACCCTTGAAAAATACGATATTTTTACGAGTTTTTTTTTAATTTTTGCTCAACAAATGTAACATTTGTATGCCATATTATGTTCATAGACCTGCGCTTGGACCAAGGGGGTTAGAAAATTCGATTTTTTTCAGGCCGCCCCCTTTTGGGGGCGTTGTTATAGAAATTAATTAAAAACAACGATAAAAAATTATTATTTAAGCGTAAATATCATAAATAAATAATTTGTTAAAATATACAGCGGGGATTACAGGTGTCCCTCACCAACTCCGCCGACCCCCCCACCAAAAAAAGGTCGCCCCTGCGATTTATTTTTTATTTTAAACGTATTGGAGGGTATGAAAGATTCGGCACAGCCGAATTTAACACCCTTACTTGTTTCTATTTGTTTTTTTTTTTTCTATGGGAGGTGGGCGTAAAAGTGGGCGGATCAGGTATATATTTTCAGGAGCCCATTCTACAATTATAATGTTTATTTTTTGTGAAAATTTAGTTGATAAATTAAAAATCAAGTGAGTTATGTCACTTTTTTAATACAAGTTGTATGGGAAGTGGGCGTAAAAGTGGGCGGATATTTTTCAAATTTCACACAAATGATTCTGAGTATTTAAAAATGATATGTGCCAAAAAAAAAAAAATGCAGTAGGTCAAAATTTAATTTTCACTTTGTATGGGAGGTGGGCATAAAAGTGGGCGGATCATTTTGATTTTTGCATTTTTTTTCTTGATTCAAACAAAAAATGCCTATGTGCCAAGTTTCATTGTCCTTCGACAACTTCTTCTATTTTTAGCCGCTAGTTCTATGAACATCAACCAATGTGGGCCGTGGTATCAAAATACACGTTCCTTAAAGTTTTTGTCGCGCTAAGTCTGAATATGACCTTTGAACTGGTCTATCGCATTAAGATTTCGATATACCTAAATATGAAAAAACACTTTAATTTGACTTTCACACATATATGTCCCGATATCCCGAAAACTTAAAGCGACTGCGTTGTTTTGCTACTGAAGATGAGATTATAGATTTGATTTGATACCCATGGTTTCTTCGACCAGACCTGATGTATGGGTAAAAAATCGGAGGGGAAGAATCAGACTTTTTTTCAGTTTTTTTGATTGTCTGCAAAGTTTGTTTAAATTTAATAATTATACGACTTCTGACCCTTAGTGCCGCAATAGTAAAAGCTTCAACCACAAAAAAATATTAATTATTCATTACTAGTACAAATGATCAAACAAAAAAGTATTACGTTTAATTAACTGAAAACAAATAAACCAAACAAAAATACTCGCACAAGAAAGGATGAATTGTAATCTAATCTACGTTCTACATAAATTAATCTAAATGAGAAAAAAAATGTATATAAACAACAGTAGCATTGTATTATGAAATACAGTAGAACTACGGTAATGCACAGATTGATTTTAAAACAAGTATGAAAATTATAGTTGAGCAAGGCAGAACATATATGAACCTACACCAGTGTTTTCTGGAAAGGGGATTCCAAGTCTAAATATGAACCGGTTGAATCTATCTTTTGTTAGATCCGAAATTTACTTATTTTTGTTTTAAAAGACCGGTCAAAATTTGTATATGGGGACTGTGTTAGCCAAATGTATTGATAATTGCGAATTGTATCGTGATTGCAACGTTGACAGACGGACGGACGGACATCACAAAATCAACTCAAAAAGTGATTCTGAGTTGATCAGTATACTTGATGGTAAGTCTGTTTCGTACAATCAAAATAATCACTCTGTTAAATTACAATGAAAATCTGCTGAGCCAGCAGAAAATACCATAGATTTCCAACTAACAAGTTTTTGTGTTATTTTACGAAGAAACCTCTGTAAAAAGATCTCTATAAAAAACTGTAAATTTACAGAATTTATAAAAGCGAACCCAATTTTGCTATTTGATTCCTGATCAATTTCTGTTTTTTTAATGTGCAAGTAGGGTTGAAAATGCCATCGAGTAAATTAGCCCGCTTTAATGCCTCCAAATTGTAAATTTACTTGTTTTTTATTTTTGTGAAAATTACGAGTTTTTTTACAAAAAAAAAAAAACTGTTTTGAAATGTATCAAAAAACAGAAAAACATGTGTTTTTTACCCTTTTTTTAAATTTTATGTATTATCTCAAAAAAATACTTTTGTAAATTGCCTGGAAATTTATAGTTGGGTTTGGTCTAAAAACTCTATAGAGGTATTCAGAGTCTTGCGTGCCACCCCTGGCACAGGTGGTAAAAGAGCACTTTTCAAAATTACTTTTCAAAATACATGTATTTTTTGAAAGAAGTACTCTTTTGCTACATTGCCAGGGCTGGCAACAAGACTCTGAATACCTCTAATGTTTAAATTTTTAGCAAAATTGGACAATTTTAACTCGTGCCCCTAAAGGGTTAACGTTTTTTGTACAAACAAAAATAAAAATCTTTTACGGACAAACTTTAACCTCAAGTTTATGTAAAATTATCCGATTTGGCTAAAAACTTAATTCGCCAATCGACGAAATTAGACGAAACTAATATTTTGTGATAATATAAAATGTCAAAAAGGGTGAAAAAGTGCATTATTGTTGTTTTTTGATACATTTCAGTACGTGAAAAAAGATATTACAGATAGTAATAATATTTTTTTTGGATATATATCGTTAAAAACAACATATCGGCTAAAATCCTTTCAAGCCAAAACTAAAAAAAAATAGAACCCCAACGGTCAATTTTGAAACAGAAGGGTTTATCCATCCAAAATGAAATTTTTAGTCGTTAATAAGCAAATCAAGTACAAGAACAATTTAAAATAGGATCAAGTTAAAAAAATGCAGAAGAAAAATTGTATTTCTAAAAATTAAAGACATTTCTGGTATTTTCCATACCGGTTTCAAACACCCCAGTTAGTGTTATCATCAGTAGGGTTTTTAATATCGGTTTGTCTTGTTAATGAAAACTGTTTTTATATCCTCCAACCACAGTATGGGGTTATACTCACTTTTTCATTCCGTGTGTAATCAAAATATCGGTCGGGGACCCCACAAAGTACATATAATATTGATCTATGATAGAATCTAAGACATTCTAGCGATGTCCGTCCGTCCGTCTGTAGAAATAACGATGCAGTCCAAACCAAAAAAGCTAGACCCCTGAAATTGTGTAAGAACATCTCTTATGTTACTGGTAAGGTTAAGTTCGAAGATGGGCAAAATCGGACAAGGGGAAAAAAGTTTCCCCTTGAAGAACTAAAACGACCCCTAAAAAATACGATATTTTTACGTTTTTTTAAGTTTTGCTCAACAAATGTAACATTTTTATGCCATATTATGTCCATAGGCGTGCGCTTGGACCAAGGGGGTTAAAAAATTCGCCCTTTGGGGCGTGGTTATAGAAATTAATTAAAAATAACGATACAAATTTATTATTTAAGCGTAAATATCATAAACAAACAATTTGTAAACATATACACTGTCTCAAACAATTGTCCGTACCCCACACAATCAAAAAAATATTTGCTTATATTTCGAAAAATACTTAACCGATTCGCATGAAATATTTTTTTTTAAAAAGATCAACAATTGTTTATAATAATTGCACACTAATAATAATATAAACTTGCTTCATTATTATTTTATACAAAAAAATATAAAAAAAGTCCAAAAAATCAACTCAAAAAATTGTCCGTACGGGGAGGAAAAAATAAATTTTATGTTTATAAAATGATATTAATGGGCCAGTATGATATCCTTAACATCGAGTACGATATCCTTTGGCCGAAATTACTTCTCTGAATCGGTTATTTATAGGTAGACCCATCAATTGTCTGGTTTCAGGTCCAATATTCCACCACTCCTCAAAGATAACATATTTAAGCAATAGTTGATGGGTTATTGTATGCTGCCGATTTAGTTTTCTCCAAAAAATCCTATAAATGTTCTATGGGGCCTAAATATCGCTTCTCGGACATGTGTGGAACCACTTCTTCTACCTTTTAATGCAGTCATCCTCTCACAACCAAGGGAGTGTGCTTTAGACAATTGTCGTGTTAGTATCCAAAGTTGGTTCGAATGTCGAATTTAGTCGCACTAACCTTTTAATTTTCCTTAAAATGTCTAAATAATGAAATTTTCTTATTTTGGGTACTAAAAACCCAAGATTACCGGCACCTCCAGGCTCTACTTCACCCCACATCATCACAGAGCCTCCACCATGTTTCACTGTTGCTTTGAAATGTTTTAGCTGCAACACGAAGGGGAACACTCCGCCACAAAAATCGTCTACCATCTGACTCAAAAATATTAAAATTACTTTTGAAAAACTGTTATATTTACGACAAAAGTAATTTTAATACTTTTGGGTTGCAGCCAAAGAATTTCAAAGCAACAGTGAAACACGGTGGAGGCTCTGCGATGATGTGGGGTGCAATGGTGCCTGGAGGTGTCGGAAATCTTGGATTTTTAGTACCCAAATGAGGAAATTAAATTATTTAGACATTTTAAAAGAAAATTAAAAGGCTAGTGCGACTAAATGGGACATTCGAACCAACTTTGGATACTAACACGACAATTGCCCAAAGCACACTCCCTTGGTTGTGTGAGAATGACTGTATTATAAGGTGGAAGAAGTGGTACCACACATGTCCGAGAGGCGATATTTAGGCCCCATAGAACATTTATAGGGTTTTTTGGAGAAAACAAAACCGGCAGCATACAATAACCCATCAACTATTGCTTAAATATGTTATCATTGAGGAGTGGTGAAATATTGTACCTGAAACCAGACAATTGATGGGTCTACCTATAAATAACCGATTCAGAGAAGTAATTTCGGCCAAAGGATATCGTACTCGATGTTAAGGATATCATACTGGTCCATTAATATCATTTTATAAACATAAAATTTATTTTTTCCTCCCCGTACGGACAATTTTTTGAGTTGATTTTTTGGACTTTTTTTATATTTTTTTGTATAAAATAATAATGAAGCACGTTTATTTTATTATTAGTATGCAATTATTATAAACAATTGTTGATCTTTTAAAAAAAAAATATTTCATGCGAATCGGTTAAGTATTTTTCGAAATATAAGCAAATTTTTTTTTGATTGTGTGGGGTACTGACAATTGTTTGAGACAGTGTATAGCGGGGGTACAAGTGTCCCCCACTAACTTCTCCGACCCCCCGCCCCCTACCAAAAAGAGGACGCCCCTGCGAGTTTTTTTTTTAATTTTAAACATGTTGGAGGGTATAAAAGATTCGGCACAGCCGAATTTAACACTCTTACTTGTTTATATATGTGAATATTTATAGTTCCTACAGAATAAATTTTGACAGTTTCCAACACTACAATTCTATTTCTAGCAATCTCAACCTCACTTCATGCTTTCTTTCAACTTTTTTGTCTCTTACATTATTTCGCAAGGGTTACCAACATGATCTGGAATTGCAGACACAAATATATTTTATTTTGAATAAAAAACTTTTTGTAGTCATTTTTGTAAAAAAAAAATACTAAATTTTTTTCTAATGTAAAATTTTGTCGAATTAAAATTTTTTAACTCGGTTTATTCTACTTATACGTTTTTCGGGATTTGTCATATTCCATTGTCAAGACTATTTAGCAAATATCAAAACCGTATACTTATAACTTCTTCAAGAATTTTTTTTTTTTAAGAAACAACACTCAGGCAATGCTGCCTATCAATTACTACTGTAACCGTGATGTTTCTTTCGGAAAGGGGATAGAAGATAGATGAAAGATTTGAAAGATAGAAGGGCTTCAGTATGGCAACACTGTAATTGAGCGTGTTGATAATTTTGAGTACAGTTGTTGCATCGCCATCTGTTATTGATCTGGCGAATTATTTTTGAAGCTGTGAAATACCAAACCATTTTTTTAATTATTTAAAAAAAAAGAATCCTAAAAAACGTCTTGTTTTCCCCTTCCTTTTTGACCCGCTTAATGTGAGAATGGACAGCTTAGAAAAAACTGGTAACTCTTATTTTCCTTCCCTCTTTTCCATAGGGAAGTTTCAGGATAAATCGATGTGGACCCTCTGAAATAGCTCCCTTGTTAGTAAAGTTTAAATATATTTTATATTTTAAAACTTTCCTCTTTAAGGAATGGTGGTTTAGACATTATAAATCTTTAGTGGTAGCCCTAGGAACACTTTCCATAAAAATTCTCATCAAAATTGAATCTTTTCACTTTTCCAACTACAAAAATGGAGCAAATTTTTGTTTATCCAATACCTGTGGTTTCACTGTAGAAAAATCTTATAAGAAAATTACAAAAAAGTAGAAAGAACGAAAAAAAAAAATCGTCTAAACATTAAATGAATGCATGTTTTGAACTCATTAGCAAAACTCTCAAAAACTATAAACGTGTGAGTTCGTGTTATAGTATGTGTGACTCTATACACTCACATACTTAGTTAATATGTGAAATAACAGTTGAAAAAGTCAATATGTAAGCATGTAATGGTAATGATAATGATATTAAGGATACGGAAATGTATGTAAAGGTATGATAGTCTTGGTGGTAGTAGTCATAATATTAAATTTGCTTAAGTGCTGGTATGAGTTAAACTCTCAATTAGTTTTTAAAGGACTTTGTATATGTTAGTTTTGTTTGTTGCCTATTGTCATGTTTTAAGGATGTCTGTCTTCTTCTTTGAGGTTTCTCAATTCATTAATCGTACGCATTGTTACTATAATTATCTGTGTTTAAGTCTTTAACCCTTACCTATATTTATCCAACGAATAACAACCACTCACTCCTTTTTGCTAATTTTAAGCGGTTTGAGTTTTCTTTGTTCATTATTAACTTTTGATTTTTTCGTTTGGGGGTATGTGATAATTAAAGGTCTTATTTGGAAATAAATTAAATTTTCTTGATTTTTTGTAAAATGCCATTACCTTGTAATTCTTGAAAGAATTTAATTTTGATTTAAACCTTTAACGGCTCAATAAACGCAATGATTAAATTGGGTTTTTTGAATGTGAATGGACGCAATAGGTGAAATGTCAAATATTCATATTTGAAATCTAAATCCTCCAGATGGCGCTGAAGTAGTGAAAAAAATGATTTGTAAAAACATGAAGTAGAACGGAAAATGTCGAGCATTTTAGCTGATACGATCAAATATAGTAAAATTGTTGCCACATTTTTTATTGCTCTTTGGGTTAAAACAAATGACAAACATTCAGGGATTTTCTTTCCCTTAAGAGGTCATAATTCATTAACTACCCCTAATATTTTCAACAATTGATAATTTAAATGTTTATTATACAGTCAGAATGCATATATGTATGTATGCGTTTTCAATTATAATTTAACCTTATATGCATACGTGACCAATTAGTGCTTTTGGTAGTAGGAGACATAAACTGATGTAATATATTTTCACATAAATATCGTTAAAGTCATGTTTAACAAATAGAGGATAATTTGAAAAACAACTACATTGATTTTAATGCACACGTTTACTTGGAAACAATTGTGATAGCATAAATGGTTAAAAGGGATTAACTACAAGATTTGAAAAGCAAAAAAAAAAAAAAACAAGTGAGAGTGTTAAATTCAGCTGTGCCGAATCTTTAATACCCTCCACTATGCCTAAAACATTTGAATACTTTTTAGAGATTGCAGTTCTTTTAAATATCACACTTAAAAAAACCGCCTTAATAATAGTTCATCAATTTTCCCACAAATTAGTTAAAATTAACTAAAAGTTAAGAAAATTTCTAAACTACTATAATGAAACAATTAAGAATTTATAGTCGGTCAAGACCGAACATTTGATACCCTACACCAGTGTTTTCTGGAAAATGGGTTCCAATTCCAAACATGGACTTATTTGATATATCTTTCGTTAGATCTTCAATTAGTGTAGAAAACACAAATAAACCAAATTTGAGTGAAATTGGCTTATTTTTGTTGCCTATAGACCGATTTAACTAAATATCGGGCAAAATTTTTATATGGCGTCTTAGTACAAATATGGTCTAATTGTATTCATATTTGATTAGGCTACCAAAGTACACGATTAACATCTACAAGGACAACAATTTTTAAGAAATATTTCCTATTTTCATTAATTTTGGGGGACTTATGTGAATATCGGGAGTGTGGTTTGTATGGGGACTACAAAGAGAACACTCAAACAATTATGTCATTAACTGTTTGTAGTTTATTTAAAAAGTTTTACGTTTTGTAGTTTTTAAAAGAAAAAACATTTGTTCAACGTTCAGTTTTGTTAAATGACTATTTCTATTCTTTGTTTCAAAAATAACAACATAAAAAATAAAGACTTTCATTAGCATTCAATTTTTAAATTAATTTAATTCGGTTCTGTAAGCAGAGCTTTGAAGGATTTCATTCCTTAATTCGATTTGGCATTCTGAATGAAACTTTAGTGATTGCATTCCCCAATCACATTGTAGCGAATTGAATGAATTCACTTTAGAGTCAATTGATTTATAAATAGCGAATACATTCGATTTATTTTTCAGTCAACTTTCAGAAATGGAATGCATTCGATTTTTTTTCATTCGACTTTTAAAAATCGAATGCATTCTCTTGCGACTGCAATCGACTTTCTTTTCATTTAATTTGAAAAATCGAATGGCTTATTCATTCATTGAATAAAAAACTAACCAAGATAGAGCAAAACGCAGCCAATTTTTTGTCCATAGTATCTCCAACAATCTTCACACTTTTTGTCGTGTAGGCAGTTGATATGTGCATTTTTAAAATTTTTGGGAACACCAATTTTTTTGGATTCAAAATCAGGGCCCATTAGGGCTATCGTATGTAAAGAGAGTCGGCGATATTATGAACCAATATTTGGCTCCGTTTTGGTCTATCTATTTAAAAAATCGATTGCATTCGCAGTGGAATGATAAAAAATCGAATGCATTCGATTTTTCTAAATCGAATGAACAAGAACTCGAATTCATTATTTTTTTTCCATTTAATCGAATGAATTCCAATGACTGCATTCAATGTTGATTTATGAAATCGAATGCATTCACTGACTATGAAAATTGAATGGATTTTTAACATGATAATGTTTTTAGGCTGGTGTCTAATTTTAAAAAAGTTGCAGGACGCCACCTTAGTTTGACTATACAAGCTAACAAGTTACGAAAAAGAAAATTGGAATTATTGTTTTAATTTTCTTAAAACCAAAAATTTTAATAACTTGGGTTTGCAACTTGGATAATAATTCGCCTCGTGGCGAATAAAACCATTTTTCACCAGCTGGTGAATAACAAGTAACATAATTATTTTTCAACAAAAAAATGTTTTTTTTTTTTTATCAATTTTTTTTTTTCATCAAATTTTTCAAAAAATTGGAAAAAAAATTGATGAAAAAAAAAATTAAGGAAAAAAAAAATTGATAAAAAAAAAATTGATGAAAAAAAAACATTTTTATTTATGAAAAAAAAATGTTTTTTTTTCATCAATTTTTTTTTTCACAATTTTTTTTTTCATCAAATGTTTTTTTTCCACAATTTTTTTTTTTCATCAAATTTTTTTTCCTAAATTTTTTTTTTCATTAAATTTTTTTTCATCAAATTTTTTTTTCATCAAAATTTTTTTTTAATAAATTTTTTTTGATCATAGGTACACCCAAATCTTCCGCAAAACATTATCATGATTTAATGTTTTGGGCAAGAGTACAAAATTCGCAGGCATTTTTTGAGAATATCTGTCTGTGAGTAAAAATAAGTGATTATTCTTTAATTTTTAATGATTTGTGTACGTTATTTTTTGTTTTAATTGTTGGCATTTTTGAAAGAAAAGTCATTAGTGTTTACCTACTTGTGGTGGTTATTTTTTTGTAAAAAAAAAAATAATTCAAATAACTATTTGTATCAAGTGACTTTGACAGGATGGGAAGAGTGTCTGGCCGGAATGTAGTTGATTGCGGGATCGATTCCCCAAAAATTTTATTAAACATTTTTTAAAATAAAATTCAATAGAAAAATTGTAAAAATAACCTACGAAATCATTAATTTTTAAGGTTTTCGTAGGTATTTTTTTTTTTGAATTTGTTGGTAAAAATAACACAACAATCATTAATTTTTTAATGTTTTCGTAGGTTACTTTTTTTGAGTTTGTTGGTAAAAAAAATTAAAGTAAAGTTATTTTTTAATGTTCAATGTTATTTATTTTAGAAAATTTTATTAACAATAAAAAATAAATGTTGATGTTTGTTAAAACAAATAAATAATTACTGGGATGGTTTTCAATTGTTTATTCACTGGTTTTAAATGTGTTTTTCATTTGTTTTTGCCTCCAAAATATTTTGAGTGTAACCGAACGTTCGGCCAAATTGAAAAAAGTTCGGTTACCGAACTTTGAAATTGTAGCTTAACTTCGTACTCTTTCTTAAATTTTACACTCAGAATCGTCTTCCATCGCCTCAACAATTCTACCCCATATAAAAAAAGTTGTTAAAAGTACTTCCAAATACCAATTTTTTTATTAAATGACGTTTTTTGGCCGAACTGTTCGGTCGGACACTAATAATCAGTAGTTTTCGGATACTAATAATCAGTAATTACAGAACAAAAGAAAATGACTTTAAAAATTAAATGTTAATGAAAGTATTTATTTTTTAGTGTGTTATTTTTTAAACAAAGGACAGAAGTAGTCATTAATAAATACTGAACATCAAACAAATGTTTTTTCTTTTAAAAATGACTAAACGTAAAGCTTTTTAAATAAACTACAAACAAATTATGACATTATTTTTTGAGTGTATATTCCGGTCATAACTGTATGGCAACTTAAATTATTTAATTTTTTTTATATATTTTGGCGTTTAGGACTTTCTTAACTTACGGCACAACAAATTTAAAATTATTATCAATACATATTTTAACTATTTTATGAAGCTAATAACAATACGCAAACATTGTCATTGAAATTCATGTAGAAAATTTAACTCTTATCTTTTCTATACAAATACAAATAACACATTCAAATAACTAATCATACAATATGTCGTCTTGTGTATGTTTAACATACACGCACACTCAAACTCACACACACATTCACATTAAACGCAAATATTCATAGATCAACATAACTGCACATTTATGCAGACACACACATCTAAGCAAACACGCTAACACTTCATACATACAATCAAAGATACACTAAAGACATACATATTATAATAATAATAATGTCAGTATATAATCTCAATACAGATATGAAATTTTAACTTTATGTATGTCTGTGTATTTAGTGACACCAAAAATTGGTAACATGAAAATTATTATTACATGCAGACAACTGTCATTTACCATAATATTCGAAACATAACGATTATGATACTTGAACATTTTTAGCCATGCCATTATTATTATTATCATCGTCATCGTCATCGGCAGCAGCATCATTATCGTCGTCCCCGTCTTTATGCTACATTTAGTGTGAGAGTGTATGTGTATTGCATTTGTGCTTGTATCAAGGATAATAATAAAGTGTTAGAGAGTAAAGTAGTAAAACGGAAACGGTTTAGTTCACAATTCAAAACAACATACAGATGTAAGAGGTATAAAGAGTAAGAGTTAAAATTAAAGCAACATGCTTAGTTTTTTTTTTTTTAAGTACACTCAAAACAAAATGTTTGTCAGCAAAAATATGCTGAAAATATACACTAAAAAAAATCTTGTCAAATTACTAGAAAAAGTCTCGAAATCCCATTTTACCAATATTTGACAGTTTTCCTTGTTTTTTAACAAATTATTTTCGATCGAAATTTAATTCTTTTTTGTAATTTTACAGTTTTTCTTTTAAATTTTACAAATTTCTAAGATTTTTTACAAAAAAAATCTAGTAAGTTCACGAAAATTTTTTGTAAATTTTATTTCGCCAAAAAAGTTGTACATTTACAATTTTATTTGTAAAAATCTTGTAAAATTACAAAAAATCTAGTAATTTTTACTAGGAATTCTTGTAAAATAGGAGGTAGTAAAAAATCTAATAAAATCACGAAACCTCCTTGTAAGTTTTATCGCGTCAAAAAAATGGTAAATTGTGAATCGCGTCAAAAAAATTGTAAATTTTGATAAAAAGCTTGTAAAATTACAAAATTAATGGTAAAAGCTTGTAAAATAACAAGGAATTTTTGTCAAATAGGAGGTAGCAAAAAATTTTTTTTTTTTTTTACTATCCAGAAGATTGTTGCATTCGTAATCTTAAATCGTATATCACCAATATTAAATGGTCAACTTCGACAAGAACAAAACGGTTTCAGACCACAAAGATCCTGTGTTGATCACATTGTGGTTGAACAGTCAGTCGAGTGGAGATCTCCACTATATCTTCTTTTCGTTGACTTTGAGAGGGCCTTTGATACCATTAGCAGAGACGCTATATGGAATACACTTCGGGAACTTGGTGTACCTGATAAAATTTTACACCTCATATGTGAACTTTACACAAATGCAGAATGTAGGGTTATATACAAAGGAAAGACTAGTGACAAGTTCACAATACATAATGGAGTTCGGCAGGGGTGTGTTTTATCACCACTTTTATATATATTGGTTTTGGACAACATTTTAACAAAAACAAATTCAGAAGTACCAGATGGTATACAATGGAGACCGAACCAAAAATTATCTGATCTTGATTATGCGGATGATATTTGCTTTTTGAGCCACACTCTATCCGGAACGCGGACAAAGCTAGATGCATTAATACGTAATGCTGGTAGAATGGGTCTTAAGGTCAATATGACAAAGACAAAACTGATGCGTGTTGAGACTGCGAACCAAACTCCACTCACAGTCACAATTAATGGTAACCTATTTGTCGTCAAGGATGTCACCAATTTTAGCTACCTTGGGAGTGTAATCTCCAAAGATGGTGGAGCAGATGCGGATGTTTCAAGCCGCATAAATAAGGCACGCCCCTAAGGGGCCCCTGTAGGCTAGTTGGTAGCGTGCTAGCCTATGAAACAGGGGGTCGTGGGTTCGATTCCCACCAAAGCCCTTGGTCGATTTCGCTACAACGAGACGACGGTCATTGTTACCAGTTCTCGGTTAGGTTAAAATTATTTAAAATGAGTTGTAAATAAAAATTGGAAAAATAAATAAAAACTGATCATTGGATCAAATTATTATTATTACACAGAAATAAGGCACGCGCCGCATACCATAAAATGAAAAGAATTTGGATGTCTCGCAACATTAGTAGAAAAACAAAGCTTAAGGTCTTTAACACAAGCATTAAACCAATTCTTTTATACGGCTGTGAAACTTGGAAGGTGACAAATAATATCTGCCAAAAATTACAAGTTTTCGTCAACAAATGTCTTCGTCGCACCTGTCACATATTTTGGCCCAACACCATATCAAATGAAGACCTTCTGTCGTTAACACTAAGTGAACCTACTAACACAGAAATAAAGCGTAGAAAGTGGCGTTGGATAGGTCACACGCTAAGAAGAGAAGACGTTAATATATCTAAAATGGCGTTTGAATGGAACCCGCAGGGTACAAGACGCAGAGGAAGGCCAAGAAATACCTGGATTCGATCGATACATTCCGAAAGTCAACATATAGGCTCATGGCCTGAAATTCGTTGTATTGCACAAAACCGCCAACAATGGAGTGCGACAGTTTCCGCCCTATGTTCCGTATAGGAACGTCAACTGGACAACATATGTGTTTGAATTGAATTAATTGAAATATAATGTATTTCTATTATTTAAATAATCTTTTACAAATTTAAATAAATATGTTTCCTTTGTCAAGGAAAAAAAAAATAAAAAAAGAGTTACAAACTTTTCTTGTAATTTTACAAGATTTTCTTTTTTTGAGTGTACCGAGTTTAATCCACATGTGAGATCAGCCGATTTAAACAGATGCGGGTAATTTTGCCATGAGTTTATCTTTCCAATCTTTTCAAACAGCTGGATAATTAATTGTTATCAACTGAAAAGTCTGCTGATGAAACAAATTTTGGGTTATCATTATCAAACGTTTGATAAACAAAACCGCTAAAGCTTATTAAGTTATGGCGCGGTCTGGGCACACAAGAATTTGGGGCCCCCTGGAAAGTTATAAGTAGCAAGATAAAAAAACCACCATCAATTTTTCAGGCAGAACTGTATGCTATTCACATATGTGCAACCGAATGTCTTCGGAGAAAAACAAATGGTTCCCATATATACATAACTAGCTATACCCGGTCCGCGTTGCTGGCCCTAAGTATAAAACTGTTTTATATTGCAACTTAATTTTAATGTAGTGTCGGACAAAATCAAAACACGGGTCCGGGTCCAGCTAGTAACCTTTGGTTCCACTCTCGGTTAGCACTATCTATAGAGCAATCTCAACAAAATCGGTTCAGCCGTTTTTGCGTGATTTCGAAACAGACAGACATAACGTTAAGTATAGTACAAATTTAACGCATTTTTTTATCGAATCGTGATAGTCTAAATTTCCATGCTGCATCCTCGATTAGTACTATCTGTGCTGCAAATTTCATTGACATCAGTTTAGCCGTTTTTGTGTGATTGCAAAAGAGGAGGAAATAAATTTTTATTTATGAAAAACGGGAGTGACATTTTATACCCTTTTGCCGAATTGCGCTCTACATATGACCTACAGTTCCCGCTCGGTTAGCTCTATCAGTAGTGTCAGATTCGGCTTATCCGTTTTTGCGTTATTTCAAAACAGTCAGATATAACGATCAGTTTAAAACAAAGGGGCGTGGCAATTTACGGCTCTTTGTTTAATCGTGGTCAGTATAGTACAAAGGGCGTATCAATTTTGATTCCTTTATCTAATAACGATCTTATATGGCCTACATATGCACTTAGTTAGCACCGTATGTAGTGAAAATGTCAAGAGAATCGGTTCAGCTGATTGCAATGGGTGTGGCATTTTACGCCCCTTTTTCCAATCGTAGTATAACATGGAATATAGTTACGCACTCATTTAACACTATCAATGCTGAAAATTTAATTAAAATCGAATCTACAGTTTTTGCGTTATTGCGGAGCATGCAGAAATAACATTCAATTTAATACAAAGGGGCATGGCATTTTACGCCCATTTGCCCGATCATGCTCTAATTTGGCACATAGTTTGTAATTGATTAGTACTATCGTCGGTTTAAATTTCATCAAAATCGGTACATCCGTTTTTTATATATAGATGTCATTAGTGGTGCAATGTAAAAATTCGATTTTAACCACCCATCCGCCCACAGGCAAAAAAGCATGGCATTTTATGCCCATTTGTCCAATCACGCTCTAATTTGGCACATAGTAAGTACTCGGTTAGTACTATCTTTGGTTTAAATTTCATCAAAATCGGTTCATTCGTTTTTTTATATATAGATGTCATTAGTGGTGGAATGTAAAAAATTGATTTTGCCACGCCCCTCCGCCCACCGACAGAAAATCAAAAATCTGACCACACAGTGTTACTCCACAGGCTATTCTGAATATTCCCTGAAAATTTCATCAAGATCGGTCCAGCCGTTTTCAAGTCCATACGGAACATACATACACACATACATACATACATACACACATCCATTTTTATATATATAGTCAGGCTGCACTAAAAGCTCTTATAGCTTATGAGGTGACATCCGGACTGGTAATGAGCTGTATTGAGTCACTTAACGAACTAGGACGACACATCGACCTAACACTCGTATGGATTCTGGGACATGAGGGTCACTCGGGAAACGAACGCGCTGACTGTTTGGCAAATTGCGGACCCAGGCGACCCTTTATTGGCCCTGAACCATTCTTTGGTTTGCCATCGGGACATGTAATAACATTTTTTTATTCTTCAAGTTCAAATGTATTTAGATGACAAGTATTTTTCATATTGTGTTTTGCTAACATGTTTTAAATTAATGCTAAAAATGCCTGCATTTTCAACACCCTTTTGAAATCTCTATTTTAATTTTTTTTTTTTTGTTTTAAAATTTGGAAAAACCCAAAAAAATATTACACTGAAACATGAATGATGAAAAAATGTTATTACTGTAGAAAATTTCAATAAATTTAAAAAAGGGACTCGTATTCTGTAATCAAGTGGTATGACACGCACTAGATGCCTGGGGAAGTTGTAATAACTTGCTTGATTTTCAACCGATTTTAGTTTTTAGTACCTTATTAGAAAGGCATTTTACTTCACTTTATAATTCTGTAATCACTTGAATAAAAACTTAACTTAAAATACCAAAAAAAAATTGCGAAAACAGAAAAAAATCATATTTTTCCTTGCAATACCTTTTTTAAACTTCAAGGTCAATGCTAAACGCTTTACCCATGTCCCGTCGTCTTAAATTTTTGTGAGCCGTATTTTAACCTCCAAATAAATATATCTAGGGTAAGTAAGGGTCAGTATCTACCAAAATATTTTTTTGCAGCACCATATAAAATAAATCACAGCCAAAAAATAAAAGCTGCAATTTCAAAAATTAAAAAAAATAAAAAATAGAAAGAATTGTGATCACATCTCGAATTATGGATTAAAAGATGCGTAATTTGGAGTAGAATTTTTATAATTTTTTACAAAAAAATCGAAGGTTTCGGACTTTTTCAAAAAGTCGATTTTAATTTTTAAACTTCAAAAAATAAGTGATAATTACTTCGAATAATTTTTTCATATTTTTTTTCCTAAAACTACATTTAAATACCAATAAAACGTTGCCCAACGTTTTTTAAAATATCTATATTTTTTAATGGTCAAAATTAATTAAAAATTTAAATTTTTTAATTTTTTTGAGAAAATCGCCATTTTGAAAAATTGATTACTCAACACCATCTTGGAATAAAAGACTGAAAATAAGTATCCAAGTTGCATTTAATAAGTACTAAAACATATCCAAAAATGAAATAAATCGAAAGGGGTCGGGTCTAAAAGTGAGTGATTTGGCTTGGAATGTCCCATAAAAACACCAAAAATTAAAAATACACAATTTACAATTTTTTTACAAAAAAAAGTTAATATTATTTACAAACGCGTTTTAAAATCCATTTTACAAAAATTGTACAGAAAAATACTGTATTACTAATTTTTACCAGTTATTTTAAGTTTACAAATTTTTGAAAACCAAAGTTTGTAATGGTAACTGAAGAAGTTATCGGGCACAAATTGAAAACTTTATTAGTAATGGTAACAGACTTTTTTGTAAGGAATACTAACAAATTGTTATGAGTGTACATGTTGTGGTTGTTGTCGTTGATTTCGTTGTTTCTGTCAGTTCTTTAGTAAAATTATAGTGAAATTCTATTTCAGAAAATAGTTCATATAGCCACCCACATACTATATACCACAGATTTTGGTAACACTGATATTTGTACAAGAGCTTAAGGATACTCCTTGGTTGCTCTGCAGAACATCGATTTGTAAAGACATTTTATGTTTGAATTTTACACATGTTTGTGTGTAAAGTTTATAATGTATTTGTATTTTGTTAGCAATGTTTGAAGATAATGTTATATAATATGTAGCGATTGCTTTAAACATCATTATACACAAATGCAACTAAATAGAGTACACAGATCACTGTTGCCAACTATTTTTAAACAAAAACCTCTAAATTTCACTAAAAAAGCGCTAGAAACCGCCAAAAATAAATTTAGCGGGAAAAATTTAAAATTCTCCCGCTAAATTACGAAAAAAAGCGCTAAAAACTGAAAAACTTGGCATTTTTGGTTGACAAAAAAGACAAATTTAAAAAAAAAACCTCCAAATTATTTTGTCTACGAAAATTGACTTTTCACATAAAACGCGCAAGAAACCGCCGAAGAAAATTTACAAAAAAAGCGCTAAAATTCGACAAACTTGGCGTTTTCGATTGAAAAAAAGAAAAATTTGAAAAAAACCTCTAAATTTTTCCCACTAAATCCAAACAAAAAGCGCTAGATTTCCCCGCTAAAGCACCATTCCCGCTAAAACCAATATTCCCCCGCTAAATCCAAACAAAAAGCGCTAGATTTAGCGGGAAAACCTCCAACTTGGCAACAGTGACACAGATGTATACTTATGTTTACATGTATTCTATATAGGTTTAAGAAGTTATTTAGACTGCACAGATTATATTTAAGCATTTCCAAATGAAAAGAAAAATCTTTTTCTAATAACCCTGGACATATTTGGAAGTTAATTTCTAATAGCATTATATTCTGTGTTTCTCGTCTTAAATTAGTTTTAAATCGGATTATTTTTAGATCTAGTTCCAATGTACTAAACATTTCGCGAATTTTGACACCAATAGCGGTCAAAACAAAAAATATTTTTTTTTTGACAAAATACACTAAGTTTGCGAATTTCAACCGGTTGTAGGGAACCAAAGACAGACTTAAAATTTTTTTGATTATTCTTCCCATTATCAGCTCTGTAATGCGCACATTTTTTTTTTGCTATTACCAAGCGAAGCACACCTCTATTCAAGCAAGTTTATGTTGTGTTAAAATGGTGACAAAATCGACTAATAGCATTTCACTTCTCTTTATTTTGAACAATAAAAATCGTTAACACGGAAATCCTATTTGATCCTATTGTCGAGTTATTGCTAAATAATTACACTGTTCGACAACAAAAACCTCCCAGTGAAATATCCAACTGATTCTTATAGATTTTTCTCTCTTGAATCCAAATCTGAAATCCATTTTTTCTAGCACGTATCGTTTTTGAGATATACGCTGTCAAAATTTTTCAAAAAACCAATAATTTCGCACTTTTGGTGGTCCACTGTTACAGATTTTTCCAAAAATATAAGTATAAAATGGACCTCCTGATTTCAAAACTGCAATTCAAATTTTTCTAGAATATTTCATTTTTGAGATATTCGTCTTTTTAAAAATTTTCCAAGCGAATGTCTCGAACGCGAATATCTCGAAAACGAAACATGCTAGAAAGTTTTGGATTGCAGTTCTGGGTCTTTTACTATCATAAAACGCATTTGAACCAGAGACTTACTTAAAGTAGACATTTTTTTAAAATTAAAAAAAAAAATTCTTAAGTAATCTTCTCTAAAATTTTACGTTTACCTATAAGAAAAATTTTTTGAATAAAAAAAATTTTCCTCCTCCTCCAAACCCAAGAGATGGATTAGCGCCTGGATGAAGGGTATAAAATATTAATAATTTTTTTTTAATAGCCGCGTTAGCTAAGACCGTTTTTGGTAAATTGCTGGTTTAATTAATATTTTAATTAAATCAATTAAAATGTTAACTGAATAAAATTTTTCATTTAACAAACATTTTAATCACATTTGTTTCCCGTTCAGGCCCATTTTAGACATAGAACACATTCAAACTAAAACTTTAGTTAACAGTAGGACAACTGTCAATGACACTGGCACCCAATACTAAACTAATGCTTGCTTGTTTATGTTGATAATAACGATGATGACAATGATAATCATAGAAAAAATAATATACACTAAGGACAGGTTCAACTAAAATTGGCAATTTTATATACTCATAATATTTTTTAGGTTTCAAAACAAGTGAAAAACGCTTGATGAAGTCTTTTGATGATATAATTTCTAAAACAACCCACAAGAGTTGTCATTAGTAAAATTTGTTTGCTAAACAAATATTTTTTCTTTAAATAAACAAATATAAGGAAAACTTTTTGAACAAACTACAAACAGTTAATGAAATTATTTTGTTCAAGTATAGTAAAGCAAAGATATGTTATTCCAACAGAGAGACGGACATCGAAAAATATAATTTTTATCGTGCCTAAACCCAATATTAACATATTTCCAATTCTTTTATTGTTTAATTTTAAATTTATCAAATTTTACTCATAGCAGTCCTCACAACGACCAAAACAAATGTTTCATATACGTTTTGGTTTATTCTCTGAATAAGATTTCATTTTGTATATGTCTGCATTTGTATTAGTGTATAATTTTCTATTTTATTATATATTATTAAATATATGCTATATATTATTTACTATGTTGATGATTTTGTGGTTCAATAACAATTGTAAATGTTTCAAAATTATGGATAATAATAACAGTTATTTATGTGTATGTATAGAAATCTTGCAACTTTAAATAGTAAAACAAGTAGAAATAAAACCATAAATAAATTCATATATGAATTTATTAAATGTGTACAAAGTGACAAAAATTTATGGAATTTTAATATAAATGCAATTTAGTGTAAAGGTTTTAATTTGAACAGGTCAGAAAATTAATTAAATATTTTAAAAATTTAATCACCAACTATCACGGTACACGGAGTTAAACAGTTTTCGATGTTTTGTGTAGAAAAACAGTGCACACTTTAAGGATCAAGGACACATGTGTTTTTTTTTTAATTTTTTTTTTAATTTTTTAAAAATACACTCAAAATAAATTCTCTGTCCAATCAGCAGAAAAATCTGCTGAAAATACACCCATTTTGAGCCATATGAGAAATCTGCTGATTTTAGCAGACACGGTTTGCTAATTATCTGTCATAAGAGGTGAATAAATATAACAAGAAAAAAAAATACATACGCCGCCAGCCAGCATCGAGCTCGCCACCTTCCGATTTGAAAGTACACTTCTTAAACACTACGCTACGGAAGCTTATACTTTTATCTGGCGTTTTAGTTATTAAACATGTGTGTTGTTCGACAGCAGAGAAATCAGATTTTAGCAGAAATATCTGCTGATTTTAGCAGAAAAATCTGCTGATTTTAGCAGGACAATCTGCTGATTTGAGCAGAATAATCTGCTGATTTCAGCAGAACAATCTGCTGATTTCAGCAGAACAATCTGCTGATTTCAGCAGAGCAATCTGCTGATTTCAGCAGAACAATCTGGTTTGCTTTTTTTTTATATAAAAAAATTTCTTGAAAAAATAATGAAATTCAGCAAACAAAATCAGTATAAACATAGTAAAATGTCTGTTATTTTCTTAAACTGAATGACAGATATTTTAGTAAAAATATCCTTCTCAGCAGAACAATCTGCTAAAAGATTGCTAATTCAAAATGAAAGTCGTTTTACAGATTTTTCGACAGAGTTTTTCTTTTGAGTGTATCGAAAATCATTCGACTTAGTCTAAGATTCTGAAACATTTTCTTAGATATTTTTCATGAAAAATGTTGAGAAATTTTTTCTTGATAAAAACTCTAAGATTCTTAGACGGTCTTAGCTTCTAAAGAAATTTCGCCTAAACTCAGAAAAAAAATTAACTAAAAAATGGGAAAACTAACCAAATTCAAGGAATATTGCACTCAAAAGTAAAACTCTGTCAAAAAATCTGTAAAACGACTTTCAATTTGAATTAGCAATCTTTTAGCAGATTGTTTTGCTGAGAAGGATATTTTTACTAAAATCTCTGTCATTCACTTTAAGAAAATAACAGACATTTTACTATGTTTATACTGATTTTGTTTGCTGAATTTCATTATTTTTTCAAGAAATTTTTTTATATAAAAAAAGCAGAACAGATTGTTCTGCTGAAATCAGCAGATTGCTCTGCTGAAATCAGCAGATTGCTCTGCTGAAATCAGCAGATTGTTCTGCTGAAATCAGCAGTTTATTCTGCTCAAATCAGCAGATTGTTCTGTTAAAATCAGCAGATTTTTCTGCTAAAATCCGCAGATATTTCTGCTAAAATCAGATTTCTCTGCTGTCGAACAACACACATGTTTAATAACTAAAACGCCAGATAAAAGTATAAGCTTCCGTAGCGTACACTGAAAGAATTTTGTTCATTACGGCTATAAAAACGTACATTGATTCTATGAAAAAAATCATTAGAAGTGAGCCAATGATGCCCTTCATAGAATCTATGAATCAAATTCATAGAAACCAGAAACCTATGAAAAAGTTCATAGGCTATGGAAAAAAAAATATTATTCAATTCTATTTTTATTTATTTTATTATTTCAATTTTATTTTTTTTTTTATTTTTATTTATATTTATTATTTTATTTATTTACAATTTTCTATTTTTAAAAATTTATATTTTTTTTTTTAACTTATCCCCACCGAGATTCGAACATAGAACCTCTTGTTCGTGAAGATTAGTCTCTAACCACTTAGCTAAATTATAAAAACAAGTAACAACACTTAAAATCTATTTTGAATAATATTCTGCTAACATATTGAGTTTGTGTCTTTGCTCTGTCACAATGCTCTGCCAAAAGCTGTGTGTGTGTTTGTAGAAAACAAATATTTTGTGTATTTACAGAAATGAAGCGTTATAAAACCAAGCGTTAGTTGGCGAGATTTTTCTTCTTTGGTGGCGCTGATAGCTAAGGCGTCGACAATTACCACTTTAGCCGGTAGGTCTTGGGTTCGAGCCCCGGTCAGGGCAGCAATGAAATTTTTTTTTTAATGTTTTTTTTATTTTTTTTTATTTTTTTTTAATAAATTTATTCAACTGTTTTAATTATTGTAACATTATTTTAATTAAGTATTTAAAAAATTAAATGGCATATTGATGGCATTTTCTTCTATGAATGACATTCATTAATTCTATAAATTTTTTCTATGAATTTAATAAAATCTATGAATAAAATTCTATAAAATATTTCAGAATACTAATGAATATTCATTCAGCCATTGAATTTGGTTTTATGAAATTTGTTCATAGATATAATGAACAACAATTCTTTCAGTTTAGTGGTTAAGAAGTGTACTTTCAAATCGGAAGGTGGCGAGTTCGATCCTGCTGGCGGCGTATGTTTTTTTTTTTTTTCTTGTTATATTTATTCATCTCTTATGATAGATATTTAGAAAACCATGTCTGTTAAAATCAGCAGATTTCTCATATGGCTCAAAATTTTCAGAAGATTTTTCTGCTGATTGGACAGAGAATTTATTTTGAGTGTGACAATGATTTAGCTCCATTGCCATGTTTTCCGTCTTTTAAGTTCATATTTTTCTTAAAAATAAGGAAAGAAAAAAAATTAATATTATGCCAATTTGAACTAAAAAATGGGAAAAATTTTATTTCAATTTAGTTCATACACATTTGAGGACCCGATTGGGTGAAGGCCCCATTGGGTTCGGACCGATAGGTTCAGACCTTGATGAGCCCAGACCCAGTTGGGTTCCTTAAGAATCTTCATATTTTTTAATCCAAAATTTTTGTCCGTTTCGCTCTACCTTGCTTAGTTTTTGAGAATTTTAAAAACTTTATAACTTTAAAACTATTACTCGAAGAGCTTTTCGGTATTTGGCGGCCTTGTTCTCCGTATTAAGGGATACAAAAATGCTTTTAAACTTTTTGTTGTGTTGGCATTATTTAACGAGATATGAGTATTTTAAAATTTTCGGGAATGCCAACTTTTTTAAATTTAGGACCGGCGATACTATGGAGATTCAAAGAACCAAAAATGGCCTCCATTTTGCTCTATCTGGCTTAGTTTTCGAGATATCGCCATTTTAAGTTTTTGAAAAAAAATTTGCCCGAGTTAATAAAATTTTACTAAAATAGTGGAAAAAACTTCCTCAAATCTAAGAAAATTAACTAATTGGTAGAAAATTACGTCCTTAAACTAAAGAAGAGGAATATGTCTTAAAAATAAAGATTTTTGTCATATATTTAGGGAAAATTTCTTTGGCGGTAAGAATTTCTTCCATGTATTTGGGAATTCCATTTAAGGAAAATATTGGACTATTTAACAGTACATGAACTTAAATTTTTTCCTAACACTTAAGAAAATTTCCCAACTTTTAGTTAAATTTAACTAAGTTGTGGGAAAATTTATAAACTATTTTGAAGAAAATTTTTCCAAAGTTTAAGTTAAGTCTTTTTTTTTTGAGTGTATCTAAGATTCCGAGATGTTTTTAATATAGAAAAAGGATTAATTTCCTTTAGAAAATAACCCACACACCCTTCTTCAAGCAAGTTAAAGTTTGATGGTGAAAAATCGGTTAATGGCATTTCATTCCTCTTTAATTAGTACTTTAAAAATCGTCAACACGAAGATCCTATCTGATCCCTGTTTTTAAGTTATTGTTATATAATTACACTGTTCGACAAAGAAACCCTTCCAGTGAAATATCCAACTGATTCGTGTAGATGTTGCTCTCCCGATCTTAAATCTCAATCCAATTTTTCTGGCACATACCGTTTTTAAGATATTCGCTGTTAAAAAGTCATTGGAAATCTTATATAAGGTAGAACAAAGCATTGTGCTCAAAATAAATTATCACCAGGAAACTTTTGTCAATTTTTTGTAAGGGAATATATTTTTTTCTTCCGATTTTAAAAGTCTAGACAAATTTATGCCTCTAGGGCAATGGTTCCCAACCTTTTTTACGCCACGCCCCACTTTTAATGTAAAAAAATTGCCTTGTCCCCCCTTCACTCAAGAAAAATTTGTTAATTTTCTAATGTTTGTTTCTAATGAAAAATTTCTACAGGTTCAGCAAAGTTTTTGTAAAATAAGCATTTAAACTAAGTTTTTAGTAAAAATTTTAAGCAATTAACAAAATTTTTGTAGTAAATTTTGCTAAAAAAATAGTTTTTGTAGTTAATTTGACTAAAAAAAATCTTGAAAATTTGCTCGTTGCCCCCCTGGAACCTTGAATTTGCCCTCCAGTGGGGCGAGAATCAAAGGTTGGGAACCATTGCTCTAGGGGTACAATTTATGATGTAGGTACCGTTCGAATTCTTTTTGAAAGTCTCGGGAAACATTTTCTGGCTTTTGTTGGTTATAGATAGCAATATATATATTTTTTTTAATTTCTAATTATCCTTTATTTAAATGCCCAACTATAACATTTTCATCATCCTTCCCAAAAAATTTACCACTAACAATTATATTTCCATACCATATTTTTAAGACAGACATATTAGCCAATCCAATATATATCATCAGTTTAAGCTTTAGTGTTAAATAAACAAAGCATTTATTTATATTAAAAATACACAAAAGTGAAAGGTGGCATTATAAAAGTAACTGACTGCCTGACAGAGATGACAACGTAAAACTAAATCCGTTTAAGCAGACACAATCAAAACTTAACAGGACGAATGTTTCAAATAGATACACATACAAATAATACAAAAATAAAAAATAAAAAAATACTAGCCTCTAGCATTTAGTTGACGCGTCAGTGCCAATTTTTAGTAAATTCAAACGCACACATAACCACATCTAAAATCTACTATCACAAATACACTAAATAAATACATACATCTAAAGCTGGTTTTACAAATACTAAAATAATAAATATTAAATACTTTTGCAATATTTTAATACATTTTTTAATATCCACGCCTGCAAAAGTGGGCGAAATGAATTATTTAATCAATGCAACTCGACACAAATTTGACCAATTTTTCAATATTCAATTTTAAAAAATTGAAAAACCAAAAAAGCAATTATTTAGTTCCATATATTCAGTTCCATATATTGATATTCAGAAATTCATGGGAGACATGTTTTTTTCGCTGGACATTTGGTGTGGAATGCCTCATATGTGTCCCCCTCAACCCTACATGTAATTACAAAACTTAGCTTAACTCTTCGGTGAAAAAAATCATATCATAATATAAGTCGCCCTAAGTGGCAATCAGTATCTTTGGAAAAATGGCAACACCTAACATTTGTGTCTAAAATATAGACCATGTCTGGCAATGTTTGCAAAAATAAGTACTTAGATCAGAATTGATGAAGGAGAGGAAGAAGGATAATGATTACTAAAAATAAAAATTTGTTTACACATTACAATAACAAGTCTTCTGTGAGAAAAAACAACAGCAACAACTACACTCGAATTGAAAAAATCAGATTTAGTTGATACTTGCTTAACAGCCTACTTGGCGTATCGGTCTAGAGTGATTGTACGTTACAAGCAGTTAATAGCAAAGTATTACAGATGATGATGAGTTCAATTCTTGTCGGCTGCGATCTGTAAATAATTTTCACATATAGAGTTTTATTGACTATTAACTAAATAAATTTGACATTAAAAGTTTTTCTGAAGATTATTATAACTGGATAATATGAAACTAGTAAGAAACAAACCAGGATGTCTAAATTTTTAGAAAAATTAAAATTTTTCTTTCACACTTTTCTCAATTCAAAACCATATATAACAAATCAAAAAATTATAATACATAATTATAATTAGAGCCTGAGCTCGACTGTCTTTACAGAAAACGAAAAAAATCATTGTTTTTAGAAATGTTTTCGGAAATATGTTTTCTGAAAAAAATTTTGAAAGTAGGATTCTGGAAAAGTACTTTTTGGAAATTCCGTTTCTTAAGAGATAATAAAGTGTACTTTTGGTACTTTTGGTATTTCCTGAAATATGGTTCTAGAAACTTGAAATTTGTAATGTAGGATCCTTTAAAGGAAAAACACTCTGGAAAAGTGCTTTTTGGAAAAAAGTGTGCTTTTGGTACTTTTAATATTTCGGAAAATAATGATTTGGTATGTAGGTTTCTTCGGTGAAAAGAATCATACTGGAAAATGTACTTTTTGGAAATTCCGTTAGTACTTTTTATGTTTTCTAAAATAAAATAAAAATAGAAACCTGAAATTTGGAATATAGGATTCTGGAAAAGTACTTTTTAGTAATTCTATTTCTAAGGCTGGTTAAAAGGATAAAAAAATATACTTGTGGTACTTTTTATATTTGCTGAAATAATGGTTGTAGAAACTTGAAATTTGGAATGTAGGATCCTTTGGTGAAAAAACATTCTGGAAAAGTACTTTTTGAAAAAGTGTGCTTTTCGTACTTTTAATATTTCCTGAAATAATGATCCTAGACACTTGAAATTTGCAATGTAGGATTCTTCGGTAAATAAAATCAATCTGGAAAATGTTCTTTTTGGAAATTCCGTTAGTACTTTTTATGTTTTCTAAATAATGGTCTAGCAACTTTAAATTTGAAATGTAGGGTTGTTAAAGGGATAAAAAAATATACTTGTGCTACTTTTTATATTTGCTGAAATAATGGTTCTAGAAACTTGAAATTTTGAATGTAGTATCCTTTGGGTTAAAAACATTCTGGAAAAAGTTCTTTTTGAAAAAGTGTGCTTTTGGTACTTTTAATATTTAAGAAAATAATGATTCTAGACACTTGAAATTTCAAATATAGGATTCTTCGGTAAAATAAAATCATTCTGGAAAATGTAATTTCCGTTAGTACTTTTTATGTTTTCTAGTGTAATGGTCTAAAAACTTGAAATTTGGAATGTAGGATTCTGAAAAACTACTGTTTGGAAATTTCGTTTCCAAGGGTGGTTAAAGGAATAAAAAATTATACTTGTGGTACTTTTTATATTTGCTGACATAATGGTTCTTGAAACTTAAAATTTGGAATGTAGGATCCCTTGGTGAAAAACCATTCTGGAAAAAGTACTTTTTGAAAAAATGTGCTTTTGGTACTTTTAATACCCTGTACCACAGTGTGGTGTAGGGTATAAAAACCAAGAGAAGTACATATTTTAAAATTAAAAACTTTAGGTTAAAAAGTGGTACCTAAATTGATAAAACTTGGGTAAAAAGGTACTATTTATATCTCTAAGATAAAAACATTAGCATTTCTTTATTTCTTTAACGAATGCTATATGGAAACTCAAATAGAACGAAATAATATAAAACTGGAAACGAAACGGGGAACAAAATGGAATGAAGCAGGGAATGATATGGAATGATCAGTTTTTTTTTTTTTTTAATTTTTTACACTCAATTATTTTTTTTTTAATTTTTTTTCTTATAAATACCCTACACCACACTGTGGAACAGGGTATAATAAGTTTGTGCTGATGTTTGTAACTACCCGAAATATTGGTCATAGACCCACTTTTAAGTATACCGATCGACTCAAAATCAGTTTTTGAGTCGATTTAATCAATTGACTTGAAATTTTAAACTTAAGCCTCTCTTGGCCCAAGGATGAAGCCTAATGAAATTGGAAAAAACGGTCCATGATTAGACCTAGACCCCATACAAAGTTCCTCTTTAGTTTTGGCTCATATGACTCCAATATCTTGTCGATACCTCGTGTTTTGTCCTTACATATCACCATTCCGAGTTTTAAAGGAATCGGAAAAGTTCTTCTTGTAGCCCTCATGCAAACCACCTTCCCGATTTTCACATAAATCTCTCAATTTACTTGAAAATAGAAAATATCTAATTAAAATTTGATTTGTTACACGTACTATAATAGCCTTATCAAATCTGATTACCATCGGACCATTTTTGGACTAAGGCCCCATGCCAAAATTTTGCCTGATATTCACATAAAACGGTTTATTGGCAACAAATCGAAGCTTTTTTCACTCAAATTTGATTTGTGAGTGTTTTTTACACGTAATAAATATTTGACAAAATATAGATCTAATCAGGCCATTTTTGAACTTGGGACCCGTTTTTTCGGGAAACCCTGGGGTAGGGTATTATATGGTCGATCTTGACCGACTATAATTTTCCTACTTGTTTTTATCTATATTTTTTTCACTCAAAATTATTTTTATTCACTAATTTTTTTTTTTCATTCGAAATATGTTCCACTAATTTTTATATGGTATCCCATTATAAGGGCTCAAAAATGGTTAAAATATTTTTTTTTTGTAAATTAAACACCTTAATTTTATAACCATCAAGACTTTATTCTCTCATATCAATCAATTACCACTTTTAATATTTTATAGGAACGAACATGATAACGTGCCAGCGAAGTAATTTTAATTTTATTGTTTAAAATTTTCTAAACAGTTTTTTGAAAGACTTAAACGTCCACAATTAAATAAAACTAAATCTACACAGGGAAACATTTTTGAAATCGGGACTCCAATCCTTATACTTTTATAATCTGTTATTTAATATTACCGGTAACGAAGTTCCGGAGGGCGTGCTTGTTTAACACTACACCACTCTGTGGTACAGGGTATAATGAGTTTGTGTTTGTGTAACTACCCGAAATATTGGTGCTAGACCTACCTTCAAGTATACCGATCGATTTAGAATTACTTTTTGAGTCGATTTAGCGTTGTCCGTCCGTCTGTCTGTCCGTCCATTTGTCCGTCTAACGGTTTAAGTACGATGCAGGTTGCAAATTTCAATCAATTAACTTAAAATTGTAAACTTAAGCATATTTTGGCCCACGGACGAAGCCTATTGAAATTGGAAAGAAATCGGCCCATGTTAAGACCTATCCCTCTTACAAACGCCCCATTTGAATTTGGCTTAAATGACTCTAATTACCGTAATGTAATAGATATTTTACAGGTAATCAAATTTTATATGCACAAATCATCATTCGAAATTTCAAAGGAATCGGGTCAGTCCTTCTCGTAGTCCCCATACAAACCACCCTCCCGATATTCACATAATTCCCTCAAAATTCATAAAAATCGGAAATATTTGATTAAATTTTGTCTGTAGTTATTAAATTTGTACTTCATAAGCTAAGTAAATCGGAATATAATTGTACCATTTTTGGACTTAGTCTCCCATATAAAAATTTCGGCTGATATTCAGTTAAATCGGTCTATTGGAAAAAAACAAACCAATTCTACTAAAATTTGATCTGTGTGTGTTTTATACACCATATAAATTTCTAACAACAGATAGATCAAATCGGTCCATGTTTAGACTTGGGACCCATTTTCCGGAAAACACTGGTGTCGGGTATTATATGGTCGGTCTTGACCGACTATAACTTTCTTACTTGTTTTATTATTAATATTTTTATGTTTTAATTAAAATTTTTATTGTTTTTTAAAATAATATCAATTAAATTTTTAATTAAAATAATTAATTGTTTAATTAAATTTTAAACTTTATTTTAAATAAACTTTATTTTAAATAAAATTTTTATTGTTTTTTAATTTAATATTAATTAAATATTTAATTAATATAATTAATTGTTTTTTGTAACAGATTATTTCTGCTTGATTTAAAAAAAAAAAAAAATTTGGCGGGCGGTAATTCGATAGGTTACACCATGGAGTAAAGAATATCAGAGATTTTGATAGGCCCCAAAACAATATGTCACTTCATATAAATTGGTTCTCTTAATGTTTAAGAGAGTTTTTACATGCAAAAGCAAAGGCAACACTAAGAGAACCAACTTATTGAGAGAGGAAATTAAATGGTAGTCAACCAACCTAATACCCACTGGGTTACACACGGAATAACATAGAGAGTATACTAGGGTGGCTCGTTTTTGGGCTTTTCTCTCTGATCAAATTCTAATACCCGCCCAAAAACGAGCCACCCTAGAGTATACCCCTATAATGTTGTTGGACGATATAAATAATAATGTAAGCCCAGGAACAAGTGTACCAGGACTTTATATCCAACAGCAAAAAATACAGAATAAAAAACAAGTAAGAAAATTATAGTCGGTCAAGACCGACCATATAATACCCTACACCAAGGTTTCCCGGAAAATGGGTCCCATGGATCGATTAGATCTACATATATGTTGTAAAACCTTTAATAAGTGAAGAAAACACTCACAAATCAAATTTGAGTGAAATAGGCTTCTATTTGTTGACAATAAACCGCTTTAACTGAATATCGGGCGAAATTTTCACAAGGGGCCTGAGTCCAAAACTGGTCCGATGATTATCAGGTTTGATAAGGTTATTTAAGTACGCGTTTAACATACAAAAAAAAAATTTTAATTAAATATTTTCTATTTTCATGAAATTTGAGACATTTATGTGAAAATCGGGAAGGTGGTTTGTATGGGGGCTACAAGAAGAACTGGTCCGATTTCTTTGAAATTCGGAATGGTGATATGTGAAGACAAAACATGTTTACCATCCAAATTTCAAAGCGATACCTTCTAAAATACGGTTATTAGAGTCATTTGAGCCAAAACTAAAGAGGACCTTTGTATGGGGGCTAGGTCTAAATATGGACCGATTTTTTCCAATTTCAATAGGCTTCGTCCTTGGGCCAAGAGAGACTTAAGTTTCAAATTTCAAGTCAATTGATTAAAAATTGCGACCTGTATCGTGTTTACACCGTTTACATGGACAGACAGACAGACAGACAGACAGACAGACAGACAGACGGACGGACGGACGGACGGACAGACGGACGGACGGACGGACGGACGGACGGACATCGCTAAATCGACTCAAAAAGTGATTCTGAGTCGATCGGTATACTTAAAGGTGGGTCTAGGACCAATATTTCGGGTAGTTACAAACATCAGCACAAACTCATTATACCCTGTACCACAGTGTGGTGTAGGGTATAAAAAATTCAACACAAAAGACATAAACTACCAAAAGATAAGTCTGTTTGTTTGTTTGTATTGGTGTAGGGATAAATGTATCACATCTTTAAATGGCTGTTGGCATTTGGAAAATCTGTTTGCGAATCGTTAGTAAAACCCAAAGTACAAAGCCAAAATAAATCCTTAACGAAAGTCAAACTGCAACTTAACTCAACTGAGCTCTCAAATTCAAATCAGTTTTCACTATGAATGTTTGTATGGATGTATCAGTGTAGTGGTTTTCATGTTAAAATTTCATGTTCCACTACTACATACAACTCACTACTTCATAGAAAATCTATACTGTATATTCACACATCACAGGATGTGATGTGTCACTAAGAAGAGCCAAAAACAAAGAACGAGAAGAACAAAAAAAAATATCAAAATCAAACTCAACTCAATAAATGAATAGATTGAACTTATAATACATGACATACAGAATGATAGATACTTACTTTCCAAGTATTTGGTATTACATTTTTTTGTCCTTTTTTTGTAGTTATAACAACTCCATTTCTAGTCTGCTTTATAGGATTCCATAGAAGTTACTGATACAGCTGATGTAGAAACGAAATGGGAGAAAAAATAGTTAATTTTGACTTTGTGGCACGAGTATCAATAGCAAGCAGCAAAGAGCCATGCATAACCTCAGGTGCAAAAATGTTTGGCATACAATGCAAATAATAGTGAATTGGCACATAAAATAAGAAAAAAAAAAGAAAAAAAAATAATTTAATATCTATTGAACAGATAGACAAAAAGATGGAAAATTATAGTCGAAAAAAAAAAATCTCAAAATATCACATTTGTCTTTGATGTTGTCATCCTACAACTACCCCTTATTAAAGAGATTAAACACAATTTAAGCGGCTAGCGAAAATAGGACGGAAAATATTTGATGCAGATTTTATACCCTCAACCCTAGTATGGCGGTATACTTACTTTGTAAGAAAACTAAACCACTAAAATTAAAAAAAGTGATTTAAAAAAAAAAAAAATAAAAAAAAATTCCGAAAGAATTTTGGTTTGCCGTCATTCTTTTTTCAAAAAAATTTTTATTTTTCAAAATGTTAATTTTTTTTTGATTTTTTATGCAATCAAAACAATATTTTTAAACATATTTTTGAACATATTTTTAGCAGATTGTTTTGTAATTTTACAGAAATAGTTTTCTGTGATCTTTTCTTTTAAATTTGACTAATATTACCGCTCAGCACTCATTTTTCGGTTTGAATTCTGATGATCAATTTAAGTAGTCTTTGCTCTCCTGATTTCAAATCTGTTCTCAAAATATTCCCATCACATCTAGATTTTTAGTTTTTCACACTTGAAAATGAACAGCAGCCATTCAGTGGAATACAAATCTGGTATAAAGCGCAATACTGGAATTTGTCTATGGTCTCCAACATAGGAAACCATTTTTTTATACCCTCCACTCTAGTGATAGAGGGTATATATAAGTTTGTCATTCCGTTTGTAACACATCGAAATATTGGTCTAGGACCCCATAAAGTATATATATTCATGATCCTTGATCGATTTTAAGTCGATCTAGCCATGTCCGTCCGTCCGTCCGTCTGTCTGTCTGTCCGTTGAAAACACGCTAACTTTTGAAAGACTTTACGGAGGCTCCTGAAGTTTGACATATATGTTCTCCATTTACCGGGTCAGGTTAGTATTGCAATCCAGCGAAATCGGTCCAGTGGTTCAAAAGTTATGAGCAAAAGAGTAAATTTCGGCAAGGGTATTTTTCGAATTTACAAGATTAAAACCACTATAACTTTCGAAAGACAATTCTGAAGGGGCTGAAGCTTAGTATATATATTTATCGTTTCCCAAGGCTATTTGGTTTTGAATTTAAGCAAAATCGGTTCAGTGGTTCAAAAGTTATAAGCAAGACACTGAATTTCAGATTTGTTTCACCTTAAACTGTTGAAAACTCGTTAAACAAGTTTTAAAAGCATGGTGAAATACCAGTTTTTTGAAACTTGTTGTTGTTTGTTTTCTTGTCGTGGGGTGCAGTTTAGTTGTTAGACAAGTAAATATTTGTTATTGTTTTGTTATTGTAACTGTATGTAACGGTGTATAGTAAGAATTTTTGGAAAAAAATCAAATGAAGTAAACTAAAAAGTGGGAAATATGTGAGATATTTTTTTTTGTATTGCATAGAGGTATAAAACAACAAAAATATTTTACAAAGTAATTTTGTTACTCAAAGAAATTGTACACTAAAAAAACTATTTATTTAAATGTATACATAATTTTCTTTTTAATGAAATGTCACACTCAAAAAAATGCTGACAGTCAAGAAAATTTTACACTCAAAAAAATTTGATTGATTAAAAAAAAGTTTTGCTCAATATAATATATGTATTTCTAATAAAAAATTTGTGATGTAATTTTTTGAAATTTTTTTAGAAAATTACTATCTGATGACATTGTGGAGGGTATTCATAGATTCGACCAAGTCGAACTTAATTTTTCTACTTGTTTTAAATTATTGTGTTTGGTTGGGTTTCACTTGCGTTTTGAAATGATACTGTTAAAATTATCATTTTTGTAAAATTTACCTTAGTTTTTTAAAGAAAAACTAAAAAACAAAACATTTTACAAACCAAAGTTTTCTGTGTTATTTTTCGTATAAACCGGAAGATATTTTTAATGGTTTTAAAAGTCTATAAGAAAGAATGAACTTTTTCCTAAATTTTGAGCTCATCACAGTAAAGATTGATCATCCGGTTTTTGTTTAGAGCCTTCTATAAAATGGTGCTTTTTCTAATTTTTTTCACTGTGTTTTTTTAAAATACATGTTTGGCCAATAATAGTGCAACAACTTCAAATTTTTGTTATCATATTTTTGAGATCATAGTTCAATTCTACTCTAACGCTTTATACCAGATTTTTATTCCACCTAACGGATGCATTATTTCACATTTTAAACCGCGAATAAGCACAGATTTGGAATCAGCGAGTCAAAATCTTTAAGAATTGTCTATCAAACTTTAAACCTGAGCCAAAAACTTTCAATTTGTTGAGCGGTGTAATTAGCAAAACAAAAAAAATTTTAAATAGTTTTTATGAAAACAAATTTTTTAAAAACATTTTTTTTTTTTAGAAAATGTCTTAGCAGATTTCTCTGTTGCTTTGACAGATTTCTCAGCTGATTTTACCATAATAATCATGACACACCCTAAAAAAATGAGTCCAGTTTCCTACTATAAATTTTGTAAATTTCATCAAATTCAAAAAATATACAATAAATTTAGTAAATTTCCAATATTTTTAAGTAAAATTACGCAATTTGTGTAAATTTACCCAATTTATGGTAGAAAACTGAAATCATTTTAATTAGAGTGCACATTTTAATTAGAGTGCAATGACTGGTGTAGGGCATTAAATCGTTATTTTGGACTATATATTTTTAATTTTTGGTTGACTTTTTAATTAAATTACGCCGTCTGAGTAAAATTACTTAACTTTTAGAAGGTGAATATGGTAAATTAAAAAAAAAACTTTATTTAGGCTGAATGTCGAATTTTTCACAAAAAATGTCCTCGTCATTCAATTTGCTTGATCACCTAGGGAATCGATATCAAATTTTGTTCATTTATCCAGCAATTTTTCGATTATCGCCCAAATTGTGATTAAACTCTCCCAAACAGAAAAGCATATTGCTGATGTCGTAACAATGTCTTTGTCATAGTTTTTTTTTATTACATCCATATGGATGAGTAAAATATATTTCTATATGAAATTGATTGGTTTAAAGCTTAGACTAACTAATGAAACTATAAATCATAAAATCAAACACACAGACAATCAGACAGACACATTTGTCACAAAACCAGTGAGTTTTCGCGACTGGATTTGACTTTAATACATAAAGTTTAAATTTAAGAAAATGGAGATTTCTTAAAGAAATAGAAATATAAATTGAATATTCCCGAGTAAAAATTTTTATATGATGCAATACATAATGATATATAACACAATATATATTTATACGCAATTTAATCCGAATAATGGTGGATGTTTTTGCATTAAAAAAGATCAACTTGTATAAAATATGATTCGATTTTATTCGAGTTTTGACCAGGCATTGCCATATTTCATTGGATCCAATTAGATCTAATTGCATAAAAACATAAAAAATCTTGGTGCGTTTTGGTTTGGGTGAGTTACACCACAGGTCAACGATACATTCACCAAACATATAATTTTCTAAAACAAAAAAAATGTTTGGGTACGCTTCGAACCAGATAGGTGATATACATAACCCTAACAAGGAAATGTTTAGGAACATTTTAAAAGTTTCTTATACTTTGCTTAAAAAACTTAGAACATTTTTGGTTAATTGGAAACATTTAATTGGAAACATTTATATATGGAACAGAATAAGCTATATATAATTTTATATTAAATTATACAGAAAAACAAATTTTGTATTGGCCCTTATATTATTTCATATATTTATATCAACCGTATACCTTTTAATCCGAATCATGATTAAATTATATATTACAACATATGACTGCATTTAAAAAAATTAGAAAATACCTCACAGGATGTATAATCATATATGATTTATTATGTTTGTATCAAGTTATATATTGTTATATATGTTTATTTTTACTCGGGTTAGTAGAAAAGTAATGAAACGGAGTGATGAGTTTAAAATAAAAGTAACATTTTTAAATAACACAACAAATTAGAAAAAATGTTAACGAGACATCTAATATTTTGGCCAGGGCATCTTACTGAATTCTGCTTCACGAAAAACTCGGTCCACGTTTACAATTAACCCCTATGCAATCGTTCACTTCATATTTGAGTTAAATGGCCTGACAACCCTAAATTAATAGTTTGTATTTCTAAATCAAAATTTAAAATTTTAACGGGAAAGTTTTCCTTTAAACCACCCTCCCAATATTTAGATTTAAATTTTGTTTTACTCGCACATGTACCTACTTTTAAAACCAAATTCAATTCGCTTAAAATCAAACAGTTTTTCAATTTATTGATTGTCCCTTTACAAATTATACCTGATATTCACTAAAAAACTTTTTTAACTCAAAATTGGTCTATTACGAAAATCAATAATCTGACTAAACATTGATCCAACCGGCCAATACTTAGCCTGGAATCCATTTTTCAGCAAGCACTGGTGTAGGGTATCTGGTTGGTCTTTTCCGACTGTAATTTTCTATCTTGTTTTTTTATTATGTTATTTCACAGAAAATAAACCTAACAACATTTTTACTTTAGTTATATGTACTATCGTTGATATGTAAGTACCCAGCAAAAACATGGTAATGAGTTGTGAAAAGTAATCATTACCAAGTACATTATTTATAATGAGTACCCATTACCAGTAACATTATTTTAAGCCCAAAAGTAACTACTTCTCAGTAATATGTTATAAAAGCACCTCTAAGTAATAATATCTTCTTGCACTTGCAGTTTTTAACCTTTACAATTCAATTAACTTAAAAAGTACTTAAAAACTTAATAAAAATTACGCAATTTTTAAGTTTTAATAAAAACAAGTTAAATTTTAAAAGTTTTAATTAACTAATTATTTTACTTCTTATTGGTAATGGGTTTTTACTCCTTATTTGTAATCCGAGGCAGTAACTACTTATTTATCTCCATACTCTTCACTAGTTATTTTTGTCTCACGCCCTTGTTAAAATAATTAGTGTTTCATTCAATAAGTAAGTAGTGATAAACATTTGTTTCGGATTACAAAACCCATTACTAGTAATGTCAGTTTTTGCTGGGTAATAACATGTATAAACATGATCGTAATTCTTAAATATTTATAGCTTAAGTGAATCTCCAGCAGCAGTTTTACACATAAAACTAATACACTCAACCTCTACCTTTACAGTGGAAACGTTCAGAATCGGAAACATACTTTATAAAGGAACAGAGAGAAAATATGGTTGTGATAACCATATTTAAATTATATCATCACAAAGAAAAAAAAAACATGGTTGGGGTGATCATAACAGAAGAGAGTCTGAGTATGATTGATATTAGAGACGGGCGCGTGAGTAATTTTTGACTCACACTCACGACAGGAATTTTTAAATCACGCACACTCACTAACGAGCATATTTTTTCTACTCACACTCACTCACAATCACGTGAGTAAATTTAATACAACTCACACTCACGTGCACTCACGCAAGCTTCACTCACACTCACGTTGACTCACACTCACAAAACTCTTATTTATACAAAAAAAATTTCAAAAACTAAAATTTCAAAAATCTTTCAAAAATTTAAAGTTCAGCGAACTTTTACAGTTTTTGTTTTGCATTTTTCGGGACGAAATCTTAAGTTACGCCAAATTTTACAATTTTTTTGTTGCTTTTTTGGTACGAAAGGAAATATGAAGAGAAAATAAATCACGCAAACTCACGCAAAAAAATTGACTCACGCACACTCACTCACGCAAAAATCTTACTCACGCACACTGACTGACGCAATTCTTTTCTCCACTCACACTCACTCATAATCACGTGAGTAAAATTGAATCCAGTCACACTCACGCGTGAATCACGTGAATTACGCTCTAATCTGCTCATGTGCCCATCTCTAATTGATATTATCTTAAAAAAAAACTAAAGCATGCTTTATGGCGCATATTAAAAACCAAGTGAACAAATTAAATTGGGCATGGCTATATTTACGAATATCTTCCAAATTGCCCAAGACATTTTGAATACAAATGAATTTAAGTGCAAAAACATTTTCGATACTTCGAGAACTTAGGACAACAAGATTCTATTTGCTTAAGGAAATAGGCACAAATAGAACCTTGTTGCCCCAAGGTCGCGACTTATTAACTTTTAGAAAAATTTAAATTTTAGTAAAAAAATATGCTTGCCAAAGGTTTTCAAAGCGTGTTTACCGTTTTTTAAACATGTGTGTTCAAATCGAATGAAAACCATATTAAATTTACGCGTTTTCTTAGAATATACATATTTACTATATTTAACCCCTTAGGTAGTCCCCATACACTTTTTTATATTTTTTATAAATTTGTTTTATGAAATCAGCTCCTACCGATACCATAGTGCTCTTAGGGTGGCAATAAATAAAACCGACCACATAAATTTTTACCCTCCAACATTTTTTTAGAACCGTATCTTCACTCGACAATGAGGCTCTCATACAAAACGCAATTTTGTATAAAATCTGCTACTACAGCTCTAACTGCTCCAAGGGTGCCCCTTGAGATGTTAAATGTATGACCGATCTCCAATATTTTTTCAACCCCTACATTTTCTTAGAATATACCCACTCTCTATTTTTTTACAGAATCAACTACTATTGCTCCCATGCTGGCTTCTAGAGGATAAAATGTAAAATTAACTATCATTAGTTTTTCTGCAACATTTTTTTGAAAATACCAACCCTTTGAAGACTTTTTTTTTTTTAATTTTGTACGGAACAGAAAAAAAACTTTTATCATGAAAATACCACTGCGTGACAAAACTAACCACTATTTTAGAAAACAAGAGGTACGACAAACATTTCTATGTATTTCGAGCATGCTGAATCGAATGGCGTACTCCGTTTTTCGATGTATGGTACAGTTTTCTTGCAAAATGTCATTAAAGATTGGCTGATTTTCAACTGATTTTTTAACAAAAAAATTTCCAAAGCTAATGATTTTTAAATTTTATGGATGGAAAACAAAGAAATAACTATAATATTTCTAATGTAAATTTGGTTAAAAGTCTTTCATATTAAGCATTAAAATCGCGGATTTCTTCATTTTTTTAAGTTTTCGCGAAATCAACCACTAAATTGGTCTCTGATTAAAAACTTGCATTTTGTATTAAACAATGAACTAACCCAAAATTTGTCCAAAAAAGTTTTCATTTGCAAAAGTTATCTTAACAAAAACTATAATTATTGTATGGCAAACACTGAAATAATAGTTTTAGTTAAGAAAACTTTTGCAAATGAAAACTTTTTTGGCCAAATTTTTGGTGAGTTAGTTGTTTAAGGTTCCCACATTATATACTAAAAGATGGAACCTTAAATCATCTCATAAAGTGATGCTGCCATATACAAAAAAACGAATTTTGCGCGATTTTTATCATGATGGTCCACATAACATAGCTGTTTTTTTTCCCACTATTCGTATTGTTAAGGATGTCTTTTTGATTCACCAAAAGCAATTTTTTTTATCAAACACCAATTTGGCTGTTAATTTCGCGAAAACCTTAAAAAATGAAGAAATTCGCGGATTTAAGGGCTTAAGTTGAAAAGCTTTAAACCAAATTTGCATAGGAAATATTGCTCGAAGTCATATCTTTGTTGTCCATTCCATAAAATTTATTATTCACTTTGCAATTTTTTTTGTTAAAAAAATGGATCAAAATCAGCAAATCTTTAACAACATTTTGCAAGAAAACTGTACCATACATCGAAAAACGGAGTACGACATTCAAATCAGCATGTCCGAAATATATAGAAATGATGTCGTCACTCTTGTTTATTTTTTAGTGTTCCGCAGTGTACTTTTTAAGTAATGTCGAAATAATAACTAATATTTAAAGCTAAAAAAGTTATTTTGACATTGTTTTTTTACGTCAAAAGCGACAGAAAAACTACAAAAACTAACGCAAAAAAATAAACTCACGCACGCTCACGTGAGAAAAATAAAATTTCACTCACGAATGAATGATCATAAGCTAGTCCAAAAATCTGTAACAATAAAAATAAAATTTTTTTGAGAGGAAGACATTTGAAAAAATATGTAAATGTTGTCACCAATTTTAATGAGTAGGGCAAGTACTTTCATGAAAATGCATATTTTTACTTAGCATTGTAAACATAACATTATTTAAATATCTATCGAAATCAATGAATTTGCAATAAAATGGCATTGATTTGTAGTTGCATATTTTTGCATATTTTGGTATGGATGCATATTTTTGCATATATTCATATTAATTTGCCGTTTTTTTAATTTCATCAATATTTTTTCAAAACTTCCTTAGGAAAATTCAAATTTCTTATAGAAAAATATATATATTTATAGAAATCTTATTCTAATGCATTTTTTATAGAAAATTTATTCTGGAAGTATAATTTTTAGATTCTGAGAAATGTTTCCTATCCCGAGTAAAAATTTTCTGGTCTAATCATATATAATTTGATACAATCTTATATGAGTTAATATGCTTCCGAATAAATTTATATAAAATTGTATCTATCACTTTGATACGGTTGATCCACTTTATATGGTTAGATATTGCTCCATATATGATTAGATTCGTATTTTGGTTTTGCTCATCAAATTATATAAAAATTGATATTATAAGATCAATTTGATCTAATTAGATTTGACCAAATTCAGGATCAAATTGTATCAATTTTTATATTTTTTGATCTAAAGTAATACAATTAGATATTATTTGATACAACCATTTTACGGATCAAATTAGATCTATTCAGTAAAATTAGCATAATATTTTTACTAGGGATATAAAATGTTCCTATTTTGAGACATTCTACTAATCGTAAAGAAAAAAAATGTTTTCGAATAAGAATTAAGATTTTATTACAGGAAAATTGCGTTTTTATTTTGCTTACACTCAGAAAATTACGTAAGTTACTACATGTTAGTTGTTTGTATATTTTACAGTAGTAAGTTGTTTTCAACTACAAAGTCAGTTGTTTTTGTATGAAAAATATCAAACAACTATTTCTGTTAGTTATTTTAAGTAGTTTTTTTTGAATAACTAACAAAAAAGTACTGTGATGTAGTAACAGTTATTTAAAGTAGTTAATTTTATTTTTTATCTCTGAAAAATTTTCAAAGTTTTTTTTCCAAAAAATAAAAATAAATTTTAATTTTTTTTATTTTTCACCCCTTTTTTTTTAAAAAAAAAAAAAAAACTTTGAAAAAATTTGGTCTTCAAATTTTTTTCTGAAAAATTTTTTGAAAAAAAAATATATTTATTGATTATTTTATTTTTACTACATTTTAGTTGTTTTGACTACAAATGTAAGTAGTTTTTACTACTTAAGTCAGTTGTTTTTTTTGTCAGTTAAAATAACTAACATTGTTAGTTGATTTAACTGAAAAAGTAGTTGACCCCAAAACAACTTACAAAGTAGTTATTTTAACTGACATTTTCAGTTGATTTTACTAACATAATTTTTTGAGTGTATAGTTAGGGTAAGGTCTTTTAGTTAATTTTTTGACTTGAAAATCGTAAAATTACGAAAAAAGCGAAAAAAAAGATTGTAAAAATAAATCATTTTTTTTTAGAAAAAAGAACAAAATAAGTTTTTAAAAAAAAAATGTTCTACAAATAGATTGTATATATTTATATTTTTATTTTTCTTCTATAAAATTTTTTAATTCAGAAATATTCAGTGACTCTAAAGAAAAAACTTCTCAAGTAAAAAAATATTTTAATTAAAAATTGTTTCACTCAAAAAAAAAACATTTTTAAGAATTGTCCAAAGTATTGGATAAAGCCTAATTTATATTAACAATTTATTTTTTTAGTAAAAATAATAATTTTTAGATGCATATTTTTGAAGTTTTTAGTGCATATTTTGGATTTTTAGATGCATATTAAAGGCACATATTTTCGATTTTTAGATGCATGAAAGTACTTGCCCTATTAATGAGTATTAAAGATCGAGCAGAGAGAAGAGTTAAAATGTATGAGTGTGATCACTTGCGTGAGCTATCACTGTTTTAAAATACATATTCAACTTAACACTTAGTTTTTTAATAGGCATTAGAATTTCATACAAACAAACTAAAAAAAAAACTTTCTATTTAACCACCCAGCATAATTGTCATCACCATAAAAATAACATAAAACTTTTTTATGACCCTTTCAATTCAGTGAATCCTTACACTAAATGTTTACCAAGTTCATTGTGATGGTTGTTAAATGTTAAAAAAAAAAAAACTATGATAGTATGTGTATTAGGGAAGCATTTAACTTTTTGAAACTTGTGGCAGGTAGTTTCAAAAAGTCTCAATCCTACGTGATAATAACTTAAGGATTGGTAGAGAGCTTAATCTCCCATAGGAGGTCAAAAACTAACAGCGACTTTATTTACGGAATTTTCGCGATTTTTTATATAGTTTAATCATTTGATTTGACTCTGAATATCAAAACTTCATTTTTAAGGTTAACGCAATGGGTCATTCAGTTGTCAAAAAAAAATTGCGGTTGCCGCAAGACAATTAAATTGACTCAGATAACCACACTGTGGTCATTATTTCCGAAAGAGTGGTTGATCTCAAGAATAAGGTTGGCATATTTGCGGCTACGACAATTGCGGTTGTTATGTCAGTGCTCTCATTGAAAAAGTGTCACCTTAACACCTACAACTACACACATTCTATCCCATGTTATACTACAGATTTGATGTTGTATAACATTTTTCTCTATATTTGCTGAATTTTCAAAATTAAACTTTTTCTTTTCCACAAACTATCAACACAAACATTTAAGTTGGTCGTCATTATCATCATCATCAACATGATGATTAGTGTCGCATTAGAAGCGAATTGTATTTACCATACCAGTTAACACACATTTATTTAGACGGAAATTAATGCAAAAATACAAGAGGGGAGATCGAAAGAGTTTTTCGACAAAAATTAGTTTAATGTATATGGACTTTTGTCATTAACTTTTAACGCTTGTGATATTTTACTAATTTCGCAATAACATTTTTATTTGTAAACTAGGTGGTACCTGTGAATGTAGATATGTTAAGGGAACCATAATGAGTAATTCTGCAAAGGCACAGTGCAAATAGTCTCATTATCTCATGGTAAGGAACGTGCAAAGTTGAAAAATGTAAAAAAATCGCTTGATACTCTCATGAAATTTTTTGTTCAAAGTTCCATATTGTTGGGTGCGTTGCAGCTATTGCTCCAAATTTAATACCGTTTAATCAGTAGACTTGGGCTATTATTTGGTGTAGGTTCAGTGGATGTGCCATCAATAAGAAAAAAGTTACATGGACCAAAATCTTTGATACCAATTTTTTTTCAATTTTCAATTTTTCGAGGTTTTTTGATTGTAGCTTTTGGTGCAAACTGTAATTTTAAAATTCGAATACACATGGTAAAAGCCCTTGTAAATATGCACAAACTGAACCTGATCCGAGTGATGTGCTCGCAATGGTTACGAAGCTGCAGCTCTCCAAAGATGGGAAGAAAAAACGTGAATTTTTTAAAAAGTCTGTTTTTTACGAGGCACACTCCCAGTTTTATTCCGAATGGTTCCGAATGCTTTGTGAACTTTATAATTTACCATTTCCCACTTGATTTACAAACGCACCCAAAAAATATTCAATTGCAAAAATTTTATGAACTTTTTAAATTTTTTGCAAAAATTCGATATTTTAGTTTTGCATTATTTGACAGCCAAATGTGCATGGCTGAAAGTTGAACATGTAGAAACAATGGTATATGCAAATATAATAAATCATGGAAAGCAACATTGATCAAAAGTTAATATTGGCGAATTCCGCGGCGTTTTTCTGTTTTTCGTCTTTTGTAAGGCACATCCAGGCCGCTTATCGAAATTGGTCAGTGAAAAGCGCGTTTGGTAGTATTTTTTATGCTTTATCTTCAATCCATTCGCACCCAAAAACAATTGACGTTTTAGTGGTTTTTTGGTGGTTTTAAATTTTTGATACTTTTAAATTTAATGGTTATATAAAATCTTACATTACTTAAAATAAAGTAGAAAAGAAATGTATTTAGATAGATTTTGACATGTCTTATTCGAATAATATTTCAAAATTAGTCCATTGATTTTTGCAGTCGCGAAAATCGCGAAAAATCGCTAAATTTTTTTATAACCTTGATAAAATTAGTAATAACGTTAAAATATTTCGTAATAACACTAATATTAACATTATTAATCATACTTTTAATAGTTTCAATATTCAGTTAAGGACAACAGTGTAAAATCAGACATTTAATATTAAAAAAAAAAAATAAATTCAAAATAATTAATTTTTTTTTTTCAAAAATGTTCCCTTTAAACCACTGCTGTTTCTTACCTATTAGAGATAGAATAATGGTGTTAACTCAGAATTTGTTGAGATTTTGTTAATGCATTTGGTAATATTTTTCTAAAAAAATAAAACCGCTGGAAACATTTTTATTTCCAAAATATTGGAAAATGTGCCGAAAAAAATTTGGTTAAATGCAAATATCTCGATATTTAGCAAAGATTTTATGCATGTTTGAATATGTATTTTAGCTCTGGGTAAGCATAATACAAAATGGTACGTTTGGTTAACTTCGGATAAAAAATGTAATTTTGACAATTTTTTTAAAAATGTTAACTTTTAACCGCCATAGTTTTTGGTGCGATCGCTCAAATTAATGCACGCGGACGGATTTGAATTACTTATTTATAATGTTATTTACCTACAAAGTCTTATCAATGTGCCACGAAAAAAAAATCGCAATTTTTTTTTTCTTAAATATTAAAAGTTAATGACAATTGCTCATATGCATTAAGGAATAAATGTCAGTGTGAGTTTCTGATTGGGCTGTACACTTCGCTAAATTTTATAATTCCTGAATTTTATTAAATTTCTTCTAAATTATTATGTAGAAATAAACAGGAAAAACGATAATTCCCAATTTTTGTTATTTTTGGTTTAGCACCTTAAGTAAAGCCATTGAAAGCAATGAAAGCTTTTAAGAGGAAAATAAAATGGATTTTTGAAAATTTAAAGCGATGATCCCAAATTTTATCTTTTTTTGGTTTAGCACACTTAGTTAAGAATTTAAGTGTAATAAAGTTTTTTTTTTATAAAAAATCATATGAAAATAGGTTTTTGAAAATTTTTTAAGATGATCACAAATTTTAGCTTTTTTTGCTCTAGCATCTTTAGTTAAGTCATAACATGCATTTAAGTTTAAAAATTAATTAAATAAAATTATATAAAAATTGATTGTTGGAAATTTGTAGGGATGATTACCAATTTTTGCTCCATCATTTGTAGATAAGCCATTAAATGCAAATAACGTTTTTTTAGAACACAAAAATGAATTTTTGGAAATTAATGATTCGAAAATTTAGCTATGTTTGTTACAATTTATCATTATTTTTTGCTCTAGCTTTTTGGACTTTTAAATATTTGTAGGGATGATCACTTATTTCCGCTTTTTCGTTCATTTTTTTAGGTAAAATGCATATATAAATGCATTTTTGAAATTTTTTTGGAATGACCCCATTTTCACTTATTTTTGCTCTAGCACTTAAGTCATAAATTGCAACTAAAGTTTTTTAGAAAAAAAATTATATCTAAAGCCCAAATTTCAGCTTTTTGTGCTCTAGTACCTTAATTTTTGCGTTGTTTTTAGCTATTGCACCTTTAGTTAAGCTCCAAAATTTAATTTTGATCATCAATTTAAGCTATTTTTGAAGCAACAAACCAAAAAATGAAAAAAATTAATTTTTAAAAAGTTATAGGGGTGATCAACAATTTTTGTTTTTTTTGTCCCTTTATTTATAGTTAAGCCAAAATTATAGCTTAAGCCCACATTTCAGCTTTTTGTGCTCTAGTACTACAATTTTTGCGTTGTTTTTAGCTATTGCACCTTTAGTTTAGCTACAAAATTTAATTTTGATCACCACTTGCAGTTAGTTTTGAAGCAATTAACCAAAAAATGAAAAAAAATTGATTTTTAAAAAGTTATAGGGGTGATCAACAATTTTCGTTTTTTTTTGCCTCTTTATTTATAGTTAAGCCATAAAATGCAAGTTAATCATATAAAAGTGGATTTTTTTGCAAGTTTAGAGGGATGATTTCCAATTTGTCCTTTTTTCAATCTAACACATCTTGTTCAAAATTTAACTGTAATCAAAGATTTAAAAAAAGAATCATATAAAAACGAATTTTAATAAATTTAAGGCAATGATCACCAATTTTTGCTATTATTAATAGTGGTTTTAATTGATATTAATAGTGGTTTTAATTGCACTCAAAAAATTATGTCATTAACTGTTTGTAGTTTATTTAAAAAGTTTTCCGTTTAGTCGTTTTTAAAAGAAAAAACATTTGTTTGATGTTCAGTTTTTATTAATGACTACATCAGTCCTTTGTTTCAAAAATAACACACTAAAAAATAAAGAGTTTCACTAAATTTAATTTATAAAGTCATTTTTTTTTTGTTCTGTAAGTAAAAACTACTGATTATTCTTTAAATTTTTAATGATTTGTGTAAGTAATTTTTTTTTAAATTATTGGTATTTTTTAATGATATATCATTAGTTTTTACCTACACAAGTCAGTTATTTGTTTGTAGAAAAAAAATTCAAAAAATTATTTATAGAAATATAAAAACATATTTGTATCAAGTGGCTTTGGCACGATGGGTAGAGTGTCTGGCCAGAATGTAGTTGATTGCGGGATCGATTCCCCAAAATTTTATTAAAAAATTTTAAAAAAATATTTCAATAGAAAATTGTATAAAATAACCTACGGAGTCATTAATTTTTAATGTTTTGGTAGGTTATTTTTTTGGAATTTGTTGGTAAAAATAACAGAACTATCATTAATTTTTAATGTTTTCGTAGGTTATTTTTTTCGAATTTGTTGGTAAAATAGAATGAAAAAACTGTAATTTTTTAATGTTTAGTGTTATTTATTTTAGAAAATTTTGCCAACAGTAAAAACAAATGTTGATGTTTTTAAAACAAATGAATAATTACTGGGATGGTTTTCAATTGTTTATTCACTGGTTTTAAGTGTGGTTTTCTTTTGTTTTTGCCTACAAAATATTTTGAGTGTGATATTAAAGTTTTTAGAAACAAAATCATATAAAAAAAATTTTTAGAAACTTAAAGGGATGATCCCCAATTTTAGCTATTTTTAATTGCAATTAAAGTTTTCTAGAAAAAACAGATACAAATTAATTTTTGGATATCTATTGCAAATTATGTTTTTTTGAAAAAAAAATCATATAAAAAAAAATTTGGGAAATTTATAAGGATGATCATTAGACCGGGTCGAAAAAAAAGTTCCCATTGTGCGGGCTTAATTTTAAAGCTTACCTCGAAAAAGTTCCATAGCCAAAATATAAGATTTTTAGGTCGCGATTTGTAACGAAATTGTTATTTGTTCATAACTTTGTCATTTGATGTCCGATCGTTTTAAAAAAAATTAGTTTGAAAGTCCTCCGCGAGTACTAAATTTGACCCATATCTGGTTTTGACCTCTGAGCTCATCTTCGTGTCATGAGTGTTAGTTTCTCAGCTTTCTACCCACCTAAATGATTTTTATTTTTCCATTAAATTATAGCATTAAAAAATTCATGAAATTCTTCCCTTAGAAGTACCCTCTTAAATTAATTAACAAAAAAGTTACATTCAATTTTAAATTTCCATGGAAAAAGATTTAAAACACTTGTTCGTATGTATTTAAATACAAACTAAAAAAATTAAATATAGTTTAAAGGCATAATAACAAGTGTTTTTTCTAATTTTCTTTATATTGTATATGAAAATCTTAAATCAAATGTAACTTTTTTGTTAATAAATTTAACTGTATAGTTTAAAGGCATAATAACAAGTGTTTTTTCTAATTTTCTTTATATTGTATATGAAAATCTTAAATCAAATGTAACTTTTTTGTTAATAAATTTAACTGGATACTTCCAAGGGAAGAATTTCATGAATTTTTTAGTGCTATAATTTAATGGAAAAATAAAAATCATTCAAGTGGGTAAAAAGATGAGAAACTAACAATCATAACAAGAAGATGACCTCTGAGGTTAAAACCAGATATGAGTCAACTTTAGTACTCGCTGAGGACTTTCTAACAATTTTTTTTTTAAAACGATCGGACATCAACTGACAAAGCTATGAACAAAAAACGATTTCGGCGGTACCAAATCGCGAGCTAAAAATCTAATATTTTGGCTATGGAACTTTTTCGAGGTAAGCTTTAAAATTAAGCCCGCACAATGGGAACTTTTTTTCTCCTTTATGGTCGACCCAGTCTAATGATCATCAATTTTGCAAAAGCAATTCTAACCATAAAATGCAAGTAAAATTATTTGGAAAAATTTATTTAAAAATTTTTAAAGCTAATGCCCAAATTCAGTTATTTTTAATAGCAATTTAAGTTTTTTGTAAAAATAATCATATAAAAATGTGTTTTGGAAATTTATAGGGGTGATCACCAATTTCAGTTTTAGAGATGATACCCAAATTCAGTTATTTTTAATGACAATTAAAGTTTTTTGAAAAATAATCATATAAAAATGTCATTTTGGAAATTTATAGGAGTGATCACCAATTTCAACTATTTTCGGTCCAGCACCACTCTACATAAATATAAAATTCAAGACATGTTTTTTTTGAAAAAAAAAAAAAAAATCATTTAAAAAGGGAATTTTAAAAATTTATAAACATGATTCCCAATTTTGTCTATTTTGGCTCTATCACCTCTAGTTAAGTATTTAATTGCAAAATTAATCCTAATCATACAATGCAAGTAAAGCTATTTGAAAAAAATTCATATAAAAGTTGATTTTTAGAAATTTTTGGAGAAGATCTCCATTTTTTATTGCAATTAAAGTTTTTTAGAAAAAATCATATAAAAATTAATTTTTGGAAATTTATAGGGCTGATCTTCAATTTCAGCTATTTTCGGTATATCACCCCTTTGTAAAGCTATAAAATGCCCCAATTTTAGTTATTTTTGGTCTAAAACCCCATGTAAAACCAAAAAATGCAAGTAACATTTTTTGGAAAAAAAATCTTATAAAAAATGAAAAAATACTTCTGATGTGACATAGTGTAGGTTGTTGGTCTTGTCGAGTAGATCACAAAAATGCCCATTAAACTTGCCAGACACCCTCAAATTTTAGAGTTATTGTCAAATAACGTTTTTTGGGACTTTTCTCACTAAACCTTGTGTAATTCAGAAAATTTTCAACCGATTTTAAATTTTTAAACTGTTTTGGATAGAAAAAGGATAGGGCTTTCCATGTGTCCGAATTGTTCAATACGTAAAAGAAAGATACCTATTGATTTTTTTTATAAAATCAATTTTTTTTGTTATTTTTTGAAAATTTTTCGAGTTTATCGATTTTTTTCGGCTATAGTTCGTTTAATAACCTTTACATTTATGAACGTTTTTTTAAAGATAATTTAATTCTAAATACGATAAGCTTTATCCTGAAAAAATCGGATAATAATTGACAAAGTTGTGATAATTTTTCTAAAATAAAAAAAATATGATTTGCAGAAAATCGCCGTTCAGATAACCCAGGCAAAAAAAGTAAATTTATCATAAATAGTCATGTACAATATTTTTAAAGGTTTTTGGCGCGCTGAATCCGAATTTGGCCTTTAAATTGCTCTATCTCGTCAGGTTTTTGAGATATTTAGCATAAATTGATATATCAAAAACATAATAAGATAGCGCCGCACGGCAATTTCATACAAAATCTTAATTTTCTTTTTTAGAAAAATTATCACAACTCTGTCAATTGTTATTCGATTTTTTTTTGCATAAAGCTCATCGTATTCACAATTAAATTTTCTTTAGGAGTACGTTTATTAATATAAATATTGTTGAACAAACTATAGCAGAAAAAAATCGATAAACTCAAAAAATTTTCAAAAAATAACAAAAAAATAGATATTGTTGAAAAAATCAATACATATCTTTCTTATATGTATAGACCAACTTACACACATGAAAATCCCTATCTCTCTTCCATCCAAAACAGTTGAAAAATTAAAAATCTGTTGAAAAATGTTTAAGTTACACGTGGTTTAGTGAGAAAAGTCCCAAAAAAACGATTTTGGCAATAACTTTAAAATTTTGAGGGTGTCTGGCAAGTTTGATGGGCATTTTTGTGATCTTTTCGACGAGACCTACAACCTTAACTACATCATTTTAAAAGTATATTCGATTTTGTGTTTTTTGTAGCACAGTGTAATTATAGAAATTTAGAGGCATGATTACCAATTTCAGCTATTTTTGCTCTATCACCTCTAGTTAAGGATTTAACTGCAAAACCAACCCAAACGCAAAGCATAATTTAAAATTTCATAAATTTAAGCAATTGCATTTATTATCATGTAAGTGTTAAAATGAAAACGGAAACTTTTTAATGTGTTTATTTAAAATCACTACAAATGGTTTTCATAGTAATGATCCTCATTTTCACCTTGAGATATATGAGTAATGGAATAAGGAACAGTTGTCACTGGAAACAGTTGTTCATTTTCTATATTAACTCAACGCAAACTTTTGGTTTTTATTATCATGGTGATGATGTTAATAGCGATGATGTTAATGACGATGATGTTAATGACGATGATGTTGCAATTAAAACTAAAAAAAAAATCATAATTTAAAACATGCACATAATTACAGCACTCGCATATTATGTAATTTTAAAAGAATTTTTTTTTAATTTCCAGGAAAATTTTTAATTGGAAATTATTGCAAAAGTTTGTTAAAGAGAAAAGAAGATAACGTTGCGAAAATTGTATGATGAAAAATATAATTTTAGTTTTTAGTAGGAAGTTTATAAGGAAAATGATAAAAACAGATGCAATTAGGTAAGGCTGCATAATTTTTAACATAAAATATTTTCTGGTTAGAATGATGTTAACATGGTGGAGGTCGTGAGTTCGATTCCCACCAGAGACTCTGGTTTATAATACTACAACAATAAGAGGGTCATTGTTAAATGTCTATCTAAACTAAAAATAAGTACAGAAACCCTATTCTGATTTCTCAGTAATCAAATCTAAATTCTTACAAAAATTCTGAAACCGCTCCACTCTAATGTCTTTTCATGTGTTAAAACTTAATGTTTCTCCAAAACGTATACTTAATATATCATATTTTTTTCTAAATTTTTAATCTTCAAATGTATAAATTATATTTTTTATTTTTTTTTTAAATCCATAAAATTCGTATACAATAAAAATGTAAATTAAAAAATATATACACAACAACAAAATATATAATATATGCAACAATTTCGTTTTTAAATGCGAAAGAATACTACGCTCCATTCAAACATTCAGCACGCATATGAGGCAATCCATATTTTAAATGCTTCGCATAAAACTGAAAGTTTTATAATTTTCAGGATCATCATAAAAACAAAAAAAAAAAAGACAAAAAGTCCAAAATGTCAAAAAAAATAAATAAAAAGTCCTAGAATGAACCTCAAAATGCCCAAAACCTGCTAAATACAAATGAATTTGAGTACAAAAGTACTTTTTAGAGAATTAATTTTTTTTTATGTAAAAAGTTTTTTTTTTAGTTATTTTTTGATGTATAAATTTTTTTGAGTTTAAATTTTTTTTGAGTGTAAAAATTCTGTTTGAACCAACCTTAGAAACACATCACAGAACACCTCACAGCTGTGCCCACCATTTTTCGGAACTTAAAAATTTTATAAAAAAATCATTGGCGTTTTTAATGAATTTTTTACTTCAAAACGCAAAAAAAAAATGGCAAACATTTTGGAAAATTTCTTAAAATTATTTTCTTCTTTAAATTATTTGTTATTCCAAAAATCAATTTTTTTTTTGTCCGGGGCTTCGAAAATTTCAAAAAATTTTGGGAATTTTTTCAAAGTTTATTATTTTTTTTTTCTAAAATCCTTTTTGATGAAATATTTACTACAAAACGCAAAAAAACGTGTCTGGAAATTTCTAAATTTTGTTCGGGACTTGGTAAAAATTGGAAAATTTGTTTTTATACCCTCCAACCACAGTATGGGGGTATACTCACTTTTTCATTGTTTGTAACGCATCGAAATATCTTTCGGGGACCCTATAAAGTATACGGGGCATTCCATGTCAAATCGGACACTCTGGAATTTTTTTTTTTAGATTCTCCCAATTTGTTTACAGTTTTTAGTACTCTTCGAAAACTCCTTCGTGGTAAATTTTCAGATTTTTTTTATGACCCGTTCAGAAGATATCGAATTTTCAAAAATTGGTAGTTTGTTTCTTTACTCAAACTTCTTTTACTCATAACTTCTTCAATAACACTGTACAACACATAAAAAAATTACAAGGTCAGACCAAAAAATTTTGATAGAAGAGACAAAAAAAAAATACACGTGTATCGGCTTTTTGAAAGTTTACATCTGGGTTTCATTTTAGGGGGAGGTGAAGTTTCCCCCAAATGCAAATGTTGTATTGTAAATCGTCATTGAATATCGAGTGAAGCTTACGTTTAAAGTATATGGTGTGTTAAGCAAATTTATGTAAAATGTTACGGAGAACATTTTTGTGGAATATGTTAACCCTCTAACTCCTCAAGATAAGGGTCTTTTTTGTCCTTCTTTTCAAAAAGAGCAAAAAACACCATTAAAACAGGGATTTAAGGGGTTTGAATGTTCCGCAAAAATATTCGCCGTAAAATTTTACTATAAGTCCTTGAATACACCAAAACGGAAAACTCAACCAGAAGGTCAGAAATAAGACACAACAAAAGAGATCTTAGGGTTAATTTCGCATTTATTAAGAAAATCGAGTAAAGCTTACGTTTAAAGTATATGGTGTGTTCAGCAAATTTGTGTAAAATGTTACGGAAAACATTTTTGTAGAGTATGTTAACCCTCTAGCTCCTCAAGGTAAGGGTCTTTCTTGTCCTTCTTTTGGAAAAGAGCAAAAACACCATTAAAACAGCTATTTAAGGGGTTAAAATGGTCCGCAAAAATATTTGCCGTGAAAGGGACTTATAGTAAAATTTCACGGCGAATATTTTTGCGGAACATGTTAACCCTTAAAATCCCTGTTTTAGTGGCGTTCTTTGCTCTTTTTTAAAAGAAGGACCAAAAAGACCATTATCTTTAGGAGTTAGAGGGTTAACATATTCTACAAAAATGTTCTCCGTAACATTTTACATAAATTTGCTGAACACACCATATACTTTAAACGTAAGCTTTACCCGATTTTCTTAATAAATGCGAAATTAACCCTAAGCTCTCTTTTGTTGTGTCTTATATCTGACTTTCTTGTTGAGTTTTCTGTTTTGGTGTGTTCAGGGACTTATAGTAAAATTTCACGGCGGATATTTTTGCGGAACATTAAAACCCCTTAAATCCCTGTTTTAATGGTGTTTTTTGCTCTTTTTGAAAAGAAGGACAAAAAAGACCCTTATCTTGAGAAGTTAGAGGGTTAACATATTCTACAAAAATGTTCTCCGTAACATTTTACATAAATTTGCTGAACACACCATATACTTTAAACGTAAGCTTTACTCGATTTTCTTAATAAATGCGAAATTAACCCTAAGATCTCTTTTGTTGTGTCTTATTTCTGACCTTCTGGTTGAGTTTTCCGTTTTGGTGTATTCAAGGACTTATAGTAAAATTTTACGGCGAATATTTTTTCGGAACATTCAAACCCCTTAAATCCCTTTTTTAATGGTGTTTTTTGCTCTTTTTGAAAAAAAGGACAAAAAAGACCCTTATCGTGAGGAGCTAGAGGGTTAATATATTCCACAAAAATGTTCTCCGTAATATTTTATATAAATTTGCTGAACACACCATATACTTTAAATGTAAGCTTCACTCGATATTCAATGACGATTGACAATACAACATCTGCATTTGGGGGAAACTTTACCTCCCCCTAAAATGAAACCCAGATGTAAACTTTCAAAACGCCGATACACGTGTATTCTTTTTTTGTCTCTTCTATCAAAATTTTTTGGTCTGACCTTGTAATTTTGGAAAAAATTTGATTTTGTTGTGCAGTGTAATGGTTTAAATTTCAATTTTTTTTTCAAAAAAAAAAAATGAATGTCCGTCTGTCCGCCCGTCTGTCTGTAGATAACACAATGCAGTCCAAAATAAAACAGCTAGACTCCTGAAGTTTGGCACAAACATGTCTCATGTTCATAGGCTGGTTAAGTTCGTGAATGGGCAAAATCGGCCCAGGGGGAAAAAAGTTGCCCCTTGAAGAACTGAACCAACCTCTGAAAAAATACACTTTTTTACATGTTTTTTGTATTTTTGTTAAATTAATGAAACATTTGGTATATTTATCGCGATGAGAAGGTGCTCTTAACGTCCCTGACAATTTTTTTTTTACATTTTGGAGGGTAAAAAAAAATTTGGCACAGCCGAATTTAACACTCTCACTTGTTTTACATATGTTTTTGTATTTTTGTTAAATAAATAAAACATTGAGTATATTTATCGCGATGGGATGGTGCTCTCAACGTCCCCCTTTCAAAAAAAAAAAACCCCCTGACAATTTTTTTTTTTTTATTTTATTTTTTTTTTTATTTTTTTTTAAACTTTGGAGGGTATAAAAGATTTAACACTCTTACTTGTTTTTTGTATTTTTGTTAAATAAATGAAATATATAGTAAATTTATCATGATGGGAAGGTGCCCTCAACGTCCCCAACTGACCCCATCATCCCCCCAAAAAAACGCCCCTGACAATTTTTTTTTTCTTTGTTTTACATTTTGGAGGGTATAAAAGATTCGGCTCAGCCGAATTTAACACTCTCACTTTTGACACTATTTGGTGATGAGTCCAATTATCATCTGTCACGTGTTTGCTATTTTTGTTATATGTCCCGTTTTCACCAGTCACGGAATAGATGTTTTCGGATCGAGAGATACAATTTTCTTGCAGGGTATTTTTAATGCTCTGAATACGATTATTAAAAAAAAATCTAAAATCGGTCGAACGGTTTTCGAAATAATCTTATTCAAAATTTGTAAAAATGGCGGGTTTTTCCTACGTTCAAGAAATTTTGTTTAAAAAATATTTTAAAATTTATTTTCCTTGACGCTTTCATAGAGCTTGAGACAAATTTTCATTTCTATTACTTTTGAGCCGAACGTGCTAAAATAATACGATTTGGCTCAAATTATGCTTAAATGAAAGTTCGTCTCAAGTTCTATGAAAGTGTCATGGAAAAGAAATTTTGAGAATTTTTAAAAAAAAATTTTGAACGTAATAACTCTGGAATGTTATTATTAAACGCCTGTTATACGGAAACAAATGAAACCTACATGGAACGAAGTAAAATGCTACTGGAAACGAAACGGAATAGAACGGAGACGAAATAAATGAAACTGGGAACTACATAGAATAAAATCTTTCTCACTAAACATTTTTTTATTCAATATTTTTATTTTACTAAAATTTTTTTTCACTCAAAAATTTTCAAGGTTCATACACACAAAAAAAAAACTTTGTCGAATTACTAGGAAAAGTCTCGTAATCCCATTTTACTAATATTTGACATTTTCCTTGTTTTTTAACAAATCGATTTTTTTTTTTTTATAATTTTTACCTCTTTTTGTAATTTTACAAATTTCCAAGAAAATTTTACGAGAATTCCTTGGAATTTTAATTGCGCAAAAAAAAACTGTAAATTTAAAATTTTATTGGTATAAAGCTTGTAATATTACACAATTATTGGTAAAAAGCTTGTAAAATTACTACGAATTCTCGTAAAATAGGAGGTAGCAAAAAATCTAGTAAAATTACGAAACCTCTTTGTAAATTTTATCATTTCAAAAAATTTGTAAATTTACAATTTTACAATTTTACTGGTAAAAACCTTTACCTTACTGGTAAAAACCTTGTAAAATTACAAAATTACTGGTAAAAATCTTGTAAAATTACTAGGAATTTTTGTCAAATAGGAGGTAGCAAACAAAAAAAAAAGTAACAAGTTTTTCTTGTAATTTTACAGGGTTTTTTTTTATTGTAACCAAATATTACTCCACGAAATCCATTTAATTCCATATGGTTTTAAAATTGATTGAAATGGGTTTTATTTCGATATAAGGATTTGAAAATTTTCAAGAAAATTATTTAATTTATTAATTTAATTAATTAACAATTAATTTATTGTTTAAATCATTCTACACAATTTTTAAGAAGGATTTAAAAGACCAAGCTAAAACAAATTAAGAATCCGAATGAAAAAATTTCAGAATTTAAGAGTCAAATTGAACTCTTTTTATTATCCGGTATTTAATATTACCGTGAACGAAGTACGGAGCGGGAATGCCATTTTACCATTTAATTACAATATAAAGAACAAATTTTAGCCTTTCCGAGAACTGTTTAGAATGATATTAGTTTCCTTGTAGCAAACCGACCAAAGGTTCTGGTGGGAATCGAACCCACCACACCAACGTTCACAGCCTCTTTTTGGGGCATCTTAATATATTAACCCATTTAGTGTTAAAGTGGTGGATGAGGTTTATCTTAAGTTAAATCCTGATAGGTGGCGCTGTTGTCGTTATATTAAATTCTTGTGTTTATGGCACGATTTGGCTGAAATTCACAAAATAAAATTCCTAAACAAAAAAAGTTTCCTAATAAAATTTGAACCCGGTAAATGGAACTGTTGTGAAGTAATTAAAAAAAATCTTCATTTCAGTGAAATTTTTCGGCACTTCAGAATGTCTGAATGGACTGGGAAGAAATTATTAAAATATTCATATCTCAGTCGATTCATACAACTCCGGAAACTTTAGCTAGTACATATTTAATTTGTCATCATGTGTTTTATTTCGATATATGATTCAAGGTCCGAAGAGTAAGAATAGTGATTTTTTTCGCATTGAAAACTTATCGATTTTTCGCAAACCGGACATTTGTTATTAAATACCTGATATTTTTTTATGCTGCTAACATTTTACTGTACCATCGTATGTTAAAACGTTAACAATTTCAAAAAATAATGTGTTATATTTCACTTTTATAATGGCGCGCCATAAACGATTGGCAGTCAATTTGGTAAAGTGGTTTTGTTATGCTGTTGGATACAAAGCATCATATGACCGACCAATCGACCTCACATTTACACTATACAACGAGAGCACTATAACAACAATAAAAAAAAAAATATTTAAAAAAAAAATAGGAAAAATATATAACAAACCAAAGTGCAAAGTATTTGTAGCCTCTTTAATAACTACAATATCCATACATTCAAACGTATAAACATAAATATTACTCATACTGTAAAACTTGTAAAGTGTGCATATTAGAGGGGGCCGAAAACAATATTTTGTAAAATTTTCTGAGTTTCAAATAATTCTAAAAATATAACAACTGGAGCGTGTTATTTTGAAGAAAAAATCTGGAACTGTGGAATAGTTATATCTTATTTTTAGTTCCAAGCAATTTTTTCTGTATGTGGACAACACAATAACTTTGAAAAGGAAAACTTGTATGCTACTGAAGCTTGGCATATATATTTAAAATTTTCTTGGTCATGGCATTGATCATTGAAATCGGTTCATTTGTTCAGAAGTTTTAAGCAAAGTCGTGAATTTTAAATTGGTTTCACCTTGAATTCACTTGTTAAAAAACACGCTGTACAAGATTTGAAAGATATAAAATAAATTAATACAATTTTTTCGACACTAAAAAAAATATTCACTCTAAAAAAAAAAGATTTACACCCAACAAATTTTAAACTATATATTTTTTTGGGGGGCCCCGTAGGCTTGTTGGTAGCGTGCTAGCCTTTCAACGTGGGGGTCATGGGTTCGATTCCGCTACAACGAGACGACGGTCATTGTTACCAGTTCTCGGTTAGGTTGAGTTTATTAAAATTTAGTTGTAATTTAACACAGAAAAAATTTGAAACGAATTTCAATCAACAAAAACGCGGATTCAATCAATTTTTTGATTGAAATTCCTCCAATTAAAAAAATTGTTATACCAATCATCAAATTGTAGGTGATTGATTGAAATTTTTTTCAATCAAATATTTTTTCGATTTTGATCAAAAATTTGATCAATTTTTTGTTTAAAGCTTATGACAAAATTATCAAAAAATTTATCTTTTTTGCTTTCCAATATGTTGCCAACAATAAAAAAAAGTTAAGACCGATTATTTTGTATATGTTTGAATTAATCTATTCAAATAAATTAAAGCGAAAAAAATCTGATATGTTAAAAATTTGTAACAAAAAATAGCAAAAATTTTAATCAAAACATTGATTGACTCATTTAAATTTTGTTGATCAATACATTTAATTGAAAATTTTTAGCCAATAATTTTTTGTGTGAATAGAAAGGATGAATAAAAATAATTGATCAAGTGATCAAAAACTAAAAACTACTACTATATATTTTTTTTTTACAAAATTATTAAAAAAAAATTTCTGTTCAAAATTTTTCTAAAAACTTTTATTTTCCCGTTTAAAAAATTATAATCCCTAAAAATTAGGAATTCAGCAAGGTCGAATGTAAATTTATTAATTGTTTTTTTTTTATTTTGTTTCCGACCACTCTAATAAACATACACGTGCATTCATTCAGTTTGTACGGTACCTAGTACATACGAAATAAAAATTCATTCAATACTTTCAAGTGTGGAAAATAGTTTTGAAATTAATGAAAAATACCTTTACAAAATAATGTTAACGATGACTCTTAAATATAGTTTATTTATGAAACTACGTTTACAAGTTTTAGCATACAGTGCTGTACAAAATAATAGGTAAATAACTCAGAATGGAACTCAGAATCTATGTTATTTAAAGTAAAGCGTAAGCTGCCTCAGAAGGGATTTTCTTTTCATCGTATTGAAATTGACCCCTATAGGACACACCCTTGGAGCAGTGGATTTAATATAAAGATTAGAAAACTGCAACACATTTTTTTTAAAAAAATTCGAAAAAATTTTAACAATCGTAATCCCTTGATATTACTAGGCAAAAAACCAAAAAGCTTGTGGAAATTCAGACTTGTTAAAAATGGTTAGAATTGTACATGTGCACTAGAGTGTCCCTTATTTTGGAAATGTTGGAAATGTTGAGACGGTACCCGCTCATTTCTTTCCTTTTGACTTAAAAATAACTGAGGAAAAATTTTATGCCCCTACGTCCACGCCTACCCTAAATTCATTTTCATCATTTTTCCATACAAACCAAAATTTTCTTTTTTTGATTTTTTTGTTATTAATTATTATTTTACTTAGTTAGCATATTCACGACAAAAAAATTGGTTTTCGCGGAATAAGGCAGGCTTTAAGCTCTAAGAAATTTTTCGAAAAAAAAAAATTTTGAGCCGCAGGGGTCCTACGGTACAACATTTTTAAAAAATATTTTTTTTTTTAGTTTCGACAAGCAACGATTTTAGTTGCTATGTTGCTGTAAATGATATATATTCATAAAAAATATTTTTTGTATCTGTGACATCTTTATCGTGTTTTAAAAAAGGGTAAAAAATGCATTGTTGATTTTTTTCGATACACGATAAAGATGTCACAGATATGAATAACATTTTTTTTGAATATATATCATTAAAAACGACATAACAACTTATACCGTTGCTTGTCAAAATTGAAAAAAAATATTTTTAAACAAATTTTTACCGTGAAAAAGATAAAGATGTCACAGATATGAAAAATATTTTTTTTTTTGAATATATATCATTTAAAGCAACATAACAACTAAAACCGTTGCTTGTCAAAACTTAAAAAAAATATTTTTAAAAATTTTTTTACCGTAGGACCCCAACGGCTCTAAATTTTTTTTTGGCGAAAAATTTTTTATAGCTGAAAGCCTTATCCCACCAAAATCAAATTTTTTGTTGTGAATAAGCAAACTTAATAATATTATAATTAATAACAAAAAAATTAAAAATCAAAAAAAAAAATTTTTGGTTTGTATGGAAAAATTATTTTTAAGGCCCCGCTCTTTAAGGCCCCGTCGCGTAGGGAAGGCGTGGTCCTAGGGGTGTAAAATTTTTCCTGAGTTATTTTTAAGTCAAATGGAAAATAATTAGCGGGTACCGTCTCAACATTTCCAAAATAAGGGACACTCTAATGAGCACTTTTATATAACATTAAATAATGGTTCCAGAAATTTCCTAATTAGATGTGCTAGATCGAAAATAGCTGTAATTGAAGATCATCCTTGTAAATTTGCAAAATTCGATTCTAATTTATTCTAAGGGGACACATAGGTTAGCAATAAATTGCAATTTATTGCTAATTTGTAATTTATTGCTTGCTAAATGGGTCTAAGATAAAAATAGCAGAAATTGGGGATCATCTCTATAAATTTGCAAAAATATGAGTTTTCTCTCACAAACTTTACTTGCATTAGAGCGAAAATAGCTGAAATTTAGAATCATCCTCATAAATTTCCCTTAATACACAGAGAAAAATAAATTTCCAACTGAATTTTTCAGTTGTCGCAACTCAAAATTCGGTTGCTGCTACTAAATTTTGCTGTGGCAGACGAATTTTTGAGTTGTTTCAATTACAAGACAGTCGTATTAACAAAATTTAGTTGTAACTACCGATATTTAGTTGTTTTAACCTTAATACAAATGCATCAATCGAATTTTTGTTGCAACAACTGAATTTCAGTTGGAAATTAGCAAATTTGTTTTCAATGTGTACATTTCAATTATACATATTTTTTTACCCTCCAACCACAGTATGGGGGTATGCTCACTTTGTCATTCCGTGTGTAACGCATCGAAATATCGGTCTAGGACCCTACAAAGTATATATTTTATTGATCAGTGATCGATTCTAAGACATTCTAGCGATGTCCGTCCGTCCGTCCGTCCGTCCGTTTGTCCGTCTGTCCGTCTGTCCGTCTGTAGAGGACACGATACAGTCCAAAATAAAAGAGCTAGACTTCCAAAGTTTGGCACGAATATGTCTTATATTCCTAGGCAGGTTTAGTTCGGAAATGGGCAAAATCGGACCAAGGGGAAAAAAGTTCCCCCTTGGAGAACTAAACCAACCTAAGAAAAAACGCATTTTTTGCAGAGTTTTTTGTACTTTTGCTAAGCAAATGAAACATTCTTATCTCAGATGAAGTTCAAAAACGCAAGGGGAAGGTGCTCCCTAACGTCTCCCTCCAACCCCTCCCAAAAAAAAAAGACGCCCTTGGATTTTTTTTAAATTGTTTTTTTTTTACATTTTGGAGGGTATAAAAGATTCGGCACAGCCGAATGTAACACTCTCACTTGTTTGTTTTAAAAATATCTGTGTATAGTACTTGCATTTTATTTTTAAGTAGAGATGCTATTCTAAAATCCTCAAATTGCCAAAAAAAAATCCAGATCTACACCGTTTCCAATTGTATTTCAGAAATTATCAATTGTATATAAGAAATTATCAATTGTATTTCAGAAACTATAAATTGTATTTCAAAAGTTATCAATTGTATTTCAGAAATTATCAATTGTATTTCAGAAACTATCACTTTTTTTTAGAAATAATCAATTGTATTTCAGAATTTATCAATTGTATTTTAGAAATTTTTAATTTGTATTCCAGAAAATATCAATTGTATTTCAGAAATTATCAATTGTATTTAAGAAATTATCAATTGTTTTTCAGAAAATATCAATTGTATTTCAGAAATTATCAATTGTATTTCAGATATTATCAATTGTATTTCAGAAATTTTATACAATTGATAAATTCTGAAATACAATTGATAATTTCTGAAATCATAGTTGGGCAATGATAGAAATTTGTATGGAATAATAATTCAATGAAATCGATTTCATTGAGCATTTCATATGAAAAAATCAATGATTCGGGCCGAACTCTGTCTGAAATACAATTGATAATTTCTGAAATACAATTGATATTTTCTGAAATACAAATTAAAAATTTCTGAAATACAATTGATAAATTCTGAAATACAATTGTTAATTTCTGAAATACAATTGATAACTTCTGAAATACAATTGAAAATTTTTGAAATACAATTGATAACTTCTGAAATACTATTGATAATTTCTGAAATACAATTAATAATTTCTGAAATACAATTGATAAGTTCTGAAATACAATTGATATTTTCTGAAATAAAATTGATCATTTCTGAAATACAATTGATGATAATTTCTGAAATACAATTGGAAACGGTGTAGAGGTGATAGTTTAAAAACAGCACAAAACAATTTTTTATGAATTTTTTCTAGAAAACTTTTCTTACAATTTATGCATTTAAAAGAAAAACTCTGTAAATCGACTTCTATTGGATTTATCAAACTTTCAGCAGATTGTTCTGCTAAAATTGATATTTTTACTAAAACCTCTGTCATTCAGTATTACAAAATAATATAAATTTTACTGCGTTTTTACTGATTTTGATTCCTAAAATTTAAAAGATTTTTGAACATATTTTAGCAGATTATTTTTTAATTATACAGAAATAGTTTGCTATCATTCTTTTATCAAGAAAATTTTCGAAGTTTTTTTTCAAAGTATTATTTTCTTTGTTTGTTTTTTTTTTATGCAATCAAAACGATGTTTTTAAACATATTTTAAGCAAATTTTTATGTAATTTTACAGAAATAGTTTACTGTCATCCTTTTTTCAGGAAAACTTTCTTAATCCTGACAGATTTTCAGCAAACCGTGTCTGCTAAGATCACACTCAAAAAAATACGTTAGTAGATTTACTAATTTTTTTTTTTGCTAATGCTAGTTAGCTAACTTTTAGCAAATTTTTAGTTGAGATTAGCATGTTAGCAAAAAATTCTTGTAAACTTCATTTAGCACATTAGCAATTTTAAACAAACGTTGAACTAATTTCTTTTGCTAAGATTTGAAATTGACCCAGCAAAATTTTTTGGAATCGTTTCTTTGTCAATGTATTCTAGAATAGATTCCCCAGTAATGTTAATCAATTCCTCTACTGTTTCCACGGAATCGATAAAAAAACTTATAATTTTTGAAAAAAATGTCAAACAGAAAAATAAAATTTATAAAAAAAAATAATTTATTTGTTAACTTTTTATTGACAAATTTTTTAATTTTCGCAGCACTTATTGTGCTTTTTTAATACATCTGGATACATATGACGGATATAACGTAAGTACACATCTTAATTTAGTATATGTACGTGGAACTTATAATTTGTTTTATTGTTGCTTTCAGATTATAAATAAACATATTTTAAGCTGTAAATTAAGCACTGATGGATGCTGTCGACTGCATTCATGGAAATATTAAGACGGATTTTCCATCCAATTTCTCCAAACAAGAAGCGTGGGATAACATTTTCATTGTTAAAAAATGATCAGGGTTGTAGCATGTATGTATCAACAGTTTTACATTATTTTTTTATAGGTGCAAAAAAATCGCGGACTTTTGATTTTTTCTTAAGAAAAATGTCTCGAATTTTTGAATATTATAGTAAAAATGTGTCAAAATCTAAGCCTTTTTCATCAGAACTTTTTTCTATAGGAAAAGTATCTCAGAATCTAAGACTTTTTTTTATACGAAAAATGTCTCAGAATATGAGACCTTTTCTATTGGAAACTGTTTTAGAATATGATGCTTTCTATAGGAAAAATGTCTCAGAATCTGAGACATTTTCTATAGGAAAAATGACTCAGAATCTGAGACTTTTTCTATAGGAAAAATTGTTCAGAATCTGAGACTTTCTATAGGAAAAATGTCTCAGAATCTGAGACTTTTTCTATTGGAAAAATGTCTCAGAATCTGAGACTTTTGCTATAGGAAAAATGTCTCAGAATCTGAGACTTTTGCTATAGGAAAAATGTCTCAGAATCTGAGACTTTTGCTATAGGAAAAATGTCTCAGAATCTGAGACTTTTGCTATAGGAAAAATGTCTCAGAATCTGAGACTTTTTCTATAGGAAAAATGAATCTGAGACTTTTTCTATAGGAAAAATGTCTCAGAATCTGAGACTTTTTCTATAGGAAAAATGTCTCAGAATCTGAGACTTTTTCTATAGGAAAAATGTCTCAGAATCTGAGACTTTTTCTATAGGAAAAATGTCTCAGAATCTGAGACTTTTTCTATAGGAAAAATGTCTCAGAATCTGAGACTTTTTCTATAGGAAAAATGTCTCAGAATCTGAGACTTTTTCTATAGGAAAAATGTCTCAGAATCTGAGACTTTTTCTATAGGAAAAATGTCTCAGAATCTGAGACTTTTTCTATAGGAAAAATGTCTCAGAATCTGAGACTTTTTCTATAGGAAAAATGTCTCAGAATCTGAGACTTTTTCTATAGGAAAAATGTCTCAGAATCTGAGACTTTTTCTATAGGAAAAATGTCTCAGAATCTGAGACTTTTTCTATAGGAAAAATGTCTCAGAATCTGAGACTTTTTCTATAGGAAAAATGTCTCAGAATCTGAGACTTTTTCTATAGGAAAAATGTCTCAGAATCTGAGACTTTTTCTATAGGAAAAATGTCTCAGAATCTGAGACTTTTTCTATAGGAAAAATGTCTCAGAATCTGAGACTTTTTCTATAGGAAAAATGTCTCAGAATCTGAGACTTTTTCTATAGGAAAAATGTCTCAGAATCTGAGACTTTTTCTATAGGAAAAATGTCTCAGAATCTGAGACTTTTTCTATAGGAAAAATGTCTCAGAATCTGAGACTTTTTCTATAGGAAAAATGTCTCAGAATCTGAGACTTTTTCTATAGGAAAAATGTCTCAGAATCTGAGACTTTTTCTATAGGAAAAATGTCTCAGAATCTGAGACTTTTTCTATAGGAAAAATGTCTCAGAATCTGAGACTTTTTCTATAGGAAAAATGTCTCAGAATCTGAGACTTTTTCTATAGGAAAAATGTCTCAGAATCTGAGACTTTTTCAATAGGAAAAATGTCTCAGAATCTGAGACTTTTTCTATAGGAAAAATGTCTCAGAATCTGAGACTTTTTCTATAGGAAAAATGTCTCAGAATCTGAGACTTTTTCTATAGGAAAAATGTCTCAGAATCTGAGACTTTTTCTATAGGAAAAATGTCTCAGAATCTGAGACTTTTTCTATAGGAAAAATGTCTCAGAATCTGAGACTTTTTCTATAGGAAAAATTTCTCAGAATCTGAGACTTTTTCTATAGGAAAAATGTCTCAGAATCTGAGACTTTTTCTATAGGAAAAATGTCTCAGAATCTGAGACTTTTTCTATAGGAAAAATGTCTCAGAATCTGAGACTTTTTCTATAGGAAAAATGTCTAAGAATCTGAGACTTTTTCTATAGGAAAAATGTCTCAGAATCTGAGACTTTTTCTATAGGAAAAATGTCTCAGAATCTGAGACTTTTTCTATAGGAAAAATGTCTCAGAATCTGAGACTTTTTCTATAGGAAAAATGTCTCAGAATCTGAGACTTTTTCTATAGGAAAAATGTCTCAGAATCTGAGACTTTTTCTATAGGAAAAATGTCTCAGAATCTGAGACTTTTTCTATAGGAAAAATGTCTCAGAATCCGAGACTTTTTCTATAGGAAAAATGTCTCAGAATCTGAGACTTTTTCTATAGGAAAAATGTCTCAGAATCTGAGACTTTTTCTATAGGAAAAATGTCTCAGAATCTGAGACTTTTTCTATAGGAAAAATGTCTCAGAATCTGAGACTTTTTCTATAGGAAAAATGTCTCAGAATCTGAGACTTTTTCTATAGGAAAAATGTCTCAGAATCTGAGACTTTTTCTATAGGAAAAATGTCTCAGAATCTGAGACTTTTTCTATAGGAAAAATGTCTCAGAATCTGAGACTTTTTCTATAGGAAAAATTTCTCAGAATCTGAGACTTTTTCTATAGGAAAAATGTCTCAGAATCTGAGACTTTTTCTATAGGAAAAATGTCTCAGAATCTGAGACTTTTTCTATAGGAAAAATGTCTCAGAATCTGAGACTTTTTCTATAGGAAAAATGTCTCAGAATCTGAGACTTTTTCTATAGGAAAAATGTCTCAGAATCTGAGACTTTTTCAATAGGAAAAATGTCTCAGAATCTGAGACTTTTTCTATAGGAAAAATGTCTCAGAATCTGAGACTTTTTCTATAGGAAAAATGTCTCAGAATCTGAGACTTTTTCTATAGGAAAAATGTCTCAGAATCTGAGACTCAGATTCTGAGACATTTTCCCTATAGAAAAAGTCTCAGATTCTGACACATTTTTTCTATAGAAAAAGTATGGTGCTGAGACATTTTTCTATGGAAAAGTCTGATTCATAAATATATTCTATTATCTTTTATTATATTAATTAGTTCAATTGGTGTAGCTCTCTCCTTCTTTTTTATTGTTGTTTAAATCCATAATACAAAGGTCCATAGATTTTCTCTTAATAAGATTATTGTGATAAAATTAATGTTAGTTTATACGTACTTGTGTATTTAGTTTTAAAATTTTTGTAAAGAAAAAATAAATAAAAAATTAAAAAAAAAAAAATCATTTAATTATTCAGAACTAGTTCCATAATGCATTACATGGAACAGATATGTAACCGTTAAAAAATCGCGTAATCCCTTCTTGTACCACTATATGCAACATATTCTAGAATAGATTCCCTAGAACAGATACTAAGTGTTCTAGTTTGGATGAAAAGGATGTATTGCTTTCGTGACAATCTCAAACAAAAATCATCGATGATGCAATACATAGTAGAATCGATTGCAGGGTAGTATAGTTGATTCCACAATCGATTCTTTAGAATCGAACATTTTGCTGGGGAGTTGACAACATTTTTACAAGATTTTTTGCTAACATTAGCAAAAATAAATGGTAAATTTTTTTTTATTTTCAGAAAACTTAAAATGGCTCTATCTCGGAAACTAAGCCAGATATAGCAAAATGGAGGGCATTTTTGGTTCTTAGAAACTCCATACTTTCGCGGGTCCTCTTCACATGTGTGGACCCTAATGGGCCCTAACTTTGGATCCAAAAAAGTTAGCATTCCCGAAAATTATAAAATGCTCATATCTCGGTAAATATTGCCGACACAACAAAAAGTCCAAAAGCATTTTTGTAGCATTCGATACGTAGAACAAGACCGCAAAATAGTCAAAAGCTCTCCGAGTAATATTTTTGAAGTAATCGAGTTCTTTAATTCTCAAGACCCCAGTGGTCCCCTATAATCACGTATCTCAAAAACTAAGCAAGGTAGAGCGAAACGGACACAAATTTTGGATCAAAAACTAGGACGATTTTTAAGGAATCCAACTAGGTCTGGACCTATCGGGTCCGAACCCAATGGGGTCCTCAAATGTGTCAAAAAAAAAAATTTAGTTAACTAATTATTGGCAAAACATTGTTGCTAACTTTAGCAAAAAAATTGTGGGTTCAAAATCAACAAATTTTCTTGTAGGTTTACAAGCTTTTTTTGCTAACATTACAGTTTTTTTTTTTTTGAGTGGCAGAAGACTTCTCATATGGCTCAAAATGGGTGTATTTTTAGCAGGTTTTTTTTCTGATTGAACAGAGAACTTATTTTGACCAGAAATGCTAAAGCATAACATTGCAAAAGTGGGGATCATTTTTATTTCTGTGTGATTTTTTATTTTAGACTTTAATTGCAATGAAATCCTTAACAAAAGCGTAATTAGATTGTGGGATCAGCTTCCTAAACTTGTAAAAATCCGATTTAATATTTTATTTTTCTAAAAAACTTTAATTGCAGTTTAATTGCAGTTAGAGCGAAAAAAGTTGAATTCGAAAATCATGTCAATATTTCCAAAAATCTTTTTTTATATTTATTTATAAACAAATTTAATTGCATTTTATGGCTTAACTAGAGATGATAGAGCAAAAATATCTGAAACTAGGGATAATAACTATAAATTTCAAAAATCAATTTTTATATAATTTTTTGAATAAAAAAATTCTACTTGCAGTTTACGGCTTAACTAGAGGTGCTAGAAGGAAAATAGCTGAAATTGGAGATCACCCTAATAAATTTCAAAAATCTAGAAAATTTTACTTGCATTTTATTGCTTTTTTTATTGAAAATACCTGAAATTGGAGATCACCAATAAAAACTTCCTAAAATCAATTTGCATAAAAATGTTTATGACCGATCTATAATTTTCTTACTTGTTTAATTAAAAAAGAAAATAAGTTGATTTAATTTAAAAGTTTTAAGGGACGCGGTTGTATTGAAAAAAGTGCAGTCTAAGTTTAATTGTAATTAAATGTTTAGTTCTATTAACAATGTTAATAATTGTATTAACAATTTTTTTTGTTTCTGTGTATTCATTGTAGTATAATTCTCATTAACCTTACTTATAAAATTCTCTCTCTCTCTCCCTCCATCAATTTATTAATTATGATTTTGATAATGTTAATGATTTCAAGTGCTATTTAACTAGAATATCTTTTTTCATCCTTTTTTTAAATTGCTTCTAATAACAATAACGCGTTTAATTAACACTCTCTCCCACACTCTCTCATACTATTATCATTTAGCAACAATGTTGATTATTTGATTACTTTTAGATAAGTGTCACAAAGATACCTAAGAGACATGATTATCTAACATTAAAAGGACTATGAAGTGTATTTTAAAACAAGGAAATTAATTAAAAAAATTTAATTTTACAGATGTTATGACAACACAACCAACGTTCGTATTGCTATTCAGGCCTATAAAGTAATTTAGATATTTTAACAATTTAACTGTACAAAAATAGTTGCTGTTCATTAGTAGTAGTGGCAACTAAGTACACATTAGTGGTAGATATTTTAAATTATTTAAGGGGTCGCCCTTTTTGTATATGTTTAAAACAAAATTCTAATTAAATTATCATATTTTATCATACTCGTCGTACATTTGGACATTAGTGGTTTAGCAAAAAGGAAAAAAAAAATGAAAAGACTTGACACTTTATAGCTTCATAAAAATTTACAGTTTTTAAAATGAAAACACTCCCTGTTTTTTCTTCTTTTTTTTTTGTAAAGTGAAACATTCAATTTAGTTATGGCTTTTTATAAACGTATTTTAGGGTAAAAAATTACGTCTGTACAAACATTATTTGGTTGTTTGGTAATTTTACCGGAATTACATTTAATGAAGGTTAATTGTCATGTGGAGGGTTATTTTTGTAAGTACTTTATATGGGTTTACAAATGAAATAACTTATATTAACATACATACTTGTGTGGTATGTTTTCTCTCATGTGCTTATGTTTGATATATGTGTAAAAAGTGTAAGGGGACATATGCGTGAGTGATACTTTTTATTTTTTGGAATTTCAGCAATTAGGTTAATTTCTAAAATGATTATAACCTGTTGACATGATATTTACTCATACTTTACCATGTTATTATGACATGATAAAAATATAAACGATGAAATTTAAAAACACGCCATATTCGCAAATATTTATTAATTTTTAAAAATCAAATCATTTTTATATGATTTTTTTCTCACAAAGCTTACCTTGCATTTAACTAAATAAACTAGATCAAAAATTCTATAAATTGGGGATCATCCTTATAAATTTTACAAAACCTCATTTTTACAAGAACTTTTTGTAAAAAAATGTTGTTTTGTAATTTAGTGCTGAACTATAGCAAAAAGACCCAAAATTGGGTATCACTGCTAAAAAATTTTGAAATGCGTTTTTTATAAAAATTTTTATTTGCAGTATTCGGCTAAACTAGAGGTGCACTAGTCAAAATAGCTAAAAATTGGGATCATTGTATAAATTTTCAAAAAAATATTTTTATATGTTTTTTCTTACGAAAATTTGTAAATGCATTTTATGACTGATTATCCTTGATTACACTGTGCTACAGTAAAAAAATACTTCTGATGTGACATAGTATAGGTTGTTGGTCTTGTCGAGTAGATCACAAAAATGCCAATTAAACTTTCCAGACACCCTCAAATTTCAGAGTTATTGTCAAAAAACGTTTATTCTTTGCTTTTCTCACTAAACCTTGTGTAATTCAGAAAATTTTCAACCGATTTTAAATTTTTAAACTGTTTTGGATAGAAAAAGGATAGGGCTTTCCATGTGTGTGAATTGGTCAATACGTAAAAGAAAGATATCTATAGATTTTTTCTATAAAATCAATTTTTTTTGTTATTTTTCGAAAAATTTTCGAGATTATCGATTTTTTTCTGCTATAGTTCGTTTAACAACCTTTATATTTATGAGCGTTTTTTAAAAGATAATTTAATTCTAAATACGATAAGCTTTATCCTGAAAAAATCGGATAATAATTGACAGAGTTGTGATAATTTTTCTAAAAAAGAAAATTAAGATTTTGCAGGAAATCGCCGTTCAGATAACCCAGACAGAAAAAATTAATTTATCATAAATGGTCATGTACAATATTTTTAAAGGTTTTTGGCGCGCTGAATCTGAATCTGGCCTTTAAATTGCTCTATCTCGTCAGGTTTTTGAGATATTTAACATAAATTCATATATGAAAAACTTAATAAGATAGCGCAATTTCAAGGTCAAATTCGAATTCAGGAGGTCAAAAACCTTTAAAATAATGATACGCGACCTCTGAGTATGTTCGTTTATTTTTTTATTTTTTTTTGCCTGGGTTATCCGCACGGCAATTTCATACAAAATCTTAATTTTCTTTTTTAGAAAAATTATCACAACTCTGCCAATTGTTACCCGATATTTTTGGCATAAAGCTCATCGTATTCACAATTAAATTTTCTTTAGGAATACGTTTATTTATTTAAATGTTGTTGAACAAACTACAGCAGAAAAAAATCGATAAACTCAAAAAATTTTCAAAAAATAACAAAAAATTAGACATTGTTGAAAAAATCAATACATATCTTTCTTATATGTATAGACCAATTCATATACATGAAAAGCCCTATCCTTCTTCTATCCAAAACAGTTGAAAAATTTAAAATCGGTTGAAAAATGTTTAAGTTACACGTGGTTTAGTGAGAAAAGTCCCAAAAAAACGTTTTTTGACAATAACTTTAAAATTTGAGAGTGTCTGGCAAGTTTGATGGGCATTGTTGTGATCTTTTCGACGAGACCTACAACCTTAACTACCTCATTTTAAAAGTATATTCGATTTTGTGTTTTTTGTAGCACAGTGTTATCCTTATAAACTTTTCAAAATCCGTTATTATATAAATTTGTTTAAAGGGGGGTTTAAAGGAAAAAAAAGCAGTCTTAGGGCGGATTACTCAATCAAAAGTTAGCTGCTAACTGCCGATTTAACGGAGCCTTATGTCAAAATTTGTTTGAAAAAGTTAAATTTAACGGAGAGTTATTTTATAACGGAGCATTGAGTAATCCAGCCTTAATGTGAACAATTTTTAAACAGCTATAAAAAAATAAATACAAAATTTTTGTTTAATTCTTTTCTTTTATTTGAGAGATATTTTATTGTTATATTTTTAAAATTTTATAACACAGAATTTGGTCGACTAGAATTTCCAGGGTTGCCACTCAATCGTAGAAATTTTTTTTAAGGACAAAATCGGCTGCAGCTTCACAGAAAAAACTACTGTACCGATTTGAATGAAATGTTTTTTTTTTATTTGGAGTTTATTAAATTCTCTAGAGCTTTCCGTGGCCATTTTTTGAAAAATATTGATTTTTGTTGAAATTATGCTAACGTTAACTTAAAAAATTGAAAAATGTCCCTTTCTTTTTTCATTAAAAACATAGTTAAGCCAAAATTTCAAAAAATGGCCACGGTAAGTACAAGAGAATTTAATAATCTACAAATCAAAAAAAATTTCATTCATATCGGTTCAGTAGTTTTTGCTGTACAACCGCTGCCGATTTGTCCTTTAAAAAAATAAATCTACAATTGAGTGGCAACCCTGGCACTTGTAGTTGACTAAATTTTGGGTTATAAAATTTTAAAAATATTACAATAATTTATCTTTTAAACAAAAAAAAAAAAAAACGGAGTTTAAAAATAGTGATGTTCTAGGCATGAAAATCCAATGTGATGTTCGTTGGAACTAGCATGTTTTTCAAGTGTCGAAAGAAGCATTCAAGTGCTTTGGTTTTCTTAAACGGTGTAAGAAATACTTCACTACGTCTGATCTTCTCACTATTTATACCTCCTATATCCGACCGAAAATCGAATACAACTCCCATATCTGGGCAGGAGCTTGAGGCTCTTGGAGCTTCTGGACCGGGTGCAAAGGAGTGCGTTGAAGCTCATCAATGACAGTAGGGTATCCAGCTCTATTGATTCATTGGAGCATCGTCGGAATGTGGGTTGTGTGTCATTGCGCTATCGATATTACCACGGTAAGTGCTCAGCTGAGATGTGTGAACTCATCCCTGAGACGCGGGTGCATACCCGTAGTACTCGCCTTTCCAGCAAATCACATCCGTTTGTTGTCGACTGTCCAATGTATCGCACAACGCATTACAGAGAAAATTCGTATCTCGGTCGAACTAGCCGTATGTGGAACAAACTCCCCGCAGAAATCTTTCCAGTAGGCTATAATTTAGAAAAGTTCAAATTAAATGTCCACAAACACTACTCCCTCTTTCCTTCTCCTCATAACCTATTTTCCTAATACCAACACAATGCATTGCATTAGTAGGGCGCATCCCCTGAGGGTTGGCTCAAAGTAAAAAAAAACAAAAAAATTCCCAAATTCTGTTAAAAAGAAAATAGCTTAAGTTGGTGGTCGTGTTTATTTTTTTTTTTTTGCCTTAAAAATTTGAATTGCAATTAAATGTTTTACTACAGCTTCAATAAAGAAAATATCTGATATTGCATTTTTATACGCTTATGTTTCTAAAAAAACTTTAAGTGCATTTAATGGCTTAATTAGAGGTGCTAAAGCCAAAATAGCTGATATTGTTGATCATCCTTTTAAACTTCTAAAAATCCATTTGTAATATTTTTTTTTTAAATCAACTATATTTGCATTTTATTGCTTAATTAGAGGCGCTAAAGCAAAAATAGCTGATATTGTTTATCATCTTTTTAAAATTCTAAAAATCCATTTTTATTTAATTTTTTTTTTTTAATAACCTACACTTGCATTTTATGGCTTAACTGGGACTGCGAGGGCAAAAATTGGGGATCATTGCTATAAAATTAAAAATCTATTAAATCGAAAATAGCTTAAACTGGTGATTACCTCTTAAATTTATAAAAGTTGATTTTTTAAGATTTTTTTCTAAAAATTTTTATTTCTATTAAATCTTACTCCTTGTAAGAGTGTAAATAGCAGACTTTGGTGATCATCCGCATAAATTAAAAAAAAAATATTTTTAAATGTTAAACATAATTTTTTTTTTTATAAAAAACTTTATTTGCAATAAAAAATTTTAATTGCAATAATAACTGAAATTGTTGACAATCGCTTTGAATTTGAATCCCTTTCTATCTGTATGAATCTTTTCTACAAAAAGTTTTAATTCATCTATGGCTTAATTTCAGGTGCTAGAGCCAAGACAGCTGACATTGTTAATTATCCTTAATAACCTCTAAATAATAATTTTTATAAAAATGAGTGCTAAAGAACAAAATTAGGGGTCGTTGCTATAAAAACTCAAAAAACAAAATAGCTTTGATTGGTGATTTAAATTTTCTACGACATTTTTTTTTAAAAATGTAGTTGCATTTAGATCTTTTAATAACGGTGCTAGAGCAAAAACAGCTGATATTCTTGATCAGCTTTTAAACTAAGAATCCAAGTTTATATAATTTTTTTAAAAATAATCTTTACTTGCTTTTTATGGCTTAACTGGGAGTGCTAGAGCAAAAATTTCAAAAATCTATAAAGAGAAAGTAGCTGAAATTGGTAATCATCGCTATTAATTTTAATTGTGTGTCGACTACTGTTAGAGCAAAATACCAAAAATTACTATAAAATATAAAAAATAAACATTTTTATATAATTTTTTTATAAAAAATCTTTACTTGCTGTTGACTAAATTAGCAATACTGAATCAAAAATAGCAGAAATCGGGTATGATCTCTATATAAATTGCCAAAAATATATTTTTATTTTAATTAAAAAAAAAAATATAGCCGTTTTATATAATTTTTTTTTCCAAAAAAAGTTTTATTTGAAATCTATTTATAGCTTAAAGCTAAGTACTCTGTTCGGTTTCACGGGAAAAAATCGGTCAAACTCCATATAAAAAAAAAAAAAATGGCATCGCGAGGAATTAAGGGGAAATTGTTAAAAAAGTTTTCACTCATTTTTATTATACAAGACAATTTAAATTGCCGTGAAAAAGTGACATTTCAGTTTTGTTATGATCGTTTCTTTCTTATCATTGTCAAAAGTTCTTGATTTTTAAATGTTTTATTGCAATTTGAGGCGTTTAAAGTTTAAGTGAAATTTTCACCGTAAGAAACAGAGTACTTAGCTTAACTAGGGGTGTTGGAGCGAAAATGGCTAAAATTGCTGATAATCTTTAAAAAATTCCAAAAATTTATTTTATATTAAAACCTTTTAAAATACTTTTTGTTATTTGCACCTAGGTCGAAAATAGCTGAAATTGGAGATCATCCCTATAAATTTGCAAAAATTAATTTTTATATGTTTTTTTTCCAAAAACTTGCATTTTATGGCTTAAAGATGACATTTAAGTATCTTTAGCTCATGTGCTGAACTCGTATGTTCTTTTTATTGTACAAAATATATTAAATTAAATGTGAACATAAAAACTCTGTATTTTGTTGTGATGTTAATTGCATTTTCCTGAATATGGACGATGGTCTCTTGTATGTTAAATGATATTAAAAGTTTTCATTTATACATGAACTCATTGGAAAAGTGAGAGCGAGTGAGAGAGATGCCTAGATAATTTAATCTCAACCATCAATAGCAGCAGTTGCTAGCAGTACGAAACAAACCAGGACGACGAGGACGTAGTTTGAATGGAATTTAAGGCAGGATCAGTTCCATCATCAGCTATTATGCTTATGTGTATGCATAAGTATACCGTATCACTAGTAGGATATGGACTGATGCATCTATCACACACACATTCGATTAATGTCAACTTTTATAATGTTAAACAAAAAAAAGGTCCTTACAAACTACAAACGTATGAACGACCGTTGGTCACCACAATGACAACGCTTCTAGTTGTTCTTGATTGTTGTTGGATTTTTATTTAAGTCACGGTAGAATAACATTTATTTATTTTTACTATAACGTCCTTGTCGCAACAAAGATACCTAAGTGTGTTTTAAAATTTTTTAAAGTCAACCTTAGGTAAAAAGAAAGTTTGAAATTTTGTTTCAATATCTATAATTTATTTGACTTCGTAAAACTGTAGAAAAACTACAAAATTATATTGTTTCTTAGTAAATTTCCAAACGTTTTTAAAAAACACATAGGCATTTTTTGTCGACTGATCGACAATATGTGTGTATTAGCCTGTCCCGAAATCAGGAAATTTTGGAATTTTTTTCGGGCATACCCCTAGAATGATGCTTACAGAAAAACTGATTACGGGAAAAAATTAAAAAAAATTTGGAGGTCATCTTCAGGGCGCAAATAGCGCTTAAAGTTTGCATCCATAGTGCATTTCGTCACTTAAAATGCAAAAGGCCCTAACGAACATTTTATTAATTTTACAAGAGCAGCAAAAAACAGTATAGAGTAAAATTTTGAATTCGTGAATAACTTTTTTAGTTTTGATTGAATTGGGCTAAAATTTTTTGAGAACGTACGTTTTGTAAATATGTATCAAAATTAATCACAAAATGATTAAAAATGTATTTCTATTTGCGTCCATTGGCGATTTCGCAATTCACGTTTTTTTAATTTTTGGCTATAAAATCGCTAATTTTTATTATTTGACCCTAATTTTTTTTGTAATTACGTGTAGGTTAATAAAATACACCAGAATCAATCAAAATACCGATTTTGGATTTTTTGTTAGTTAGGGCCTTTTGCATTTTATGTGACGATTTTTAGAATTTTATTTATAATAAAATTTTATTTTCCTATTAATTTTGTATTGTTTTGTAAATTGCCAAATTTTGCTGATTTTTTTTAGTCTTTTCTGAATTTTCTCTTTTGTTTTCTGAAAAAAAATTAGATAGTTAGATCCTAGTTAAGCTGTAAAATACAAGTAAAGTATTTTTTTAGAAAAATGGTTATTTGGAAATTTCTCCGTTTTTGCTTCTATTGAACTATTACCTTTTGTTTAGCCATTAAATGCAAGTATACTTGTTTGTTTATAAAAAAATCATAGAAAAACCGACCATTGTAAATTATTTTAGGTATGATCACCAATTTTAGCTTTTTTCGCTTACCAACTCATGTGAAGAATTTAATTATTAAAAATTTAAAAGAATGCAATTACAGTTTTTCAGAAAGATTATATAAAAATGAGTTTTTAGAAATTTATAGTGATGATAACTTTTTTTTTCTATATGCGCTGAGGTATATTTAGTTGAGATTAATAGTGCTTAAGTTTTTTTTAGAAAAAAATCGAAAAATAATTTTTTGTCGATATTCCTCACTTTTTGATATTTTCGCTTTAGCACCTCTATCTAAGCTAAAAAAGTCGATTAGAGTATATTTAAAAAAAAATAATATTAAAACTGATTTTTGTAGATTATCAGGGAGGATCCAAATTTTTAAATATTATCGCTCTAGCACCCATATTTAAAGATTGATTGACAATTAAAGATTTTTTAACAAAAAAGTCATACAAAAATTGATTTTTGAGAATTTTATGGCGACGAGCCCCAAATTTTTGTAATTTTTTCTCTATCACCTCACGTTAAAGCATAAAATGCAAGTAAAGAAAAAAAAATTTATAAAAATGGAATTTTGGAAATTTATAACGATGATTACCAATTTTCGCTATTTTTGCTCTAGCTTAGGTAAGCCTTATAATGCAAGTAAAGTTTTGAAGGAAAATTCATATGAAAATGAATTTTTGGATTTTTATGCTATTTTTTATGCTATTTAATTGCAAATAGAGATTTTTAGAAAAAATTTATATAAAAAACGGTTTTTGAAAATTATTAGCGATGATCTTCAAAATGCAAATGAAGTTTTTCAGAAATAAAATTCATACAAAAATTACTGATGTCATGAATATTCTTTGCTATTCGGTATGCATAACGAAACTTATGGAAAAATTTAAAACAACAAATTTTTGAGAAAAAGCGCTGGTTGTGCCCTGAAGATGATCTTTAAAATGCAAGTTAAGTTTTTTCATTTGATATAAAATTAGAGATTTAGCGAACATTCGTCACTCTTCGGTTTACATAACGAAACTTACAATTTAAAAAAAAAAAACAAAATTGACAAAGAGCAATAAACTTTAAGCGCTGATTGCACCCCGAAGATGACCTTAAAAAATTTGTTAATGCTTTTTCTCGTTATCAGCTCTTCAATAAGCATAGTTTTTTCTTTATTTTCGGGCCACGCTTGTGTGTATATTTAGTACACATATACAGTTTAAATTTTCCATCAAATGTCCGTCTGTGTTTTGTATCTGTCAGATTTTATATGTTGTGACACTTAAACACATGTGACCCTGCTGTTTTTTTTTATATTTAATTGAGTATTATCCTTGATGCACTCGCAGTTGTAGTCTTAGTACTACTCACTGTTTGTAGTTATACTTACATACCTAAGTATACTGCAAAAATAATATTAAAAATAATAAAAACAAGTAAAAAGTTAAATTCGGCTTAACCGAATGTATTGATACCCTCCACAATGTAATAAAAGATTATTTGCAAAAAAAAAAAATTTGAAAAAAAAATCCAAAAATCCGCGGAAAAAAATTTTTGGTGAAAAAAAAATCCGCGAATTTTTTTTTTGTAAAAAATTTGGTTTGTACTTGTAAAAATTCATTTCTGTGTCCAATTCTGTTCACATATGTCAATTTAAAAAATTTTGAATTTTTAGGTTATGTTGAATATAACAAAATTTTCGAGGTGTTCTCATATTTTAGTTCATAACTTTTTTTTATCTTCTGGACGTTAAAGATTTTACAAAACAAACAGGTGAATAGCACCAAAATTCTTAATTTTTTTTTTGTTTAAAAAAAAACGTAAAAATATTGTCATTTAAGCTTATCTCAAAATAAATCCATTTTTGGGATGAAATCGTATCCGTCCGATTAAAACTGATCTAATCTTAGCGATCCATATTTCGGATCAGTACTGATCTTTCATATCTCCGATAAGATGTGATATATAAAAATATATCTAAATATTTTTACTCGGGTAGGGAAAATATGAGAATTTTTCTATAGGAAATATTCGAGAATTTTTCTATAGGAAAAATTTGAGAATTTTTCTATAGGAAAAATTTGAGATTTTTTTGATAGGAAAAATCTGAGAATTTTTCTATAGGAAAAATCTGAGAATTTTTCTATAGGAAAAAATTTAAGAATTTTTCTATAGGAAAAATCTAACAAATTTCCAATATTACAAATCTGAGATTTTTTCTATAGGATAAATCTGAGGATTTTTTATAGCAAAAATCTCAGAATTTTTCTATAGCAAAAGTCTCAGAATTTTTCTATAGCTAAAATCTGACAAGGAAAGAGGGAAAACGGAAAGAAAAATTTAAATAATGTAAGAATTATTAATTGGTTATGTTTTTTTCGACCTTTTTGTTTTAACTTCAATAAGTAAATCACAATGATGGTCTCAAGCTTGATTATCATTAACTTAATATGAGAATTGTTTTCTGTGAAAAATGTCCACAGTTTCCAAAATTTTTCAATAGGAAAAATTTTTGTAGTCTTATTATTTTTTTATAGGAAAAAAAGTCTCGGAATCGGAATAAATTTTTCTATAGGGAAAATCTAAAATCTAAAAAAATTCTTCAGGGAAAATTTGAGAATATCTCCATAGAAAAAATGTGTTGGAATCTGAAACTTTTTCAAATGAGAATCTTAGACTTTTTCTAAAGAAATAATGTGCAGTGACTCAGAATCTAAAATTTTTGCTATATGAAAAATTACTTAGACTCTGAGATATTTTCAATGAGAAAAATATTTCAGAACTTGACAATTTTTCTATAAAAAATTTTTATTAGATTTTTTGACTTTTTCTGAATAAAAAAATGCCTTTGAAATTTTTTCTATAAGCAAAATGTTTCAGAATCTGAGTTTTTTTCTATAGGGAAAATGTCACAGAATCTAAAACTTTTTCAATATAAACAAGTAGATAAGGTAAATTCGACTTTGCCGAATCTATGAATACCCTCCACAATGCCGTTTTTTTTTTAAATGATAGTACTTTTTTAACTTGAACAAAATTAACAATTTTGATTAGAAATATTTTATTTTGAGTAAAAAACTCTTTTTTTGTCATTTAAAAAAAAAAGGAAAATTAGTAATTTTTTTGAGTGTAAAACTTTTTTCGAGTGTAATGTTTGTTTTACTGTTTTTGTCATTTAAAAAAAATACTAAATTTTTTTTGAGTGTAAAATTTTTTTGAGTGTAAAATATTTTTTGAGTGTAAAATTTTTTTCGAGTGTAATTTTTAGGTTACCAATGCTTTTAAAACTAAACAGGTTTAAAAAGCATTGCTTTAAAACTAAACAAGTTTGAAAAGCATTGCTAAGTTACCAACAATGCTTTTAAAACTTGTTTACCCCGTGGCATTTAAGATAAACCAAATCTGAAATTCGGGGTTTTGCTTATAACTTTTGAACCACTGGGGAACGGCAAAGATACATGTCACGTTTCAGGAGTCTCATTATTGATTTCGAAAGTTATCGTGTTTTTTATCTCGTAAATTCGCGAAAAACCCTTGCCGAAATTTACTCTTTTGCTCATAACTTTTGAACCACCCCAGCAAAAACTTCGCTTACCAAGTAATTAACTTAGGGGGTTAGCAAAAATATGAGTAACCACCCAGGCAGAAAAATACGAACGGGAGAGCGCTGGAAAAGTACCTTTTATGGTCGCTTGTGTGCTGGGAAAGCATCACAGTTTAGTACTCTCCCAGCGTCCAAAATGATAACCACGGTAAACGGTATGCCGTTGCTATTTAAAAGCGCTTTGAAAGCGCTTTAAAAACAAAAAATATGGCACTATTATAGCACTTTTAGAACAAACAAGTGAGAGTGTTAAATTCGGCTGTGCCGAATCTATAATACCCTCCAACATGTAAAAAAAAATAAAAAAATAAAATCCAGTGGCATTTGTTGTTTTTTTTAGGGGGGGGGGGGGTCAGTAAGTCATTGGGGGACATATAAACCCATGTGGAAAATGTTTAAAAATTCATTTATTATGCTATAAGGGTTCAAGTTGAAAAAATGCAGAAGAAAAATTGAATTTCTAAATATTATAGACATTTTTGGTATTTCCTATACCGGTTTCAAACACCCCAGTTAGTGTCATCATCAGTAGGATTTTAAACGTCGGTTTGTCTTGTTAATGAAAACTGTTTTTTATATATGTGAATATTTATAGTTTCTACAGAATAAAATTTGACAGTTTCCAACACTACAATTCTATTTCTAGCAATCTCAACCTCACTTCATACTTTCTTTCAACTTTTTTGTCTCTTACATTATTATGCTTTTGAGCTTAAGTAATACAATCTTATCATTATTTAAAAACTATTTTAATATCCACGCCCACAAAAGAAGCGGGTTTTATTTTCTAAGACCAAGTGCAGGACCTTGAACTTTTTCTGACATCAAATTGTTTCATTTGCTTAACAAAAATACAAAAAAACCTATAAAAATATAGCGTTTTTCAGAGGTTAGTAAAGTTCTTCAAGGGGGAACTTTTTTCCCCCTGGTCCGTTTTTACCCATTTACGAACTTAAACTGCCTAGGACCAAAAGACATATTCCTGCCAAACTTACCGAGTCCATCTCTTTTATTTTGGACTGCATCATGTCTTATACAGACGGACGGACGGACATACGGACATTCTAGAAATGTCTTAGAATCGATCATAGATCAATAATATATATACTTTATGGGGTCCCCGACCAATATTTCTATGCGTTACAAACGGAATGACAAAGTGAGTATACCCCCATACTGTAGTTGGAGGGTATAAAAAATGGGACGTATTTAAATTGTATACATAAGTCCATAAGACACAACTTTTTTTGGTGTTTATTTGAATAAAGAAATTTGTCAAATTAGGATAAAAAATTTATTGACTCATTTATGAGGATAAAAAATTTTTTGAAGAAACTTTGAACAATTTTCTAAGTCCCGGACAAAAATTTGTTTGCAGTTTTCTTTGCGTTTTGGAAAAAAAAAATTGTTAAAAATGCTTTTAGGAAAAAATTTGGAAAAGTCCCGAAAAAAAGTGGTGTATTGAACCGAAACGGGTATGTATCCGGAGTTTAAGACCTCACGAAAAAATCAGGTGTTTTTATATCAAAGGTGTCAAGTTTGTAATATGTAGGCAGTGTTACCATATATTTTTTTGAAAAATCTTATTTTTTCTAAAAAAAAATCTTTTTTTTATAAAAAAAAACTTTTTTTTTGAAAAATTATTAAAATCATTATAAAAAACTCACAAATTGTATTTTAAATTCATTTTTAACATAAAAAACAAGTTACAGTATAGCGTAGAATGAAAAAATAATATAAAATTTTATAAAAAAAAAATATTTCTGAGGTAATTTGAGCTTATTTAGAAATAAAATGTTTGTTTTTAACTTTCCAAAAATCTTTTTTTCAGAAAAAAAATCTTTTTAGGACCTCAAAAAACTTGCAAAAAAAGATAAATCTTGATATATGGCAACACTGTATGTAGGTCCAGAGACTTTATGTAGATCATTGTGTATAAGTGACATATCATGAGAACTATCAAGGACCGGCCACTTATTCTGCAGGGAAATAAAAAATATTCCAATTGTTATGAAAATTAATAAATTTTAATAAAAAATTTATACTTTGAACGGATTTAAATAGAAAAACATTGGCAAAGCGCTTAAAAAGCACTTTTTCGAATTCATACTACCTTCTACACAAAAAATAAAGTGCTTTGCCGAGACTTTTTCTTTGGAACGGTTGGCAGTTTCTGCCTGGGCAGTTACTTCCCAATTTCAATGTTAATTACCTTAACACGGTGATGTCATTGGAGGTAACCACATTTTGCCTTTTTTTACGCAATGTAATGCTAATGGTAATTTCAAGTATTTTAAGCCATTACCACGTAAGCGAGGCAGGAAGGGGTACCCATTACCAAGTTTTTGCTGGGACTGGACGGATTTGGCTGGATTCCAATACCAACCTGACCATGTAAATGACCAACATATACGCCAAACTTCAGTAGCCTCTGTAAAGTCTTTCAAAAGTTAGCGTGTTTTCTACGGACAGACAGACGGACGGACGGACATCGCTAGATCGACTTTATGGGGTCCTAGACCAATATTTCGATGTGTTACAAACGGAATGACAATCTTATATATACCCTCTATCACTAGAGTGGAGGGTATAAAAATGTTTTAGAATCTACGACTTTTTCTATAGGAAATATGTCTTAAAAGACTTTTGCTATAGGAAAAATGCCACAGGCAAAATGTCTCAGAATTTAAGTCTATTTTTATCTGAAAATATCTCATAATCAGAAAATGTTTGAGAATAAAAAATTAAAAATTATAAAACTTTTCTGGATGAAAAATGTCTCGAATCGGAAATTTTTTCTATTGAAAAACTTTTTCAGAATCTGGGACTTTTACTTTCATAAAAACGCTTTAGAACTTGTGACTCTTTCGTGGGGAGACATTTTTAAAAATTTCAAAAATTTTCTTAAGTTCAAAAACTTTTCTAAAGGAATACATTTTCAAAACTTAGAAATGTTTTAACACTCAGAGAAAAATGCTTCATAATATTTTTGACATGGTTTCATAAATATTTTTCTCATAAAACTTCATTATACTTATGAAACCTTTATAAATATAATCAAGTTTAATGAAAAAAGTCTATGAAATGCACTTCATAAAATTTCATGATTTCATAAAAAAAAAAATCATAAACGCATCATATGATTTTTTGTGATATGAATAAGAAATTGGGGCAAAACAATTATAGCTCCTGAAAACGATTTTTAAAATTTGTTTCCTTATTTTAGTTCTTCCAATGTAAATATCATAAATTTTATTTCTAAAAAAAAAATATTGCATTTGCTTTATTAATGATACATTTCATAAATACTATGAAACTTTTTCATATATATAATGAAAATTTCCATTAAAGTTCGTAACTGTTTTATAAATATTATGAAATATTTCATAAATCCTATGAAACATTTCATAAAAATAATATTATTTTTTTAATCATTATTATTTTTAAGATTTTTGTGGATAATGATAAACATCAGGTTCCCTGCAAGGAAAAATATTAAGTAAAAAAAAAATTCTTCCCCCCCCCCCCCCGTTCTAAGAGCTGGATCCGCACCTGTTCTTGAGTTATACAGTTTTCATTGGAAATATTAGTGAAACAAATGATCTGTAAAATGTATCAAAAGGCTCAATGAACTTATGACGTTAAATATTACTTGTGTACTAACACATCACACACGTTTTATGGGTAAGTATAAGGTATGCGTGTGTGTATGTTTATGCAAGTGGTTAGTAAATTAAATTAACTTCTCATTGGCGTGATGCTGCTCCAACTTCTGTAAGCTTTACATACATATAAACCAGCTACTAAATTAAACAACAAAAATGCATCGTCAACCATAAAGACCACACACACACACATACTTATAATCTACAATTACAAATACTCCTATCATTTTACACTTTCCTACATACTCCACATATCTTGCATATGTATAAAGAAGATTTTCCCATATCACACTAAAAGGATTATTGTTGACTACATTTTGTATTCATAAACATATAAGTGTGTTTGTTGAGTCTTTCGTATAACTCACTCATACTACCTTGCACTCTAGCTCTCACGCAGTGGGTTGCTATATGTCTTAAATGATTACAGATTTACCTACAACATAAAAAAAATCTCCTTTGAGATGTTATTCAAACAAACCAGTGTAGGATTACTTAATGATACAAAGACAAACAACAAAGGGACAACACACTCCTAATAAATATCTATCTAGGGGGAAAAAAGTCTATGCTAGAGTATTCATTTTACTTCTTGTTTTACTCTAAACAGGATTTGGTGGAACATATGTTTTGCAGACAAAAAACTAAAGTAATTATAAAGCAACATGTTGCATTCACTACACATACACAAAGGCACACATATACGCCTTAATTCTATTGTCATTGTGATATGTGAGAGTGTGTGTGTGTGTGTGTGATAGTGTTTATGTCTGTATGGGTGGCAATACTTATTAAATAACTTTGAAACATTAAATTACAATTAAGACAAACAGGATTTAAGGATTGTTTTATTGAAGAATATTACTCACTGTTTTAGAATTGTGTTAAAATAAAAGAAATTGAAATATATTTTATAACAGAAAAATAGAACAAATAAAAATATAAGTATTAGCTTTTTTAAGATTGCATTACGAATTCAGATTTAAGGAAGTAAAAAAGTTAAATTCGACTTGGCCGCATCCATGAATATTAACATAATGCCAAAAGCATATTGACATTGTACTCGAGAAACAATTTTTAGTGAAGTTTAAAGACGCAACATTTCGAAATAATTTTTCTCGACAACAAAAATTAACTGCTCTATGAAATTTTGCAAAATTCAAAAACAGTGCGGAATTTTTAACATGATAACGTCTTTTGGATGGTGTCTTATTTAGAAATGTCTGCGAAGTTTGTACTCGTGCCCAAACCATTGATAATGATAATGCTTTGCTGTATAAATAGGTGTTCTTTCCAAAGCAAACTTTTTTTAGGAAAAATAATATCTTAATTTGTCATTCCATGCAAAAGGCATTGAAATATCGGTCGAGGACCCCATTATGTGTATATATTATTTATCTATAAAGCTTTCTACGACAATCTAGTGATATCCATCTATCTGTTTGACTTATTTGTCGATAACAAAAAATGTTTGATGAAAAAAGGTTTTTAATAAAAACATGTTATTGATAAACAAAAATTTGATGAAAAAAAAAATTTATGAAAAAAAAATATTAATGAAAAAAAAATATTGATGAAAAAAAAACATATTGATGAAAAAAAAAAATTTGTATATATATATTGATGAAAGAAATATTGATGAAAAAAAAATATTGATGAAAAAAAAATTATTAATGAAAAAAAAAAAATTGATGAAGAAAAAAAATATTGATGAAAACAAGTAGAAAGATTAAGTTCGACTTGGTCGAATCTATGAATACCCTCCACAATGTCATCAGATAGTAATTTTCTAAAAAAATTAAAAAAAATTGCATTACAAATTTTTTATTAGAAATATATTATTTTGAGTAAAACTTTTTTTAATCAATCAATTTTTTTTTAGTGTAAAATTTATTTGACTGTCAGCATGTTTTGAGTGTGACATTTCATTAAAAAAAAAATTATGTATACATTTTTTTGAGTGTAACATTAGTGTAAATATTTTTTTTATTGTACAATTTCTTTGAGTAACAAAATTACTTTGTAAAATATATTTGTTGATAGGTCCTTTAGATAGGTTCTTTTGATGGGAAAAGGAAAAAGGATAGGTCCAAGGATAGGTCCTTTTGATAGGTTTAAGGATAGGTCTTTTTGATGGGAAAAGGATAGGTGCTTTTGATGGGAAATGGATAGGTCCTTTTGATGGAAAAAGGATAGGTCATTTAGATAGGTTTAAGGATAGGTCCTTTTGATGGGAAAAGGAAAAAGGATAGGTCCAAGGATAGGTCCTTTCGATAGGTTTAAGGATAGGTCCTTTTGATGGGAAAAGGATATGTCCTTTTGATGGGAAAAGGATAGGTCCTTTTGATGGGAAAAGGATAGGTGGTTTTGATGGGAAAAGGATGGGTCCTTTTGATGGAAAAAGGATAGGTCCTTTTGATTGGTTTAAGGATAGGTCCTTTTGATGGGAAAAGGATAGGTCCTTTTGATGGGAAATGGATAGGACCTTTCGATGGGAAATGGATAGGTCCTTTTGATGGGAAAATGATAGGTCCTTTTGATGGGAAATGGATAGGTTCTTTTGATGGGAAAAGGATAGGTCCGTTTGTTGGAAAAAGGATAGGTCCTTTTGATGGGAAAAGGATAGGTCCTTTTGATTGGTTTAAGGATAGGTCCTTTTGATGGGAAAAGGATAGGTCCTTTTGATGGGAAATGGATAGGTCCTTTCGATGGGAAATGGATTGGTCCTTTTGATGGGAAATGGATAGGTTCTTTTGATGGGAAAAGGATAGGTCCGTTTGATGGGAAAAGGATAGGTCCTTTTGATGGGAAAAGGATAGGTCCTTTTGATGGGCAAAGGATGGGTCCTTTTGATGGAAAAAGGATAGGTCCTTTTGATTGGTTTAAGGATAGGTCCTTTTGATGGGAAAAGGATAGTTCCTTTTGATGGGAAAATGATAGGTCCTTTTGATGGGAAATGGATAGGTTCTTTTGATGGGAAAAGGATAGGTCCTTTTGATTTGTCCAATGATAGGTCCTTTTGATAGGTCCTTTTGATAGGTTTAAGGATAGGTCCTTTTGATAGGTTTAAGGATAGGTCCTTTTGATGGTCGAATCTATTAAACCCTCCACAATGTCATCAGATAGTAATTTTCTAAAAAAATTTCAAAAAATTGCATTACAAATTTTTTATTAGAAATATGTTATTTTGAGTAAAACTTTTTTTAATCAATCAATTTTTTTTGAGTGTAAAATTTATTTGACTGTCAGCATTTTTTGAGTGTGACATTTCATTAAAAAAAAAAATTATGTATACATTTTTTTTGAGTGTAACATTAGTGTAAATATTTTTTTAGTGTACAATTTCTTTGAGTAACAAAATTACTTTGTAAAATATTTTTGTTGTTTCCTTTGTGGTCCTTTTGATGGGAAAAGGATAGTTCCTTTTTATGGGAAAAGGGTAGGTCCTTTTGATGAAAAAAGGATAGGTCCTTTTGATGGGAAAAGGATAGGTCCTTTTGATAGGTTTAAGGATAGGTCCTTTTGATGGGAAAAGGATGGGTCCTTTTGATGGAAAAAGGATAGGGCCTTTTGATAGGTTTAAGGATAGGTCTTTTTGATGGGAAAAGGATAGGTCCTTTTGATGGGAAATGGATAGGTCCTTTTGATGGGAAATGGATAGGTCCTTTTGATGGGAAAATGATAGGTCCTTTTGATGGGAAATGGATAGGTTCTTTTGATCGGAAAAGGATAGGTCCTTTTGATGGGAAAAGGATAGGTCCTTTTGATTGAAAAAGGATAGGTCCCTTTGATGGGAAAAGGATAGGTCCTTTTGATGGGAAAAGGATAGGTCCTTTTGATGGAAAAAGGATAGGTCCTTTTGATAGGTCCAAAAATAGGTCCTTTTGATAGGTCCTTTTGATAGGTCCTTTTGATAGGTCCTTTTGATAGGTTTAAGAATATGTCCTTTTGATAGGTTTAAGGATAGGTCCTTTTGATAGGTCCTTTTGATAGCTCCATGGATAGGTCCTTTTGATAGGTTTAAGGATAGGATATAGAAAAAATGTCTCATAATCTGAGATTTTTTTTATATAGAAAAAATATCTCAGAATCTGAGACTTTTTTTATATAGAAAAAAATTCTCAAAATCTGAGATTTTTTTTTATATAGAAAAAAATTCTCAAAATCTGAGATTTTTTTTATATAGAAAATATGTCTCAGAATCTGAGACTTTTTTTATATAGAAAAAATGTCTCAGAATCTGTCTCAGAATCTGAGACTTTCTTTATTGAGACTCTTTTTATATAGAAAAAATGTCTCAGAATCTGAGACTCTTTTTATATAGAAAAAATGTCTCCGAATCTGAGAATTTTTTTTATATAGAAAAAAGTAGAAAGATTAAGTTCGACTTGGTCGAGTCTATGAATACCCTCCACAATGTCATCAGATAGTAATTTTCTAAAAAAATTTCAAAAAATTGCATTTCAAATTTTTTATTAGAAATATATTATTTTGAGTAAAACTTTTTTTAATCAATCAATTTTTTTTTGAGTGTAAAATTTATTTGACTGTCAGCAATTTTTGAGTGTGACATTTCATTAAAAAAAAAAAATTATGTATACATTTTTTTTGAGTGTAACATTAGTGTTAATATTTTTTTTAGTGTACAATTTCTTTGAGTAACAAAATTACTTTGTAAAATATTTTTGTTGTTTTATACCTATATGCAATACAAAAAAAAAATATTTCACATTTTTCCCACTTTTTATTTTACTTCATTTAATTTTTTTTCTAAAAATTCTTACTGTACACCGTTACATACAGTTACAAAAACAATAACAAATATTTACTTGTCTAACAACTTAACTGCACCCCCACTACAAGAAAACAAACAACAACAAGTTTTAAAAAACTGGTATTTCACCATGCTTTTAAAACTTGTTTAACGAGTTTTCAACAGTTTAAGGTGAAACAAATCTGAAATTCAGTGCATTGCTTAGAACTTTTGAACCACTAAACCGATTTTGCTGAAACCAAACAGCCTTGGGGAACGACAAATATATATGCTAAGCTTCAGCCCCCTCAGAATTGTCTTTCGAAAGTTATAGTGGTTTTATTCTTGTAAATTCGAAATATACCCTTGCCGAAATTTACTCTTTTGCTCATAACTTTTGAACCACTTGACCGATTTCGCTGGATTGCAATACCAACCTGACCCGGTAAATGGAGAACATATATGTCAAACTTCAGGAGCCTCCGTAAAGTCTTTCAAAAGTTAGCGTGTTTTCAACGGACAGACAGACAGACGGACGGACGGACGGACATCGCTAGATCGACTTAAAATCGATCAAGGATCATGAATATATATACTTTATGGGGTCCTAGACCAATATTTTGATGTGTTACAAACGGAATGACAAACTTATATATACCCTCTATCACTAGAGTGGAGGGTATAAAAAAAAAATATTGATGAAAAAAAAAAATTTTGATGAAAAAAAAATATTGATGAAAAAAAATTTTGATGAAAAAAAAAATATTGATGAAAAAAAAAATATTGATGAAAAAAAAATACTGACGAAAAAAAAATATTGATGAAAAAAAAATACTGATGAAAAAAACATATTGATGAAGAAAAAATATTGATGAAAAAAAAATATTGATGAAAAAAAATATTGATGAAAAATAATTATGTTACGTTTTATTCACCAGCTGGTGAATATATTTGTTATTCACCACGATGTTATTATCCAAGTTACAAACCCAAGTTAGTAAAATTTGTGGTTTTAGGAAAATGAAAACAGTAATTCTAATTTTCTTTTTTGTTAGTCGTTAGCATAGCTGTATTATTGATTTTTTTTATTTGGATTTTTTGGAAATAAATAAAATACTTTGATATTTTAGTTGGCTATCAAAAAATAAAATGTTTTGTTATTTTATTTATTTTGGTTTGAATAAAATAAAATTTTATTTTATTCAAATTCATAAAAATGAAATAATATTTCTTTCCAAAAAAATCAAATAATTTTTTCTGATTGCTTATTCAAACAAACAAAATAGATTTTTTCAAAATAATCAACAAAAATTTGTGATTTTTTTTGGTTATTCACAAAAATTCAAATGAATAACGTATTATTTAAACAAAAAAAAGAAATATTCTTGAAAATTTTGTGTTTGAAAAATAATTTTGTTTTTATTTATTTTGCATTTTATTATACAGTAAAACACACAATTATTCTTACAAACCACTATTGTTAGCTTGTTATTAAAGGTTTTCTTTACTAAAACATTAGGCTTGTTTTTTTTTCAGACCGGATTAAGATGGAATTTACTTTATTTATTAAAAAAAATGTGTCAAATCAAGTCCAGAATTTTTTTTTATATTTTTCTTTTCTAAATCTACATACAATTAGTAAATATATATAAACAGGTAAGAAACTAAGCGGTGTCCATAATGTAAAATGGTATAAATAAATCCAATTTAATCCTAGGATTTAACTAAATTTAGTTTTTATACTTCAAATTTTTACCTTAGCTTAATTATGTTTTTATTTTATTATTGATAATAGGATGTAGATTCAGAAAAAAAATTTAAAAAAAATTGTTTGGCCAGATTTGAACCTTTTTAAAGTAAAATAAAGTTATTCCAATATTGATTTAATGCAAAAAACAAGGCTATTAATTAGAATATTTTTTTTAATTTTTTCGCAAATTGATTTTTAATGTTTAAAAAATACTGTTAAAACGTTTTGCTATTGAAAATACACTACTTGAATAAACTTTTCGATATTTTTTTAAATCGATAGATTTACTAGGGTGATTAGACCGGTTTTTCGAAACCGGTTTAAACCGGTTTTATGTAGCTTGCAACTTCCGAATTTTTAAAATCTTAACTATTTGAAAACCGGTTAGACTGGTTGGTTTACTGTCGAACCCCGGTTTTTATAAATCAACCTTTAAAAGCAGTTAAACTCGATTTTTTTAGTGTAGGTTAGGTTAGGTTAGGTTGTAAGTGGCTGCTGACGTTTTACGTCAACACACGTAGACTCTGAGGTCCATTGTGATACCACGGGATCGTAATAGGTTTCCCTACTAGTCCCTGTCGTTAAACCAGTTTGAGCTTCTTATGAAACTCCTTAGATGTTGAATTTTGACATCCGACAAATCTGAAAGATCGTAGAGCTCCCTAGATCCCAGTGAAGCAAGTCGCTGACCAGAAAGTGCCGGGCAATGGCAAATAAAGTGTTCGATAGTTTCCAACTCCTCTTCATCCATGCAACTTCGGCAAAAGTCATTCGACGGCACATTTAACCGCTCTGCGTGCTTCCCTATAAGACAGTGTCCGGTAATTATAGAAACCACCGTTGAAATCTCTCCTCTTGGAAGCGATATCAGCTCACTTGTGCGCCCCTGATTAAGAGAAGGCCAAATCAGTCGTGTTGTCTCACACGTCCATCCATTTGCCCATCTTTGATTAGTCTCCGTCGCAGAACAAAGCCGTAGGTTTTGCTTGCAAGTTTCTAGAGGCATACCAACACATTCCAATTCTGTTGGAACCTGTAAGGTAGTTCCTAGTCTTGCAAGCTCATCGGCTTTGCAATTCCCTGGAATGTCTCTGTGCCCTGGGACCCATATGAGTCGTATGTTAAACTGCTTGGCCATCTCATTTAAAGACGTGCGGCAGTTAAGGGCAGATCTTGTTTTCAGAAACATTGAATCCAGGGACTTGACCGCGGCTTGACAGTCAGTATAGATGTTGACTGCGGTTGTAGACAAGACATTGCAGCTCAACCAGTCAGCCACTTCCTTTATTGCCAGCATCTCTGCCTGGTAGACACTGCAATGATCTGGCAATCTACGAGCCAGGCTCAATCCAAGCTCTTCCGAATAGACCCCAAAGCCCACTTGTTCGTGCAGCCTCGATCCATCTGTGTAAAAATTTATGGTAGCTCCACTTCCTGGAGTATCCCCCATCCAAGACTCCCTGGATGGTATCATAGTGGTAAAGTGGCGCTCAAAGAGGCTCAAAGAGGGAGCACAATCCACATTTTGTGGTATTGATACCTTTTTCAAGATCGCGCTATGGCCACAATCGCTGCTCCTCCATTGCAGCGTGCTATTAAGTCGAATTGCCGACGCAGCTGCATACTGCCTACCCAATATGTCCAAGGGTAGCAGGTGAAGGAGGATTTCTAATGCAGCCGTAGGTGTAGTACGAAGAGCACCAGTGATGCACATTGACGCCATTCTCTGTACCTTCGTGATAAAGACACAGTTCGATTTTGTTTCTAAAGCAGGCCACCAGACAATGATTCCATACAGCAAAATTGGACGCACCACTGCTGTATAGATCCAATGAACGACTTGAGGGCTAAAACCCCATCGTTTTCCAATGGCCCTTTTACAGGAATACAAAGCAATCGTTGCTTTTCTCACACGTTCCTCAATATTACGCCTGAAATTCAGCTTCCTATCTAGAAATACTCCAAGATACTTGGCTCCATCTGAGAAGGTGATTTCAGTACCGTCCAGAGAAATAGGATCAAAAGCAGGAATCTTATTTTTCCTTGTAAATAAAACAAGCTCTGTTTTACTAGGATTAACTCCTAGACCACAGTCTCTTGCCCATTTAGACAGATCTTTCAGAGAACCCTGAAGAATGTCCCGCAATGTTGGCAGATGCTTCCCCTTTACCGCTATCGCGACATCGTCAGCATATGCGACAACATGACAACCACGTGCTTCTAGAGATAGTAGCATTGAATTCAGTGCCAGGTTCCAAAGAAGCGGCGAAAGAACACCTCCTTGTGGTGTGCCCCTATTGACAAATCGAGATATGATGGACGCTCCCAATTCAGACGTTATACGTCTACTGGCAAGTAGGCTTTCCACCATTAAAACGATTTCACGCTTTACTCCCAGACCAGACACTGCCAATATTATCGATTCTGGGATGACATTATTAAAAGCCCCCTCAATATCAAGAAAGGCCACCATAGTGTACTCCTTTACCGAAAGCGATCTCTCGATAGTACCAACGAGCTCATGAAGAGCTGTTTCCGTTGATCGTCCCTTGCTGTATGCATGTTGCTTTGTCGAAAGCAACCTCGGGTCAATCACTCTACGCAAATATGAGTCTATCATTCGTTCCATTGTCTTTAACAAAAAAGAAGACAGACTAATTGGTCTGAAATCCTTCGGAGCTGTGTGGGAACTTTTCCCAGCCTTCGGGATAAATACGACTCTGGTATCCCTCCATTTTAAAGGAATGTACGACCAGTTGATGCATGCTGTGTATAGATTATACAGCAACGGGGCTATATAATCCGACACTTGCTGCAACTCAGCCGGGATTATACCATCAGGTCCCGGGGATTTATAGGGCCTGAAGCTTTTTATCGCCCAGATTAATGTTGGCATATTTATTATTTCCGAAGCAATTTCAGATGCTTGGGCGTCAGAACGTTCCAAAGCTTGAAACGGCGTCATGGAATTGCCCGGAAAATGCGTGTTTAAAAGGAGATCCAGCGACTCTCCACTGGAGGAAGACCACACCCCATTAGGATCTTTTAGGTATCCCAGGGTGCAAGGAGAAGAAGCCAGAACCTTGCGCAGCCTGGATGCCTCAGAAACGTCTTCTATGTTTCCACAGAAGTTTTTCCAAGAATCACATTTTGCATTTCTGATCATCTTTTTATAACTCTTAAGTTGCAGCCTGTATGCAGACCAGTCCTCGTCCGCTCTTGAAAATTTAGCCTTATTAAAGAGCTTTCTGCAGGAATCTCTGCTCGTCTGCAACTCATTTGACCACCAAGGTGGCTTTTTTTTCCCTCTAGGCTTTGCTGAAGGGCAAGACGCATCCAGGCACCTATTACAAACATTTGTTATATGGTCAACCAGACAGTCAATTTGCGCCAAACTATGTGGTTTAGATAAGGGTACTTCATCCAAAAGCAAAGAAAAAGTCTCCCTATATTTCACCCAGTTTGTTCTCCTCAGATTTCTAGAGACTGTCTCAACCGGGGCACGCTCCCTGAGTAAAAACTCAATGTAGCGATGATCTGAGAAAGAATGCTCTTCCAAAACTCTCCAGTCATCAATTCTATCAGACAATGTATCTGATACAAGTGTTACGTCAAGAACCTCTTGCCGCGTACTTGTAACGAAAGTTGGTTCACCACCCTTGTTACAAATATAGAGGTTAGTGCTTAACAAAAACTCCAAAAGTGATTCGCCTCTATCATTTGTGTCTGTACTTCCCCATATCGAATGATGTGCATTAGCATCACAACACACTACTAACTGGTGTCCCCTAGATTCAGACTCCCGAATTAGACCGACAACCTTCTCCGGGGGTATTGACCCCGGATTAGGAAAATACGCAGAGGCGAGCCAAATAGACTTCCCATGAAGCTCTAAGCTAGCCGCTGTAACATCCATATCACTAAAAGTTGATAAAAAGAATATATTTAAGCCATTTTTTGCCAAGATGCAGGCTCTTGGTGAGCCCTCACCTTTGGCAACCACCAACTTAAACCCAGGGGTCTTCAATCCGCAAACCCTGCCACCCCGCACCCAGGGCTCTTGGATAAAAACCAAGTCAACTGCTCCTGTCGTCAGGCGCAGCAAGAGTGCAGCTGAGGCTGCCTTACAGTGATGGAGGTTTATTTGTAGGAACCGCAACATCTTGCTTTTTTTCCACCATCCTTTCCACCACCGTGTTATTGGCTTCATCCTCCGTGTTATCATAGAGGTCGCATTCGTCCCCAGATTCGGTTTCGAATAAGCCAGATATATATCCCATCTGTTCTGAATCGGAGGCAACAGAACTCTCCGAATTCCTCACTGCATGGGCCTCGTCCTGAATGTCACCCATCGTGGCATCGGCTTTATCCTCCATGCCATCACAGAGGTCGCATTCGTTACCAGATTCGGTTTCAAAAATGCCAGATGAATCTCCCATCAGCCTAGAATCGGCCAGCTGAATATCAACCTTTTCCAGATTCTCCTCCCCAGCCGACTCTGCCACTGGCTTGTCTGCGTCCAAAATAGTCTTCTGGTCGCCCTTGTAGACATTGACTCTTATATGAAAAAATCCAAATCTAATAATGCCGTCAGTCCTGGCTAAAAGCGGAAGCGATTCCTCATTAACCAAGACCACTGCTTGACGACGTGCGCCCTCCATCTCACCCAATCTGGCAATTTGCCAATTCTGAGTTGGAAGGTCAGGATTGCAGACTTTTATCATCTTAAGAATCACCGCAGTGTCATTTGTAGCCATTGGGATCCATGCATGAGCTCTGGGTTGCGAGGGGATATCATGTTTTTCCACAACGTCCAGTCTGGCTCCAGGCCATAACTCTCCCACTTGGCTAATGGCAACCTTAAACACGGCTGCGGATCTTTCGTTCCCAAAAGCAACGAGTTTTACTCGCCCCTGATACCAACCTGCGTTGACAGTAGTAGGTAGAAAATCAGGCATACTCTCAAGGAGCCTATAGTAGATTTCATTTAGTTTAGTTTCAACTAAACTCCACTTGTCCCTTGGAATACTACAATCCCCATTTTGCCTGTTTATCACAGCCCTAACGAAGTTACCTTTAACCACTTCACTAAAAGACTGAGTCCAGACGTTGCCGGTCACCTTAGATCTCTTAGGTAAAGGTTTCTCGTCGGGCGAGCGCAACCTTTTACCAGACTTCGATGACGAGGCCGAAACAGCGCTCTGTTTGTCAGATGCGCGCATTGCCGAAAGTTTGTCCTGTTCTTCAATGACTCCTTTCGCCCATGATAGCGACGCCCTCTCACGTTCGGAGAGCTTCGTTCCATCAAGTTGGCTTAGTCTGTTAATTATTTTCAAACAAAGCCGTCTCTGGTTGTGCCTGACCTTTGATGGTTTAAGTTTCTTTTTCTTTTTACCACCAATATTAGGCTGAGCACCCCTACCAGAATCAAGGTCGGACTTCAAGGTCGCAACCCTAAGACCAGTGCTAGGACCAGCACCAGTCGGTGAGGCAGAGCCTCGAATTAAATCGGTATCATTTGTGTCCATATTTTCATTTTCCTGGATGTGGTCATGAAAATATTACAAAAATACCTATTACGAACAATTTCAAAAATTCAATTAATAGCACGGAGATAAATTAAAACACGTCCACACTTGTCAACAGTTGAACGAATTTTTTAGTGTAAAGGTGTTAAAAAAAAATCCCAAATGAATGAATACCAAGTAAAAAAAATAATTTCGCCTTGGCTGAATCCATAAATTTGAGTGCAAATCATTTCTGGATGTGGCAAATCTTTACATATAAAAAAAAATAAGCAAAAATTTTTAATGAACATTTTTGTCGACTATCAAAATTTTATTTTAAGTAATTTTTTAATGTTTGCTAGTTATTTTTTTTTTTAATAAAATATGTTTGCAGTAAAAAATATTCCATTGAAGTTTGAACATTTTTTAAATGCTTTTTATAAAATTTCAATTGTATTTAAAAAATTTCGGTTTGTATTTCAAAATTTCCATTGGTTTTTTAAATTTTTCTTTTGTATTTCAAAAATTTCTATGCTTTTCAAAAATTCCTTTTGTTTTCAAAATTTTTCATTGATATTCCAAATTCTCTAAACGCTTTTAAGAAATTTTCATTTTTATATCAGAAATTTTCATTTGCATTACAATTTGTAGAAATGAAAACCTCTAAAATACAATTGGTAATTTTTGAAACGTAAATGAATTTCCGAAACATAAATGAAAATTTTTGAAATACATATAAATAAAATTGAACATTTCTTAAACGTACTTAAAAATTTCTGAAATATAATTGCAAATTTCTTAAATACAAATTGTATTTTCTGAAGTAATATTGGAAATGGTGATATAAAGTACCAATTTTTTCGAAACACCGACAAATCTCTGCTTTATATTGGCCGTAATAAATATTTTTTGCCTTATTTTGCAAAAAACCGAAAAAACGGGCTCATTCGGTTTTTTGTCAATTTAAAAAACGCTGATTTTCGAACTATTCGAAAACCGGGTTTTAAAATTTCGTAAGGATCTTTAGATTAAAGATATCGTCACCCAAAACTTTGTTTTTTTATATGTAAGTGAATTAAGAAAAAAATTTGTATATAATAATTATCAGATATCATTCCATTTCGCAAGAACTTCTTCTGACATAGAAAAATTTTATTTAATTTTGCATTTGTTCAGATGTTAAATATGATCCGATTTGGCCCATTTTCGTACATAACCAGCCTCAGACCATAAGACATATTTCTGACAAATTTCCGCAATCTAGCTCTTTTAGTTGAGACTGAATCATGTCTTCCACAAACAAACGGACGGACATCTGTAGAATGTGTTACAATCTATCTCTAATCAATAACATATATTGTATAGTCTGTTAGATGGATATTTCGATTCATTACACACGGAATGACAAAGTGAGTATAGTTCTTTTAAACCAACCTCTAAAAATCGCCTTTTTTCAGATTTTTATACTTTTGTTAAAAAAATAAAAGTTTTTATATCTGCACTTGGAATTTCCTAAATTACAACTTAACTTTTCTGAATTTCAATGGACTTTATTAAATTACAATTTATAAGAACCTGACATCAAAACAAAACTGTGTTGTAAGAATAATTTTGTGTTTCTCTGTACAAAATAAATGAAATAGATTTTTTTCAAACACAAAATTTTCAAGAATATTTATTTTTTGTTGTTTGAATAATACGTTATTTATTTAAATTTTTGTGAATAACCAAAAAAAATCACAAATTTTTGTTGATTATTTTGAAAAATTATATTTTGTTTGTTTGAATAAAAAAAATCAGAAAAAATTATTCGATTTTTCGTTATTCAAATAAAATCAAAATAAATATTATTCATTTTCAAATATTTAAATAATCTGTTATTTGATTATTTTTGAAAAAATATTGTTATTTATTCATTTCGTTATTTCAATCATAGCATACAACTATGGTCGTTAGCTTATATAGTCAAACTGAGGTGGGGTCCTGCAACTTTTTTATTCACCTCCTGCAACTTTTTTATTCACCTCGTCCTGCAACTTTTTTATTCACCAGCTGGTGAATAAAAACATTTTTCACCAGCTGGTAAACATTTTTCACCAGCTGGTATATAAAATGTAACATAATTATTTTTCAATTTTTTTTCATCAATGTTTTTATACTAGTGATAGAAGGTATATATAAGTTTGTCATTCCGTTTGTAACACCTCGAAATATTGGTATAGGACCCTTTAAAGTATATGGGGCATTCCATGACAAATCGGACAATATGAATATTTTTTTTTTATAGTCTCCCAATTTGTTTACAGTTTTTAGTACCCTTCGAAAACTCCTTCGTGGTAAATTTTCAGATTTTTTTGATGATCCGTTCAAAAGATATCGAATTTTTAAAAATTGATAGTTTGTTTCTTTACTCATAACTTCAACAATGCACTATGGTCCCAAATCAATTTTTTTGGCGTTAATTCCAAAAATGAAGTCGCTAGTTTTGAATCTGGAATGGGTTTTTAACTCTTTACGCAATTAAAAAACGATTTTCAAAAAAAAAAAAATTAAAAAAAAAAAAATTCGCAAATTTTTTTAGAAAATTTTTTTTTTTTTTTTTTGGAAAAAAAAAAATTATTAACCATAATAAATTTCTAGTAGTCAGTTAGCTTGGCTAAAGCCAAAAAAAATATAGTTAAAAAAAATTTAAAGATTTGTCTCGCAAAAAACCGAAAATTTTGCCGAAATTTGTGCTAAACTCAAATGGCAATTGTGAGAGTTTGCCGAAAAATGCTGGCTAGGTGTTAATTTTAGTATTAAATAGACCATCTAGAAAACACTTTCACATTTGAAGACTCATGCAAGTTCGTGCCCAAACACAACTTTTTGTCCACGAAAGATATAGGCTATTTTGGCTTCAAAATCCTTAAACCGCAACCCCCAAGAATAACGCCAAAGATGCATGGAATTACAAATTGGAGTTTTTAAGAAGAACTACTTTCCTTGGGCTTCAATTTTCCTTTTTAGCCTTTTTATAATTTTATTTTTTCCCATTTGCTGTTAGTATAATTGTAATATGGTTTTAATCCCGATTTAATAATACGCCTTAAAACTATCAACTTTGAAACCCTGGCAGACTGACAGTATTGCCATAAAATTTTTTTCATTATACTTTCTTAATGGCTTGGAGTGTTGCCATTGAGAAACTGTATAAGCTTTTGGAAATTTGTAAATTTTTGTTTTTTTAATTTCTGCCAAAAAAAATCCATTTGGAACCATAGTGCAATGGTCCAAATTGCAAATTTCTTTTTCAAAATTTTGTTTTTTTACGTTCTTAAAAAAACAAAAAAAAATCGAAAAAAATTCCTTAAAGTGCTCTATGCGATTTTTAAGTTTAAAAATTTAAATCTCATTTTTGAAAATGTATGTACTCTTTGATTTTTTTTGAATTTTTTTTGTGTAAAACTTCTATTGATTCTACAAATTTTTTGTCCAATAGGATCATGGTAGAACGATTATTACTAGTTGTTAAATTTTTTTTAAAAAAATTGATTAAAATTTGCCAATCTTTAAATCATTTCTACTGCTCAATGGTGCGTCATTTCTAAGACCGACCCCCATTAATTTTTTCGTCTTAACATTTCTCCCGAACCAACTAATACCCTATCTCCAATTTATAAGGGGGGCTCCCACACAGCATTATATATATATATTTAGTCCTTTAGTTCCCACTGGAACATAGGGCCTCAACAAAAGATTTCCATTCGTTTCTGTCTGATGTCATCCTTTTCATTTCGCTCCACGAAACATTATTGTCATTCAGTTCTTTTTCGATTTGGCGCCTCCATGTGTTAGCTGGTCTGTCGGATCTTCTGGATCCCTGAGGATTGTACTCGATGGACTGTCTTGTGATGTCGTTTGTTGGCTTTCTCATCGTGTGCCCCAACCACTTGATTATTATATATTTTTTAAAATTTGCATTATATTTTTTAAAATTTGCTCCAACCGCTTTAACTGCCATGAGAGTGCCCTTAGAGCAATCAAATGTATGACCGGCCCACAATATTTTTTTAGTCCAAACATTTTCTCTGAACACACCTACCCTCTATCTTTAACTCTTAAGGCGGTCCCATACAATTATTTTTTTATTTTTTGTAAATTTGTTTTATTTAATCAGCTTTTACTGGTCCAAAGGTGCGTCCGAGAGGGGTCATTAGTGAGACCGACCCCCATTTATTTTTACCCTCCAACATTTTTGTAAAACATACCGACACCTTAAGTGGGCTTCCATTTCAAATTACATTTTTATAAAATTTGCTCCAACTGTAAGTTGTATGGGAGCCTACTTAGGGAGTGGAGATAGGGCGTAAGTGCGTTTTTAAAATAAATATGGTCGGTCTCACTAAGCTGGGGGTCGGTAGAAGCTGATTAAATAAAATAAATTTACAATAAAATAAAAAAAATTTATGGGGACCGCCTAGTTAAAGATAGAGGGTAGGTGTGTTCAGAGAAAATGTTTGGACTATAAAAATATTGTGGATCGGTCATACATTTGATTGCTCTAAGGGCACTCTTAGGGCAGTTAGAGCAGAGCGGTTAGAGTAAATTTAAAAAAATGTCATTTTGTGTGATAGCCCCCTTAGAAATTGGAGATAGGGTATTAGTTTGTTACAAAGAAATGTTAAGACGTAAAAATTAATGGGAGTCGGTCTTATGAATGACCCCTCTATGACTCACCATTGGAGCAGTAGAAATGATTTTAAGATTGGTAAATTACAACAAAATTTTTGCAAAAAATTTTCAAAAATAGTAATAATCGTTATCCTACTGCGCAAAAAATTTGCAGAATCGATAGAAGTTTTACACAAAAAAATTTCAAAAAAATCAAAGAGAACACACATTTTCAAAAATGAAATTTTAATTTTAAAACTTAAATATCGCACTTTTAAGAATTTTTTTTGGATTTTTTTTTTTAAGTAAAAAAAACAAAAATTTTGAAAAAAAATTCAATTTGGACCATTATTGAAGAAGTTATGAGTAAAAGAAGTTTGAGTAAAGGAACAAACTACCAATTTTTAAAAATTCGATATCTTTTGAACGGGTCATCAAAAAATCTGAAAATTTACCACGAAGGAGTTTTCGAAGGGTACTAAAAACTGTAAGCAAATTGGGAAAATCTAAAAAATATAAAAAAATTTAATTGTTCGATTTGACATAGAGTGCCCCATATATATTCATGATCCTCGATCGATTTTAAGACGATCTAGCGATGTCCGTCCGTCTGTATGTCTGTCAGCTGAAAACACGCCAACTTTTGAAAGACTTTACGAAGGCTCCTGAAGTTTGACAAATATGTTGGGCATTTACCTGGTCAGATTGGTGTTGAAACCCAGCTAAATCGGTCCAGTGGTTCAAAATTTTTTAGCAAAAGAGTGAATTTCGGCAAAGGTTTTTCTCAAATTTATGAGATAAAAAATACGCTAACTTTTGAACGACAATTCTGAGGGTCCTAGAGCTTGATATATATATTTATCGTTCGCCTGGTCGTGTTCGTATTAAATTTCAGCCGGTTCAAAAGTTATTAGCAAAACCGTGAATTTCAGATTTGTTTGGCCTTAAACCTGTTAAACATGTTTTAAAAACATTGGTAAGTCACAAAAATATTTTACAACTTATTCTTGTCCCTCAAAAATATTTTTACACTAAAAAAGAAAAAACTACACTCGAAAAAAATTTTACACTCAAAAAAAAAAAATTGTAAATTATTTTTTTTTTCAAAAATTAAAAAAAAAAAGTTTTTTACACAAAACAAAATATTTCTAATCAAAAATGTTATTTTCTTCACTTTAGAAAATTTACTTAAAAATGGCATTGTGGAGGGTATTCATACACTCAAAATAAATTCTCTGTCCAATCAGCAGAAAAATCTGCTGAAAATACACCCATTTTGAGCCATATGAGAAATCCGCTGATTTTAGCAGACACGGTTTGCTAAATATCTGTCATAAAAGGTGAATAAATATAACAAGAAAAAAAAAACATATGCCGCCAGTCAGCATCGAACTCGCCACCTTCCGATTTGAAAGTACACTTCTTAACCACTACGCTTCGGAAGCTTATACTTTTATCTGGCGTTTTAGTTATTAAACATCTGTGTTGTTCAACAGCAGAGAAATCTGATTTTAGCAGAAATATCTGCTGATTTTAGCAGAAAAATCTGCTGATTTTAGCAGAATAATCTGCTGATTTCAGCAGAACAATCTGCTGATTTCAGCAGAACAATCTGTTTTGCTTTTTTTTATATAAAAAAATTTCTTGAAAAAATAATGAAATTCAGCAAACAAAATCAGTATAAACATGGTAAAATGTCTGTTATTTTCCTAAACTGCATGACAGAGATTTTAGTAAAAATATCCTTCTCAGCAGAACAATCTGCTAAAAGATTGATAATTTAAATTGAAAGTCGTTTTACAGATTTTTTGACAGAGTTTTTCTTTTGAGTGTAGATTCGGCCAAGTCGAATTTAACTTTTCTACTTGTGGGTCGGTTGGGTCCCAAACGCGTTTTTAAATTATAAAATTCTGTAAGGAGTATTGAGGAACTAGGATTTTTTTTGTATTGAGTCTTTTATTTATGTTGAGTTTTTTATTGCCTTAAATAAATTCCATTATCTCGAACTTAAATCAATAAATAACTTAAATTGAACTAAATTTATTAAATAGAATTTTCTTCAAATAAATTTATTTAATTTATACTTTTCATTTTAAACTAAATTTTTTACAATTTGCTGTTTGCTTAGTTTGCCATTTCCGAAAATGTTTTAAGTATAACTAATACAAACACACGCCTACACACACACATGCAACCAAAGCTACAACATAGAAATCTAAAATACAAATTAGTTTCCTTGAAGTCATTCATGCGTTACAAACATTTGCAGTCAACAAATTCTTTTGTAGCAAGTATGTAGTATGTAACATATATTGCTCTCTCTTTCTTTTGGTCAATAGTTTTATTTTTTTCATTTTATTTTTCTTTTATATCTTTGAGCATTTTTACAAAACCGAAACAACTCATCTGCAGCACATTAGCTTTAACCTTTTCAACTTTCGTTTTAATATTGATAAACATCATCAACATAAAGAACTAGAAAAATCTTGTACAAGATGATAATAATGATGTTGGCCTGCATTTGTAACATTTTTTCAAGCAGGAACTGAACGAATACTAAAAGCTAAAAGCTTGTAAAGAAATTGAAATGTTATGGGAAATGGCCAAAAATTAAATAAATTTTACAAAAAAAAAAAAAAAAAACGAAGGAAAAATAAATAAAATTTGATAAAAACTATACTGTATTTTGTGTAAGTACCCGAGTAAAAAAGTTTATATATAATAATATGTCGATTTTTGTTCGACCTTTTAGTTAAATATAGGGTGTTTTTTTTTAGAGGTTCACAACTTTGAATTGGTAATACTGCTTTATTTGACAACCGATCTAACTGCTGATAGTTGTGTTTTGTTAAGTATGGTTTGACATTTTATCATGCAAACACTTACATAAGAGCAACGCTTCCAAATTGTATAAATTTTTTATCAAAAAATGCTTCTTTTCGTCGAACTTAAATTTTATTCAAAGATCCTATTAATTGGTTACCAATATCGTTTTATTTAACCCCATTGGATTATTTTCTGTGGGGCTATGTTAAGTAACTTGTCTTTTTCGATAAATTGGAGACAATTAAACACCTGGAAATAAACCTTCGACGACTTATTGGAGAAATTCGAAAAATGGCCTCAAATTCTGTGAAAATTGTGTGAAAATGGAGGTTCAGATTACTCCATGCACGAGCCATTTTTGGTATCGATATGGCTCCAAATCATTTTTAAACATTAATGTCATAAAATTATCTATCCAATAAAGTCAGTTTGATTGATATTAAAAATATTTTTCCTTACTCTATTTTAATTTGAAGTTCGGTAACACTAAAAAAACACCCTATATATTACACTCAAAAAAATAAAACTGTAAAGTTAACAAACTTTTTTTTGTTAACTCGAGTTTACTGTCTTTTTAGCAAATTTTTAGTTAAAATCAGCGTTTTAACTACTTTTTTTAGTTAAGTTTAATTTACGAAAATACTAGTTTTGTACAAATTTTGAATTTATTTTTTTTGTTGACTTTAAAACTGAGTTAACGAATTTTTACTAATTAATTTGCTGATTTTTTGTAACATTTTTGTCAAGTGAAAAATTTTAAACATTTCTTGTGTAGCCTCCTATGCAAATCTCATAAGTCCTACTTAAGCTGAACTTAATGCTGTGAAAAAAAAAGAAAAAATAAGTGAAGTGTTCGTGTTTAAAACCAATATTTAACAAACTTAAAATTTTTTACAAAAAGTTTAGCTGAATTCAACTAATAAAAAATGTTACGAAATTTTCAGCTGAATTTTTAGTTAAAATTACGGCTTTTTTGCTACATTCATTCTACGAAAAGTTAACTAAATATTTTTTGTAAAATTAACTAGAAATTTAGTAGGTTCAAAATCAGGTGTTTTTTTAGTTAAATTTAACTAAATTTTTTGCTAACTTTACAGTTTTTTTTTTTGAGTGTAAATAAAATACTCGACCTCGAGGTCTTTGTGTAAATAATTTATTTATTTTTCAATATTTCTGTTTTCTTTGAAAACCATCATCAGGTGGGAGCTTTTAATGTTTATCACAAAAACTTAAAAAAAATAGTGTTGTGTTGTCTTTATCGTCTGAGGTATTACTGAGTTAACTCTGACGATGAAGACAACACAACACTAGTTTTTTTAAGTTTTTGTGATCCCCTGATGATGGTTTTCAAAGAAAACCAAAATATTGGGAAATGAAAAAATTATTTACACTCAAAAAAATAAAACTGTAAAGTTAACAAACTTTTTTTTGTTAACTCGAGTTTACTGGCTTTTAGCAAATTTTTAGTTAAAATCAGCGTTTTAACTACTTTTTTTAGTTAAGTTTAATTTACGAAAATACTAGTTTTGTACAAATTTTGAATTAATTTTTTTTTGTTGACTTTAAAACTGAGTTTACGAATTTTTACTAATTAATTTGCTGATTTTTTGTAACATTTTTGTCAAGTGAAAAATTTTAAACATTTCTTGTGTAGCCTCCTATGCAAATCTCATAAGTCCTACTTAAGCTGAACTTAATGCTGTGAAAAAAAGATAAAATAAACTTAACATTTTTTACAAAAACTTTAGCTGAATTCAACTATAAAAAAATGTTACGAATTTTCAGCTGATTTTTTAGTTAAAATTACGGTTTTTTTGCTACATTCATTCTACGAAAAGTTAACTAAATATTTTTTGTTAAATTAACTAGAAATTTAGTAGGTTCAAAATCAGGTGTTTTTTTAGTTAAATTTAACTAAATTTTTTGCCAACTTTACAGTTTTTTTTTTGAGTGTACACAAAGACCTCGAGCTCGAGTATTTTATTTAATATGTTTTTATATAATTATATATAATTTGATAAATTTATATATAAGGTTATATATAATTTTTAAATAATATAAAATTAGATAAAATTATACATAATTATATCCAGGATTTGGTGGATATAATTTTATAAAATTATATCAAATTATATATAATGTGATAAAATTTTATAAAATAATTTTATCAAATAATATATAATTTTATCTAATTTTATACATTTTTTTTTGAAAAATTTTATTTATGGGGCATTCCATGTCAAATCGGACACTTCGAATTTTTTTTTTTTTAGATTTTCCCAATTTTGTTACAGTTTTTAGTACCCTTCAAAAGCTCCTTCATGGAAAATTTTCAGATTTTTTTGATGACCCGTTCAAAAGATATCGAGTTTTTAAAAATTCGTATTTTGTTCCTTTACTCAAACTTCTTTTACTCATAACTTCTTCAATAATGGTCCAAATTTAAAATTTTTTTTCTTCAAAATTTTTGTTTTTTACGTACTTTTAAAAAAAAAATCCCAAAAAATTCTTAAAAGCGCTCTAGTATGCGATTTTTAAGTTTTAAAATTTAAATCTCATTTATGAAAATGTTTGTAATCTTCGATGTTTTTGAAATTTTTTTGTGTAAAACTTCTATCGATTCTACAAATTTTTTGCCCACGACGATCGTTTTTTAAAATTTTTTTAAAAAAATTTATTGTAATTTTCCAATCTAAAAATTATTTCTACTGCTCCAATTGTGCGTCATAGACGGGTCATTTATAAGACCGACCCCCATTAATTTTTACATCTTAACATTTCTTTGGAACAAACTAATACCCTTCTCCAATTTCTAAGGGGGCTCCCACACAAAACGACATTTTTTAAAATTGGCTCCAACCGCTCTAACTTCCCTAATAGTGCCCTTAGAGCAACAAAAAGTAAGACCGACACACAATATTTTTTTAGTCCAAACATTTTCTCTAAACACACCTAACCTCTATCTCTAATTGTTAAGGCGGTCCCCATACAAAAAATTTGTAGAATCGATAGAAGTTTTACACAAAAAAATTTTCAAAAAATCAAACAGTACACACGTTTTCAAAAATGAAATTTATGTTTTAAAACTTAAAAATCGCATACTAGAGCACTTTTAAGATTTTTTTTTAAAAGTACATAAAAACAAAAATTTTGCAACTTGGACCATTATTGAAAAAGTTATGAGTGAAAGAAAGAAGTTTGAGAAAACGAACAAACTGCTTATTTTTAAAAATTCGACATCTTTTGAACGGGTCATCAAAAAATCTGAAAATTTACCACGAAGGAGTTTTTGAAGGGTACTAAAAACTGTAAACAAATTTGGAAAATCTAAAAAAAAATTATTCAAAGTGTTCTATTTGACGTGGAATGCCCCATAAATAATTTCATAAAATTATATATAATTTTATATATATAAATAATTATATAAAAAAACTTTTTTACTTGGGTAAGAAAGTATGAATTGAGATTTAAAAAAAATGTTTTAGAAAATTCATTTTTTAAAAAATATATATCACACACTGCCAGAAATCCATACTAACACACCTCCAAAGTATTGATGTAAACAACTCAAACATGTGCCAAGAATATGTAACAATATTTGTAATTTGTAAACATAACGAGATTTTTTTTTAATATTTTGTTATTTTTTTTATTTGCATTTGTTTTCTTATGTTTTTTGTACAGTGTATTTCCGTATCCGAGGGCATTTCCGCTATTGAGCTGCAACTTTAAGTGTAGCGTTTCCGTTTTAATTCTACTTCGTTGCTCACATACTTAAACTGGCACATACGTACATTGTGCTACTGCTACTGATGCTTTTTGCTAAAGAATTATTTTTACATATGTATATGTTTGTATATAAATGAGCAGGTACACTCAAAAAATTATGTTAGAAAAAAAATTTGTTAAACGTCTTGTAAATTAACTTAACTCAAATTAAACAACATTTTTCAGTTGACATTCAGTTTTGCCAAATTTTCCATCAACGTTATTTCAAATCTAAAAAAATAGATTTAAACAAGTAAAAAAGATTGTTGAAAAAAAATTTATTTGTGTAAAATTTTTTTTAAAAATTTAAAAAAATAGCCCAATAGTTTTTATTCGGTGATAAAATAAATTTTCCAACAAACCAAACAGACAATGAGTAAAATAAGAAAGCACAGTAGAAGAAATCCTAATTTTTTTACATTAATTCTTTGACCACCAACTTTTTGTAAACAAAGAAACATTTAAATTATTTGAATATATCATTACCAGGGTTCGGATTTTTTACTAGAAAAATTCTCGCAATCCCATTTTACTAATACAGTTTGACAGTTTTCTTCGTTTTTAACAAACAAGTTTGGATCGATATTTACATTTTTTTTTTGTAATTTTACAAAATTTTTTTTGTAATTTCCAAGATAAATAAAATAAAAACTAGTCAATTCACGAAAATTCCTCGCAAGTTTTGTTGCGCTAAAAAAAACTGTAAATTTACAATTTTATTTGTAAAAATCTTGTAAAATAACAAAAAACTCGTAATTTTTACTAGGAATTCTCGTTAAATAGGAGGTAACAATAAATCTAGTAAAGTTACGAAACCTCCTTTTAAATTTTATCGTGTCAAAAAATTTGTTAATTTACAATTTTATTGGTAAAAACATTGTGAAATTACAAAATAGCTTGCAAAATTACAAGGAATTTTTGTTAGCAAAAAAAAGTAAAAAATTTTTCTTGTAATTGTACAAACTTTTTTTTGAGTGCACTGTATATACTTAATGGGGTCTTATTGTTAGACCGATATTTCGAATTTTTTCTAGATTATTTAAATTTTTTTTTTTTCTAGTTTTACAATCTTCTTTCTTTTTTTTTGAGTGTATAAACATGCACTTATTCTTTAACATACATGCATATAAATATAAGTATGTATGGCTGGGTAATCAGTACGCAATTTATATACATTTTTTTATTATACTTTAAAGTTTTCTACAGTTTTTATTTCTATTTCGATCTTTTCTTTTCATTTCTTTTTATAAATGTAATTTATTTAATTTCTGCTTCGTTAGTAGTTTAACTGTTAGGTTTAGCATCTAACAACTTAAATACAATAACATACTTGCATACATACACACGAGTGTATATTAGACTGCCCAGAAAAAAAGCGAAGTTTTTATTTTCTTGGGGGATACCTGCAAATTTTGTTCCTTTTTGTGCAAAAAAATTTCGGTTTTTTTTTTGGATTTTTAAAATAATATCTAGAGGTCGCGATCTCGCGTTTTATAACGATTTATTTTTTTTGAGTTTTTTATTATTTTAAATTGTTAAATATGATTAATATGATAAAATATTAATAATTTCAGACAAAAAAAAAATTAAATTAAAAATTAAATATCGCTCATTCCATGAGATGTCTCCCAGCATCTAATCAAATGTTCCTTAATTTATTTGAAATTTTGCACACATGAACACTTTGAAGCTATTAAAATAAATCAGTTGTTAGTTCCGAGAAAATCCGTGAATTCGCGAATATATTCGCGTTCGCGAATTCGTGGATTTTCGCGAAACTAAAAACGAATTTATTTTAATTGCTCCATAGTGTACCTGTGTGCGAAATTTCAAATAAATTAAAGAACATTTGATTAGATGCTGGGAGACATCTCATGGAATGAGCGATATTTAATTTTTAGTTTATTTTTTTTTTGTCTGAAATTATTAATATTTTATCATATTAATCATATTTAACAATTTAAAATAATAAAAAACTCAAAAAAAATAAATCGTTATAAAACGCGAGATCGCGACCTCTAGATATTATTTTAAAAATCCCAAAAAAAAACCGAAATTGTTTTGCACAAAAACAAAATTCGCAGGTATCCCCCAAGAAAATAACAACTTTGTTTTTTTCTGGGCAGTCTAGTGTATATAGAAAAACATACATGTTAACAGTGATTTAGGTTGGGTTATTTTTGCTATAGAACAAATTTTAGATTTTAAAATATTTTTCAGAATACAAAAATTCTGATCAAATTTTGAAAAAATTTTCTTATAAAAAGAGTCTTAAAAAATGTCTCAGATTCTGAGGAAATATCTCAGATTTGTTTTCTATAGAAACGTCTTAGATCCTGTGACTTTTTTTCTACAGACAAACTCTCAGGTTCTGAGACTTTTTTCTTTAGAAATTCTTAAATGCTGTCACGAACCTAACACTTCTTCTATAGAAAAAATCTCAGACTCTGTGACTTTTCTTCTATAGAAAATTTCCCAGACTATGTGCCTTTTTTTTATACCCTCCACTCTAGTGAAAGAGGGTATATATAGGTTTGTCATTCCGTTTGTAACACATCGAAGTGTTGGTCTAGGACCCCATAAAGTGTATTCATGATCCTCGATCGATCTAGCGATGTCCGTCCGTCTGTCCGTCTGTTGAAAACACGCTAACTTTTGAAAGATATTACGGAGGCTCCTGAAGTTTGGCATATATGTTGTGATTTACCTGGTCAGATTTATATAGCAATCCAGCGAAATCGGTTCAGTGGTTCAAAAGTTATGAGCAAAAGACTAAATTTCGACAAGGGTTTTTCGTGAATTTACGACATAAAAATCACGCTAACTTTCGAAAGGATTCTGAGGATACTGAAACTTAGCATATACATTTGCAGTTCCCCTGGCCTGATTATTATTGAATTTCAGCCAAATCGGTACAGTGGTTCAAAAGTTATTGGCAAAACCGTGAATTTTAGATTACACTCAACAAATTATGTCATTAACTGTTTGTAGTTTATTTAAAAAGTTTTCCGTTTAGTCGTTTTTAAAAGAAAAAACATTTGTTTGATGTTCAGTTTTTATTAATGACTACATCAGTCCTTTGTTTCAAAAATAACACAATAAAAAATAAAGAGTTTCACTAACATTTAATTTATAAAGTCATTTATTTTTGTTCTGTAAGTAAAAACTACTGATTATTCTTTAAATTTTTAATGATTTGTGTAAGTAATTTTTTTTAAATTGTTGGTATTTTTTAATGATAATCATTAGATTTTACCTACACAAGTCAGTTATTTGTTTGTAGAAAAATAATTCAAAAAATTATTTATAGAAATATAAAAACATATTTGTATCAAGTGGCTTTGGCATGATGGGTAGCGTGTCTGGCCAGAAAGTAGTTGATTGCGGGATCGATTCCCCAAAATTTTATTAAAAAATTTTAAAAAAATATTTCAATAGAAAATTGTATAAAATAACCTACGAAATCATTAATTTTTAATGTTTTGGTAGGTTATTTTTTTGGAATTTGTTGGTAAAAACAACAGAACTATCATTAATTTTTAATGTTTTCGTAGGTAATTTTTTCGAATTTGTTGGTAAAAAAGAATGAAAAAACCGTAATTTTTTAATGTTTAGTGTTATTTATTTTAGAAAATTTTGCCAACAGTAAAAAATAAATGTTGATGTTTTTAAAACAAATTAATAATTGCTGGGATGGTTTTCAATTGTTTATTCACTGGTTTTAAGTGTGTTTTTCTTTTGTTTTTACCTACAAAATATTTTGAGTGTAGCTTCACCTTAAATTCACGTGTTGAAAACCCGTTAAACCTGTTTTAAAAACAATGGTAATTCACAAAAGTATTTTACAATGTATTTTTGTCACTCAATAATATTTTTAAACAAAAAAAAAAATACCCTCGAAAAAAATTTTATACTCAAAAAAAATTTTACACTCAAAAAAAATTTTGTAAATTATTTTTTTTTTTTTTCAAAAATTAGTTAAAAAAAAGTTTTTTTTACACATAGTAAAGTATTTCTAATCAAAAATTTTATTTTTTTCACGTTAGAAACTTTACTATATCTTAAAAAGGGCATTCTGGAGGGTATTGATAGATTCGAATTTAACTTTTCTACTTGTTTCTATAGAAAATGTTTAGATTCTGTGGCTTTTTTCTCTAGAAAAAATCTTAGAGTCGGAGACATTTTTTCAATTGAAAAAGTTTTACAGCTAAAATTAAGCGAAGTGGTAGGTGTGTCCAATGTCTAGTGCAAACCCCCCCCCCCCCCCCCCCCCACCTCAAAATCGCCCAGCCATTTGTTTAACTTTTGTACATGTTGGTGGTCTTCATGGAATCGGTGCAGCCAAATTTAGATGTGGTTTTTCCGTTATACGTTTTCATTCCTCCTTTTTCTTCTTTCTTCTTTTTTCTCTTTCTTCTTTCCCCTTTCCTCTTTCCCCGAGTAAAAATAAACATATATTACAATATATAACTTGATAAAAACATAATAAATTATATATTATTATACATCCGTGAGATATTTTCAAAATTTTTTTAATGCAGTCATTGTAGTAATATATAATTTAATTATGATTCGGATTAAATGGTGTACGGTTGATATAATTATATAAAGTTATATGAGGGCCAATATTTTTTCTGTATAATTTAACATACAATTATATATAGCTTATTCTGTTCCATATAAAACTTTATATGTTTCCAATTAAACAAAAGTTTTCTAAGTTTTTTAGGCAAAGTATAAGAAACTTTTTAAAATATTCCTATACAGGGTTATGTATATCACCTATCTGGTTCGAAGCGTACCCAAGCATTTTTTTGTTTTAGAGAATTATATGTTTGGTGAATGTATCGCTGACCTGTGGTGTATCTTAACCCAAACCAAAAAACACCAGGATTTTATATGTTTTCATGCAATTAGATCTAATTAGATCCACCAATATATGGCAATGTCTGGTCAAAACTCGGATGAAATCAAATCATATTTTATACAAGTTGATCTTTTTTAATGCAAAAACATCCACCATTATTCGGATCAAATTGCGTATAAATATATATTGTGTTACATGTCATTATATATTGCATCATATAAAAAATTTTACTCTTTCCTTTTTTCTCTTTCCTCTTTCCTCTTTCCTTTTTTCTCTTTCCTCTTTCCTCTTTCCTCTTTCCTCTTTCCTCTTTCCTCTTTCCTCTTTCCTCTTTCCTCTTTCCTCTTTCCTCTTTCCTCTTTCCTCTTTCCTCTTTCCTCTTTCCTCTTTCCTCTATCCTCTTTCCTCTTTCCTCTTTCCTCTTTCCTCTATCCTCTTTCCTCTTTCCTCTTTCCTCTTTCCTCTTTCCTCTTTCCTCTTTCCTCTTTCCTCTTTCCTCTTTCCTCTTTCCTCTTTCCTCTTTCCTCTTTCCTCTTTCCTCTTTCCTCTTTCCTCTTTCCTCTTTCCTCTTTCCTCTTTCCTCTTTCCTCTTTCCTCTTTCCTCTTTCCTCTTTCCTCTTTCCTCTTTCCTCTTTCCTCTTTCCTCTTTCCTCTTTCCTCTTTCCTCTTTCCTCTTTCCTCTTTCCTCTTTCCTCTTTCCTCTTTCCTCTTTCCTCTTTCCTCTTTCCTCTTTCCTCTTTCCTCTTTCCTCTTTCCTCTTTCCTCTTTCCTCTTTCCTCTTTCCTCTTTCCTCTTTCCTCTTTCCTCTTTCCTCTTTCCTCTTTCCTCTTTCCTCTTTCCTCTTTCCTCTTTCCTCTTTCCTCTTTCCTCTTTCCTCTTTCCTCTTTCCTCTTTCCTCTTTCCTCTTTCCTCTTTCCTCTTTCCTCTTTCCTCTTTCCTCTTTCCTCTTTCCTCTTTCCTCTTTCCTCTTTCCTCTTTCCTCTTTCCTCTTTCCTCTTTCCTCTTTCCTCTTTCCTCTTTCCTCTTTCCTCTTTCCTCTTTCCTCTTTCCTCTTTCCTCTTTCCTCTTTCCTCTTTCCTCTTTCCTCTTTCCTCTTTCCTCTTTCCTCTTTCCTCTTTCCTCTTTCCTCTTTCCTCTTTCCTCTTTCCTCTTTCCTCTTTCCTCTTTCCTCTTTCCTCTTTCCTCTTTCCTCTTTCCTCTTTCCTCTTTCCTCTTTCCTCTTTCCTCTTTCCTCTTTCCTCTTTCCTCTTTCCTCTTTCCTCTTTCCTCTTTCCTCTTTCCTCTTTCCTCTTTCCTCTTTCCTCTTTCCTCTTTCCTCTTTCCTCTTTCCTCTTTCCTCTTTCCTCTTTCCTCTTTCCTCTTTCCTCTTTCCTCTTTCCTCTTTCCTCTTTCCTCTATCATCTCTCCCCTCTCCTCTTTCCTCTTTTCTCTTTCCTCTTTCCTCTTTCCTCTTTCCTCTTTCCTCTTTCCTCTTTTCTCTTTCCTCTTTCCTCTTTCCTCTTTCCTCTTTCCTCTTTCCTCTTTCCTCTTTCCTCTTTCCTCTTTCCTCTTTCCTCTTTCCTCTTTCCTCTTTCCTCTTTCCTCTTTCCTCTTTCCTCTTTCCTCTTTCCTCTTTCCTCTTTCCTTTCCTCTTTCCTCTTTCCTCTTTCCTCTTTCCTCTTTCCTCTTTCCTCTTTCCTCTTTCCTCTTTCCTCTTTCCTCTTTCCTCTTTCCTCTTTCCTCTTTCCTCTTTCCTCTTTCCTCTTTCCTCTTTCCTCCTTCCGCTTTCCTCTTTCCTCTCTCCTCTATCATCTCTCACCTCTCCTCTTTCCTCTTTTCTCTTTCCTTTTTGATCATTGTGGAATGTAGTAATGAATTTTTTCAAATTGAATTTATCTTTTTTTATCAATTTAATTTTTATTTTAAAATATATTTTGATCACTGTTAACATATTTGCTTGAATATATATCTACGTTTTGTGTACTGTTAGTTATTGCAGCATTCCTTGTGTCTAGGTTTAGATACATTTTTGGTTATTTCTGTTTTAGACATTAGAAGCGTTGATATGAGAACACTTTTCTATACACTTTATACTACAATTTTCATTTTTTTTTACGTTTGCTGTTCATTCTTCTACAACTCCAGCTGTGTGTGTGTGTGTGTGTGTGTGTGCGAATGTACATCTGTTATGTTTGATATTGTTACCATACAACAAATATGCAGACACTTACAAACATGTATCATATGGATTGCAAAAATATACAACAAAGACTATAATTGTGTGTGTGTATGATGTGTGTTTGTGTTTTTTTTTTGGCATTAGTGTATGTAAGTAAAATTGGCCATTTGTGCATTTGTTATGCCTCACTGCGTTGCCTATTTGGCATGACGACAAAACAAAAAAAAAAACTAGAATAAAATTTATAAAAAAAATATAACGAAATGAAGCAACAAAAAAAAACTAAAAACTACAATTTTATTCCCATGCCCAGGCAGCCATATCGTATTCATTCGTATTCCATTTTTTTCTCTCTGTAATACTAGCTCTTTCTTTAGGGATTTTTATTATCAGTCGTTTGCTATTTTTTTTAAAAGATATTTTAACATTATATTTCTTTTTAGTTATTTTTTTGTTCAAGAAAAAACCCTTTTTAAAATCTACAAAATTTTTCTTCATACAGCTGTATCTAAATACACAAACACACAACAACAAATAACAAATAACACACACACTCTTAAAATTTTAAGCAAACACACACTTGAATAAGTTTTTTATTTTATTTAAATACATCTATTTTTTATATCGGGGTTGTTGTTTGTGTAGAAGTGCATATGTGTAAGTGTAACTGTATTTGTATCTCTGTATATTTGTTTAAATTAGTTGTTATTTCTTGTATTTTATTCTTCGTTTTATTTCTTCTTACGTTCAAGTGAAAGTTTTCTATTAAATTTTAGTTTTTTTCTCAGATTTTTATTTTATTTTCAACTTCAATCTTTTCGTGTGTCTTTTTTACATCTACTGCTACTGCTACTAAATTTTTTACACTCAAAATTCAAACTTTGTATAAAATCTCTACAAAATGTTTTTAGTTTTTTTGTTAAAATGCAGAATTAAGTTAAATATTTTTTCATGTTTTTGTATTAAAAAAAAATAAGCTTTATCGACAATTTACCACTAACTTTCTCTAAAATACAACTTTTAGTTTTTCTTCGTTACCACAAATTGCCGAATATTTTTTTTAAATTTTCTAAGATAATAATTTTATTAAAATTATTAAAAAAAAAGTTTTGGGTCATTTGGTTCGCGTTGCTGGCCTAAATATCAGATCAGAGTTATGTTTCGTTTCACTTCAAATGAGTATATAGCCCTGCAAAAAATGAAATGAATTTCTTGGCTTAGAAAAATTTGTGGGCGTGGTTTTAAAGAACTGATTAGGCAGATAATTGTCTTCAAATTATATTTTAAGAACTAAAAAAATTACCATGTCTTCGACTTTGCGAACTGTACAAATTTAAATCATATTTAGTATCAATACGAACAACACAAAATAAAATCGAAAAAAAGTGGGCGAGGACAATTTTTCTTTCTGACCAATTATATGGACTATTACGAACATTTAAAACAAAAAAAATAGCCAAATCGGTCCTGGCGTTCTCAAGTGTTTTAAATTTTAAGGATACTTCAAAATGTGGGCTTTAAAGTGGGGGAGGACAATAATTATTTCCGTAAAATCATTACTTGGACTATAATGATCATTAAAGAAAAAAATTAGCAAATCAAGCCAGTCGTTCTCTGTTTTTAGATGTATTGAAAACTACATCTAAACAATAATCGAATCACTCACAAATGAAAAATTTTTATATTATTATTTGGACTGTAACAAAAATAAAAAAAAAATTATACAAATTGATCCAGCCATTCCATGGAAAAAATATATATATCGGGAAAAGAAAAGAAAAAAAAAGAAAATTTTTATTTTCTAAAAAACCTTATGCGGACTTTAACCAAGTCGGTCTAGCCGTTATAGTTCTTTCGATACATAGAAAAAAGTGGGCGTGGAAAATTTTACTATCAGTAAAAACCTAAGTTGAATTATGACGAACATTTTCAACAAAAATTAGCCAAAGTGGGCGTGGTCAATTTCTTTTTTCCGTAAAAAACCAAAGTTTGTTTATGATGAAAATTCATTAAAAAAAATTAGTCAAATCGGTTCAGCCATTCTCAGATTTTAGATAAATGAAAAAAGTGGGCGTGGTCGATTTTCCTTCAGTAACAACATAAATTAGATAACTACGAACATTTAAATAAAAAGTTACTCTAATTGGCGCAGTCGTTTTCCGATTTTAGATAAATCGGAAAAAGTGGGCGTCAAAGTGGGCGTGGCCAATTTTTCTTTACGTATAAACCTTAGACTCAATCGGCCCAGCCGTTCTCAACTGATGCTGTTACTAACGAACGACAATTGATTTTTATTTATATAGATAAACATCTAAGTTACCGAAATATCAGAATCTAAAAAGCTCTTCTGAAAAAAGTACCCGAGATGAGAAAAATTTTCGACTTCAAGGCTTTTTAGCAGATCTTGATGCAATTTTTTAGATTCAGAGACATTTGCGCTTTTTTTTTTTTTTTACGTTGAACCAACACTCAGGGGATGCCCCTATTAATGCAGTGCATTGTGTTGATATCAGGAAAATAGGTTATGAGGAGGAGGAAAGAGGGAGTAGTGTTTGTGGATATTTGACTTGAATTTATCTACATTGAAAGAAACTGGGAAGACCTCTGCGGGAAGATTATTCCACATACGGCTAGTTCGACTGATGAACGAACCTTCTCTGTAATGCGCTGTGCGATCCACTGGACAATCGACAACAAACGGATGTGATCTACTAGACAATCGAGTATTGCAAACAAAAACTCGGGCTCTAGGGATAAGTTCACTTATCTCAGCAGAACACTTTCCATGGTAATATCGATAGAACAGAGTCACACAACCCATATTCCGACGATGCTCCAATGAATCAATAGAGTTGGACACACTATTGTCATTGATTAGCATCAACGCCCTCCTTTGCACACGGTCCAAGAGCTCCAAAATAGACTTTGAAGCCCCTGCCCATATATGGGAGTTGTATTCCATCTTCGGTCGGATGTAGGTGGTATAAATAGTGAGGAGATCTGATGAGGTGAAGTACTTCTTACACCGGTTTAAAAAACCGAGACACTTGAATGCTTCTTTCGACACTTAAAAAACGTGCTTATTCCAACGGACATCACACTGAATTTTCATGCCCAGAACATCAAGAGTGTCAGATTCCTCGATACTTATTCCACCCATATGTACAGATGACACTGTTGATTCCACATTCCTGTGGGTCAACATACAACATTGAGTCTTGCGTGCATTAAATTTGACCCTATTCGCAAGACCCCACTCAGAGATTGTCAACAGGTCTTGATTAAGTGTGTCATTCATAATCTGCCTTTTGCCCTCAACCTCAACAAGGCTTGGCCTACGATCAAACGAAAATGAATGACAAATGTTGCTGTCATCTGCAAAAGAGTAGATAGGATTTGAAGTTTGACTTAGAAGGTCGTTAAGAAAAATAAGAAAAAGGGTAGCAGAAAGAACAGAACCTTGCGGTACCCCTGATTGAAGCCGAAACTCATCAGATGAGAACCCATCTATAACAACACGTATAGAACGATCCCTGAGGAAACTCGAAGTAAATCGAGAGAATTCATTACCGACACCAAAGGCATTAAGCTTGGATATGAGCGCACCGTGCCACACACAATCAAAAGCCTTGGAAATATCCAGAGCAACCACCTTACTCTCACCAAAATGGTGGATCGAACGACTCCAACGTTCGGAAAGGAACGCCAACAGATCCCCAGTAGAACGAGTTCTCCGAAAACCATACTGTCGATCGTTTAAAAGTAAGTTAGCCTCCAGATACCTAACAAGATGGCAATTTACCATACTCTCCATTATCTTCGAGAGCGCTGAGCATATTGCGATTGGGCGGTAATTATCAGGGTTATTAGCCGCACCCTTTTTAGGGATTGGCTGCACATTGGCAACCTTCCAACATGATGGAAAGATTCCCTTACGGAAGGACAAGATAAAAAGGTTAGCCAGTGGACGTGCTAACGTCGAAGCACACTGCTTCAGCACCAGTGCTGGTATACCATCCGGTCCCGGTGACTTATTTACGTTAAGATCCGCAAGAACCCTTTTAACTGCACGAGCTCGGAAAAATATCTTGGGCATAGTATGAGATACCCTTTCGATTTCGGGCAGTGGTTGATTGCTTTCCGGCAAGAAAGAATTTCTTGCAAAAAGGCCAGCCAACAGGTTAGCTTTATCAACCGGTTCTGTGAACAATTGGTCATCTTTTAAAAGAGTCGGGATAGAAGAACTAGCATTTTCCTTGACTCTTTTAACAAACGACCAAAAGCTCTTACTGCCCCGAGGAGCCGAAAGAACTTTAGCACGAAGTCGTTGTTCGTAATGAAGCTTTTCACGACTAAGTACTTTAGCACACTCAGATCTTGCCTGTTTGCGTAGCATATCAGTATTAGCGTTTTTATTATCACGCCAATTTCTGAATGCTTCCTCCCTGGATCTGACTGCATTCCTGCAAGTCTGGTTAAACCAACATTTATCTCTTGGTTTAGCCGAAATGAGCTTCGATGGAATGAATGACTTCATTCCAAGCACAATAACATTTTCGACCATTTTCGCCGCGGCGTCGACGTTGCCGTCGAGGAAACAGAGTTTCCAGTTGAAACGCCGGAAAAAGTCGTTGAGTTCTACCCAGCGAGCCTTCTCATAGATAAAAACTGAACGCCTCTTAGCTGTTGTCGAGACGTTACGAAAATCGGAGTACGAGAAGGATGCGGAAATGGTGCAATGATCCGAATTGCCAAGAGATTCTAAGACATTTTTCCTATCATTAAAGACTCAGATTCTGAAACGCTTATTCAGAAACTGTTACTATATTTACAATTTTTAGAATTTAAAAGCTATTCAATTATCAACTTCACATTTTCAGAAAAAGTTTTAGTTTCTGAAAGATTTTTTTTTGAGACGATGAGGTCTCGGATTCAAATAGATTTTTTCTAAAGAAAAATTCTCGAATTTTCCCTGAAGAAAATTTTTCAAGAAATTCTATTATTTTTTTTTTTTCTTTTTTATCTCTCCTTTTTTCTCTTATATTTTTGAACCTCCTTTTAAATCCCATTTTCTCTTTTTCTTCTGAGTTTCATTTGTGGGGTGGGGGGGAGGAATTTATTTTCCCCCGTACATCCCTGCCTGCTTGCGTTGCATCATATTTTTGATATTGATGTGCTGAACACGAATATCAAAAATATGTAAAATTGGTGGAACGGTTTTCAAAATATCGCGGTATGAAATTTGCAATAAAAGAAATTTTTTAAAAATCTTAAAAGTTTTTTCTCTTGACATTTTTATAGAGCTTCATTTAAACTTAATTAAAGTCAAATCCGATCATTTCAATCCGTTGTGAACTTTCATTAAAATTTAAAATTTTTGAAAAACTTTTGGGAAATTTAAAGCTTTAATCGAAAGACTTTTTTTGCAGATTTGGCTTAAAATAAGTTTTATGAATTTATAAAATTTCATAAAAAAATTGTTAAAATACTTTAAAAAAAACGTAGGAAATTTTTAAACATCTTTTAACAAATTTGTTTAAAAAAAACTAAAATTTTCTGCTTTTTATAGAGTTTTTATTTTGAGTCTAAACATTTTGTTTGACTGTTATTTCTCTCTATTTAGTTTCAAATTTAAAACAATCATGTTGTTAAAGTTTCTTGATTTCATTTCGTATGGTTTTTTTTAACAATTTTCTACACAAAAATATATGATAAAAAACCCAAATTCAATTATCTCAACAAAATCTAAAGTTTATTTATCTAAAAAAAAATTGAAAAGTTTTCAATCAATGTGCATACAAAAAAAAGCTAGAAATTATGAGCAAAAGTAATACAGTTATAATAATAAAATGTTTTAAAATTCTAAATTTCTAAATTTTTCTGAAAATCAATTATATTCTTGTATTAAACAGACGATATTTCACGATGTGAGCAAAATATTTCAATACGTTTGATTTTAATAAACATCACAAAGTGGTTCATTTTTAAAATTTGATTAAAATCTAAATTTCAGAATCTGAAAATAAACAAAAAAGGGGAAGCAGTTTTTGTATGCTAAAGGTATTCTAATTAAAAGGGGGCTGGTGGTGGACATGTGGGATCAAGCGTCAAAAATAAAGCTCGAAATAACTTTTGCTCTAACCGGTATAAATTTGGCTACTATTGGTTCATAACTTACTGAATGGACAAATTATTTCCAAAAATTTTGGAAATAAACCACTGCGCATCAGAGCGTATAATTTTTATTAATACTACTATTTGATAAAAAATTATAATGAAAAAACGTTTTGTATATTACTATTTAAATCTCAGGAAAAACATTAGAAAAGTAAGTCTTATTATATCATTTTATGTAATGATAAATTTTATGTAAACGATAAATATCCCTAACTCATATTTTTATAGTCATGATCTTTTTATCTGTCAGATTATAAGTGCTTTTGCGGAATTTGTAATAAAAACTTTTTATTAAAATTATAGAATTTTTAATTTAAACATCCCTTTAATTACTTCATAACACACTGTTGTTGTTGTAGTTTTGAAAAAATACTACCAATTACAAAGTATCTACTTTCCATGCTGGAAACCCAGCAAAATACTATTCACAACTTATCAACAAGTATGAATAAACAACAAAAAATTTTCAAAAATATAAAAGTTTTAAATGAATTTTTATATAAATTTATGTGTTGTTTTTTGTTTTTAAAATTTACACATGCTTGCATAGCAAGAGCATAAATTTTTCACGCGTCTCTAACAAAAATTCTAAAATAAATATTATTATCATGTGTAGTAGAGATGGGTGCGTGATTGACTTTGGACTCACACTCACGACAAGAATGATCAAAATCACGCGCACTTACTCACGAGTTTATTTTTTTAACTAACACTCACTTACAATCACGTAAACTATTTTAATTACGCGCATTCACACAAGATTCAGCTACACTCAGGTTGATTCACACTCGCGAAACTTTTTTTATACAAAAAAAATATTTAAATTTTTAAATTCTAACAAAATTAAAAAAAAAAAAATAATTTTTGGCATAAAGCTTCTTTTTATACACACAAAAAAAAACTTTGTCAAATTACTAGGAAAAGTCTCGTAATCCCATTTTACCAAAATTTTACAAAAACACATAACAAATCGAAATTTAAATTTTTTTTTTCGTAATTTTAAAACTTTTTTTGGTAATTTTACAAATTTTCAAAATAATTTTACAAAAAAAAAAATTAGTAAATTCACGAGAATTCCTCGTAATTTCAATTCCGCCAAAAAACTGTAAATTTACAATTTTATTGGTATAAAGCTTGTAAAATAACAAAATTATTGGTAAAAAGTTTGTAAAATTACTAGGAATTCTCGTAAAATAGGAGGTATCAAAAAATCTAGTAAAATTACGAAACCTCCCTGCAATGTTTATTGTGTCAAAAAATTTGTAAATTTACAATTTTATTGGTTAAAACCTTGTAAAATTACAAAATTATTGGTAAAAAGTTTGTAAAATTATTAGGAATTTTTGTCAAATAGGAGGTAGCAAACAAAAGTTACGAATTTTTCTTGAATTTTACAAGGTTTTATTTTTGAGTGTATATAATCAATGTTCAAGCTCCAGGTCTTAATTATTTAAATGTTTTTTATTTATTAAAATCTTCCAAAATTTCGCTATTTCTTGAATAGCATCTTCAGGGACCAATTAAATTTGTTTATAAAAACACATACAAATCCTTATGCGAAATGTAGTGTTTAGAAAAATTTAACATTTCTCCGATAGAAAGATTCCCGGATTTTTCATTAAAAAAAATTCTATAATTATTTTCCTTTTTTCTCTTGCATTTTTCCCTCTCCATTTTTTATCTATCCTTTTATACCCTCCAACCACAGTATCGGGGTATAATCACTTTGTCATTCCGTTTGTAACGCATCGAAATATCGGTCGGGGACCCCATAAAGTATATATATTATTGATCTATGATCGATTCTAAGACATTCTCTGAATGTCCGTCCGTCCGTCTGTCTGTAGATAACACAATGCAGTCCAAAATAAAACAGCTAGGCTCCTGAAGTTTGACACAAATAGTATGTCTCATGTTCATAGGCAGGCTAAGTTCGTGAATGGGCAAAATCGGGCCGGGGGGAAAAAATTTCCCCCTTGAAGAACTGAACCAGCATCTAAAAAAATACACTTTTTTACATGTTTTTTGTATTTTTGTTAAATAAATGAAACATTTGGTATATTTATCGCGATGGGAAGGTGCTATCAAAGTCCCCTACTGACCCCCATTACCCCTTCCCCCCCAAAAAAAACGCCACTGACAATTTTTTTTTTTTTAATTTTTTTTTACATTTTGGAGGGTATAAAAGATTTCGCACAGCCGAATTTAACACTTTCACTTGTTTCTTTTTAAGCAGTTACATTTTTTTTTATATATAATCAAAGTAAAGAATGTTCAAGCTCGAGGTCTTAAATGTTTTAATGTTTTTATTTATAAAAATCTTCCAATATTTCGCTATTCCTTGAATAGCATCTTCAGGGATCGTTTAAATTTGTTTATAAAACACATAAAAATACTTGTACGTAATGAAGTGTTTACTACCATCATCATAGTCACTACCATCGTATTATTCAGTGCAATATGACGATGGTAGTGAACACTTCATTACGTATAGGGATTTTTGTGTATTTTTATAAACAAATTTTACCTGTCCCTGAAGATGTTATTCAAGGAATAGCGAAATATCAGAATATTTATAATTTTGACAAATTTTGCACTTTTTTCAGGACGAAAGGAAATATGAAAACAAAATTATTTAGGAAAACTTACGCAAAAATCTACTCAAGCACTCTCAAACTAACTTACTCACACTAACTACTCACACAATCACGTTAATAAAATTTAGTTTCAGTCACACTTATGCGTGATCACATGTGAATCAGGCACTTATCTGATCATGTGCTCATCTCATCAGTCACACTCATGCGTGATCAAATGTGAATCACGCACTTATCTGCTCATGTGCCCATCTCTAATGTGCAGTAAACAATATTTTGTATGCATACATCTACAAATGCATAATTTTGTGAGTATGTGTGCAAATGTTTGTAGCTAAGGGTAAGACCAGAAGGGTAAACTAAACAAAACTCCATGTGTTTAAAAAAAAAAAAAAAATAGTAGTATTTGTTTTTTAAAATATTTTTTAAAATAAAAATAATACCACCAAGCGTGAAAATATTAAAAATATTTGAATTTACTAAGGTTATACATAGTTTTGGTAAGGCGGAAAATTTATAAACCCTTCAATTACAAGGCAGGTTATAATCGGGCAACCAGCGATTGTCCTGAAATCGGTATATGGCCTGCAAAAGGTAATAAGTATGCGCATTTAAAAAAAATATTGAAAAGACGTAGCCGTTTTATACATATCAGGTAAAGTTCCACAAGGGGGTTAATAAAAGTTATTTAAAAAATCTTGAAAATTGGACTTTATCTTCTTAATTTCTTTACATATGGAGCATTCCATGTCATTTTTAGACACGACCCTCTTCGATTTTGCACAATTTTTGATACACTCAAAATATTATGTTATTACTTGTTTGTAGTTTATTTAAAAAGTTTTACGTTTTGTCGTTTTTAAAAGAAAAACCATTTGTTTAATGTTCAGTTTTTTCAAATGACTATTTCTGTTTGCTTTGCTTCAAAAATAACAACATAAAAAAAAAAAATAATTCCGGCTAACGGGTTTCTTATACCATGCCGTAAATTTCTTTATAAAAACAAAAATTTAAATTTTACATAGTAATAAGATAAATTATTGTAATGATTTTGAAAAAATTAAGAATTTAATCTTAAAAAAAAAAAACATAAAAAATAAAGACTTTCATTAGCATTCAATTTTTAAAACCACTTATTTTTGTTCTGTAAGTAAAAATAAGTGATTCTTCTTTAATTTTTAATGATTTGTGTACGTTTTTTTTTAATTGTTTGCATTTTTTTAAAGAAAAAGCATTAGCTTTTACCTAATTGTGCGGATTAATTTTTTGTAGAAAAAAAATTAAAATCGATCGATTCCCCAAAATTTTATTAAACATTTTTTAAAATATAATTCATTAGAAAAATTGTAAAAATAATTAAATTTTTAATGTTTTCGTAGGTACTTTTTTTTTGAATTTGTTGGTAAAAAATAACACAACAATCATTAATCTTTAATGTTTTCGTAGGTTATTTTTTTCGAATATGTTTGTAAAAAAATTAAAGTGACGTTATTTTTTAATGTTCAATGTCATTTATTTTAGAAAATTTTATTATTAGTAAAAAATAAATGATGATGTATGTAAAAACAAATGAATAATTACTGGGATGGTTTTCAATTGTTTTAAATGTTTATTTCATTTGTTTTTGCCTACAAAATATTTTGAGTGTATACAAAAAATTTAAAAAAATCTTAAAACAAAACAAATTTTCGTAAGTGAGTGCAAAAATAAGTGCAAAACTGTGTTTTTACATTTTGGGGAGTATAAAAGATTCGGCACCAAAGAATATACCACTCTCACTTGTTTTATGTACATTTGATAAACAAATGGAAAATTTTTATGCGAAAAGCTTAGACTTGGTGAAAAAGTAGTTTTCGTAAAAAAAAGATTTTTTTTTCACGAAAAACAAAATTATGTTAAAAAAAATTGAATGAACCCAAAATTTTTGGTGAACAAAAATTTTGATTTAAAAACTTTTTGATGAATTTTTTGATGATAAGAAAAATTTGTTGATGTAAAAAAAAATTGATGAAAAAAACAATTTGGAAAAAAAAAATTTTGGTGAGAAAAAATTTGATAAGAAAAATTGATGAAAAAATATGATAAAAAAAAAAATTATGAAAAAAAAAGTTGATGAAAACAAAAAAATTAATGAAAAAAAAAATTGATGAAAAAAAAATTTTATGAAAAAACAAAAAAAATATGAAAAAAATTTGATGAAAAAAAAATTTTTTTGATGAAAAAAAAATTTTTGATGAAAAAAAATTTTGATGAAAAAAAAAACCCCAATTGATAAAAACCCAATTGGAAATTTTGTCTTTAAGACAATGTCAGTAATGATTCATCAGGTAGAAGTCAGCAACTGAATACATTTTACTAAAGACAACTTAATGACATGTCACAATTTTTGTCGGAGCTGCCCAAGTTCTATAAATGTACTGACTTGTCATATAAGTTGTCTTATCAATTTAGAAAAATCATGTCTTTAATGCTGACAATTATACGGCAAATCCGACCCATCACTAAAAAAATTTTTCCGATGTAAAATCAATGTAATTTTGTTTACTCCTTTAAAACTCTTTTAATTTTCTTTGTAATTAAAAAAATAAAATTGAATTGGTTTTAAAACAATAAAAAAAAATAATAATTGAAAAAGTCAGGAGTTGTCATGAGGTTTTTTGTATGGTCAAAGATTTTTCAGTCAGCAGGTACACTGACATTTCTAATTGGGAAAAATAATGATAAAAAAAATAATTTATGAAAAAAAAACATTTGATGAAAAAAAAGTTTGATGAAAAAAAAATTGATGAAAAAAAAAATTGATGGAAAAAAAATTGAGGAAAAAAAAATTAGATAAAAAAATGAAATTTTTTTTTTTTTTTTGTTGAAAAATAATTATGTTACTTTTTATTTGATAAAAAAAAATGATGAAAAAAAAGTTTGATAAAAAAAAAAAAGTTTATGAAAAAAAAAAAAAAAAATAAAAAATTAATGAAAAAAAAATTTATGGAAAAAAAAATTAGACGGAAAAAAATGTGATGGAAAAAAAATTGATGAAAAAAAAAATAAAATTTGATGAAAAAAAAAATTATGAAAAAAAAAAAATTTATGAAACAAAAAAAAAAATTTTTGTTGAAAAATAATTATGTTACTTTTCATTCATTAGCTGGTGAAAAACGGTTTTATTCACCACGAGGTGAATTATTATCCAAGTTACAACCCAAAGTTATTAAAATTTTTGGTTTTAAGAAAATGAAAATAATAATTCTTGTTTTCTTTTTCGTTAATTTTTAGCTTATATAGTCAAACTGAGGAGGCGTCCTGCAACTTTTTTAAAATTAGACACCAGCCTAAAAACATTATCATGTTAAAATTTTTTTTTAATACTATTATTCATAATACTTATAGTACACTTATTTAAGGCTTATTTGACATATATTTATGCAATATATGTCAAATAAAACTACGTTGGTTATAATTATGTTTTTATGAATAACCAAATTAAAAAATCCAAAAATCTAAAAAATTTTTTTTTTTTGGTCTCTACTGTAGTTTACATTGTGGAGGGTATTTAAGGATTCGACACAGCCGAGTATACCATATTATTTGTTTTTGTTTTCTTGTCGAATTATGATATATTTGCCAGTGCTTTTGTTAAACCTATTAAAAAAACTTTGTTATTATTTTTTTTTTTCAATTTTCTTGCATAGACCTATCTAATTATTCATAAAATATGCCAAAACACATGTTCGATTTATTGAATTTCTTTTGGCATCTTACAATTTATTTATTTTTTAAATTCTGCCTTTTTTTTCAAAGAACAGCTAAACACCTTAATGCGGCCACTTTAATAAAATTTCCTCCACACCATCTCCATGCCACTTTTCTAGTTTTAAAACAACAAACAAAATGAAATGTGCTTTTTTAAAACTTTCTAAAAAACGAGAGATAACATAAAATTTGTATGCAAAACATATGAGACATTTACTACTAAATTCCTGTAAAAAATTTGATAAATTTTAAGGCTGACTTAGGTCAGATTTTCCAGTCCAAATATGTCAGTCTTCGCCTAAAGATAAATGTTTTTATTTTTAGGAAATTTGGAGTTTACTAAATCAATTTTATTATTTTTGGCCTGCTTTTTTTTGTTGTGTTTTTTTTTTATAAAAGTCTACAAAATGTCTATGATGGTTTAGTTTCCATTCTTTTAACTGGATATTTTAGTGCGAATCGACCCATATTCGCGTTTTTGCACACAGATATTTTATTACATCAATATTTTTTATTTTTAAAAACATGTCTACATGTTTTACATGCATAATAGTTTATGACTATGAATAAATAATAAAAATGTACAAAATAAAAAATATTCAAAATTTCATATTTCACTGATGTTTCATAAAAACAAAAAAAAAACACGTAATTTGTTTATGCAACCGCTTTCTCTTTTCTTAATACTTCAAACAAAACAAACAAGTTGCTGCGTGCCGTCAAAAATTAGACATTTAATTTAAGATATTGAAAAAATGTTAAAGATGGGTTTATATATTTTTTGTTGTGTAAATTTAATAAATACATAAATTGTAGACACACTACAACTAACATGGGGTTAAAATAAAAAAATATGTTTTTTTCACTTTGTTCAGAAGTTCCTGATTTTCAAGTCCAAAAAAAAAAAGTAGCCGAAAGACTTTGCCCCACAGTTCCAATATTTTTTGTGTTAAAAAAATTACGCTTTCATATTTTTTTTTTATTATTGTGTATATCACTAGAATGTCTTAGACCGACATTTTAATGCGTTTTTCATGGAATGACAAATTAATACGGCCTTATTTTTCTTTGGAAAGATCACCTCTTTATTCAGCAAAACATTATCATGATTCAATGGTTTGGGCAAGAGTACAAATTTTTTTTTTTAATTTTTCCCATAAAGTACGCAAAAATTCCTATTTCGGACATAGATATGTAAGTATGTAGTGTGCACATTGCATAAGCGTATGATTAATATTAAAATCGGAATATCACTTATACGCAACGTAAACAAATGTTCGTAAAACCAGGGTTTAAAAGCTTGGACATATCTTTTTTTCTTGTCTGATGGCTATTCCAAAAATATACCAATCCATTTTTTTTATAACATTAAGCTAAATGAAAATAGCAAGATATTTTAGCAGCTTAAGTGTTTGTTTGGACAACGAATGGCTTTTTTTATTTTATGTATATCCAAAAAAAGCAAAACAAAGTCTATTTTTTTTATGTCTAAATATATTTAGCTTGTGTGTTTATTCTGCTTTGGACGCTGCTTTTGGATTCTGCTTTTGGACGCTATTTTTGGATGCTGCTGTTAGACAAATATTTAGATTATTTTATATAAAATGGAATGAAGAATAAATAACTCAACATCGAAAATCTTTTTTAATGATTTGTATATTTTTAAGTGTAAATGAATTTGTTAATACAAATGTAATGAAATTTGTAAATATTATTAGAAGTTATGATTTGTTTTGTATTTAAATTAATATAAAATTAAAGTTAATTAAGATAAAACAATTGTTGTTGTAAATTTAAGTATGTACAATTTTTTTTTTGCGGTACGGGCGGGGGTGGTTTTACTAAACTGTATAATATTTCGTTAAATGCTTTAAACATAATTGATGTTAAGAAAGGAAATTCACAGTTAAAATTGAAATAATTTTATGATGTACACCAAAACCTCAATATGCGGCCAATTGTTTTAATTAGAACACTGTGGTTCGTTCAAGTAAAACTCAAGTTATGCAAATATTGTATTTACGTTTTATTTTATTTAAATTTTTTATGCGCTAACGAAAAATCGAAAAAAATAAAATTAATTTATATTGTGCTATAAAGCGAATTTATGACATTTTGCTATCTAAAACATTTTTATATAACCAAATTTCTATAGATAAAATTTCTAAGAATCTCGGATTTCCTTTCATATAAAAAATTTGGAAAAATGGCAACACCTAACATTTGTGTCTAAAATATAGACCATGTCTGGCAATGCTTGCAAAAATAAGTACTTAGATCAGAATTGATGAAGGAGAGGAAGAAGAATAATGATTACTAAAAATAAGTTTGTTTACAGAAATTACAATAACAAACTCTTCTGTAGGAAAAAACAACAGTAACAACTACACTCGAATTGAAAAAATCAGATTTAGTTGATACTTGCTTAACAGCCTACTTGGCGTATCGGTCTAGAGTGATTGTACGTTACAAGCAGTTAATAGCAAAGTATTACAGATGATGATGAGTTCAATCCTTGTCGGCTGCGATCTGTAAATAATTTTCACATATAGAGTTTTATTGACTATTAACTAAATAAATTGACATTAAAAGTTTTTCTGAAGATTATTATAACTGGATAATATGAAACTAGTAAGAAACAAACCAGGATGTCTAAATTTTTAGAAAAATTAAAATTTTTCTTTCACACTTTTCTCAATTCAAAACCATATATAAAAAATAGTTAGTTTGGACAACATTCGTTTAATGATTTTTTTTAAAACAAAAATACACACATAACTGTTATATTTGGTCTCTGGTTGAAATACAAAAAATTTCTTGCAATATTATAACAATTTTTAACACAAAATCTTTTTTAAACCAAAAATTTTTCCATTTTGCCAAAGAAAAGTAATGATCGGAAGTATAGTGCAATGTAAATATTAAAAAAAAAAAAATTTTATAAGTATATAGTAGGTATGAAAATTATATAAAAGCAACCACGTGTATGACATACAACGTATTTTTTACTTCTATTGATACAAATAACAACTAACAAGCCAACAAGCCAAAAAACATCAACGACTACAAAATGGCGCGCTGCCTCGCCATACATGGAGGTTTATATTGAAACTCATTTCAATTGCTCATAGATTCTTAACCACTTGACCGATTTTGCCATAATTGGTACCAAAATAACCAAAAACACGTTGAGAATAATAAAATATAAACCTATTTAAAATTTTATTTGAATATGTCAACCATGAGCCAAGATAAATCATTTTTAAATTTTGGGTTAAATTTCTGGTGCCTCACCCCATTGTGCAATTCCGCCCAAATTTTTTGTGAGTGTTAGGAATGATAAAACTACATTAAATGCCAAGTTTCGTTCACATTCATTCAACAGGTGTCAAGTTATAGCATTTTTTTGTGTAAAATTCACTATAATTTTAGAGGTACCTTTACATTTTCACTCATAACTTTTAAAATACTTAACCGATTAAAAAAAAAAAATACATCAGTTTCTGCCTAGGAGAATTAAGCCAAACGTTTAAATCGGTTCCGGTTTATTGCCAAAAACATGGTTTCAACAGACAGACGGACGGACGGATATCGCTAGATCGACTTAAAATCGATCAAGGATCATGAATATATAATATATTATATATACTTTATGGGGTCTTAAACCAATATTTCAATGTGTTACATACGGAATGACAAACTTACATATTTCAATTTGTTATATACGGAATGACAAACTTACATCACCAGAGTGTAGGGTATAAAAACAATCACTCCACCCTTATGAACCCCAGTGAAAAGTCATGAAGCGATAGATAAACTGGCTAATAAAAAAACTCATTCATTATATAATTTTTTTTTCAATCCGGGCAACGCCGGGTTCAAAAAAGCTAGTATTTAATAAATAACTTGAATAGTGGGTCCCGCGTGAATCCTGCGCCAACCATCTTTAAAGAACAACTACTAGTGTATCATAACGAAGGGCGCATATAAGCGGGAATATTTTTTTGTATTATGTAAGTTTGATTTTATGTTTTTAACACCTTGAAATATCAGTCTAGGACCCCATAAAGTATATATACATATATATTTATGATCCTCGATGGATTTTAAGTTGTTCTCGCGATGTCCGTCTGTCTGTATGTAGAAAACAATCCAACTATTGAAAGACAGCTTGGATGCATGTGAGGTTTGTCATATATATTTATAATTTTCTAGTTGGTAATGCATTACCATTGTAGGAGTAAAAGGAACAACTATATTTATATATATAGTACTCGCTTAACACAACTAATAGAAACTTACTCAGTTGCGATAACTGAGTCACAATTTTTAGGGTCATATTTTTCTTTTATGGTTTAAATTGAAAAAAAACAAATTTTAACGCACATTTAAATCATTTATTTAAAAAAAATCACTATTTTTCTTTAAAATAGCAAAAAACCCTATTAATAAATAAAAAACAACACGGAAATTTTGAGAATTCTTTGTCTAGCGGTAAATACAAAACTAATTTCAGTGGTTCAAAAGTTGTGAGCAAAACTGTGAATTTATTATTGATTTCATTTTAAATTTAATGGTAAAAACACGCTAAATACTCTTTGATAAACATTAGTATGTAACAAAAATATTAAACAAAGTTTGTTCCTCACTTTTACTTTTTATCAATTGATTTTTTTAATTAATTAATTAATAAATTTTATCAATTGATAATACTTTCTCTAAAGAAAAAAAAAATACCGTAGAATCTGAGACATTTTCTGTAGTAAAAGTGTCTAAGAAATATGGGGCATTTTTTTATTAGAAAAAAATCTGAGATTCTTAGAAATTTTATCTATAGAAATTTGGTTATATAAAAATGTTTTAGATAGCAAAATGTCATAAATTCGCTTTAAAGCACAATATAAATTTATTTTTTTTTTTAGATTTTTCGTTATCGCATAAAAAATTTAAATAAAATAAAACGTAAATACAATATTTGCATAACTTCAGTTTTACTTGAATGAACCACAGTGTTCTAATTAAAACAATTGGCCGCATATTGAGGTTTTGGTGTACATCATAAAATTATTTCAATTTTAACTGTGAATTTCCTTTCTTAACATCAATTATGTTTAAAGCATTTAACGAAATATTATACAGTTTAGTAAAACCACCCCCGCACAGTGGGGAAAAATGGCCTTTTTTTGTCCGATTTTGCCTACAGGTCGCAATTCTTAACCGATTTTAGTTTTTCTTTTTTTGAAATTTAGCTAATAAAATTCCACATCGATCTGTCATGGTGGTTTTCTAAAAATCGTTATTGTTTTATTTGAATATTTTTTTAAAGTTCAGAAAATTTAAATTTTTTTAGAATTTTTGCTCTAAAAAATGTAATAGGCAGGGGACGAATATGCTGTATGGATAAAAATAAAGGTATTTGAAACCCTTATAAATGACATTAATAGCATTTGTTAATTTATAGTTATTTTGGTTTTTATAAACATATGAAAACCTAAAAATGTTCACTTTTAAGTACCTGTATCATTTTAAATAATGAGCCAATTTCAATTAACTTTTTTTTAGATTAAAGCGTATCATTTTCTAAACCATTATTGGTAAACAAAGTATTTTTGCAAAATTGTTTAACTCTTTTTTTTTGAATTTACAATGTAACAAATTTTTTTTTGTAAAAAACAGACTAAAAAATAATTTTAAAATTCCAAAAATCATAAGGTAAAATTTAAGCAAAAAATAAAATATTTTTTGAAAAAAATTTTGTTTACCAATTATGACTAAGCAAAACATAAGCTTTAATCTAATAAGGATTTTATTGAAATTGGTTCATTATTTTTAAAGATATAGGCTTTTAAAAGTGAAAATTCTTGAATTTTTGTCTGGTTATTAAAACCAATATAATAATAAATTGTCCAATACTAATCACGTCGTTGATAAGGGGTTCCAATACCTTTAATTTAGTCTATAAAGCATATTCGTCCCATGCCAATTACATTTTTTATTGCAAAAATACTGAAAAAATTAAAATTTTCTGAACTTTAGAAAAATATAAAAAGTAATCCGAAATCTTTTTTCAAAAATTCACCATGACAGATCGATGCGGAATTTTATTAGCTAAAATATAAAAAAAGAAAAACCAAAATCGGTTAAGAATTGAGACCTGTAGGCAAAATTGGACAAAAAAAGTCCATTTTTCCCCACTGTGCCCCGCCCGTACCGCAAAAAAAAAATTGTACATACTTAAATTTACAACAACAATTGTTTTATCTTAATTAACTTTAATTTTATATTAATTTAAATACAAAACAAATCATAACTTCTAATAATATTTACAAATTTCATTACATTTGTATTAACAAATTCATTTACACTTAAAAATATACAAATCATTAAAAAAGATTTTCGATGTTGAGTTATTTATTCTTCATTCCATTTTATATAAAATAATCTAAATATTTGTCTAACAGCAGCATCCAAAAATAGCGTCCAAAAGCAGAATCCAAAAGCAGCGTCCAAAGCAGAATAAACACACAAGCTAAATATATTTAGACATAAAAAAAAAAATAGACTTTGTTTTGCTTTTTTTGGATATACATAAAATAAAAAAAGCCATTCGTTGTCCAAACATTCATCAGAGCTACTATTGGACAAGATAATGTGTACAGCCGGCTGCTGTTAGAAAGCTTGTTGTTGAATATTAAAGTGTGATGACTATTTTTAGATATCATTAATGAAAATTATCAAATATTTGTCTGTTTTTGGATAATATTAGCAGTTTTTTTAAACCCTGCGTAAAACTTTAAATGCACATGTTTTAAATGACCATAAGTATTTTTTTCCTGATTTTCAAAAATTAGGCAAATTTGTACGCCTTTAACCCTAATTAAACTTTGATGCCAATCGTAAAAGATTAGGTACTAGGTGGCACCTGGCAAAAAAAAAAATATTTAAAAAATATATACAAATTTTTTTTTTTTTTTTAAATACACCGTCCGACAGCCAATATTAAACATGATCCAGGTGATACACGTCTGAAAGTAGAGATCAAATAAAGTAAACCTGCATTTACAGTTCTTAATTTCGTGATCGTGTTTCCTTTTAAAAGGACTTCAAAATTGTAAAAGATACATTTTGTAAAATATTTCTGAAATATTTGAACTTTTTCCAAGATGCCACTGGTGATGGCAAATGAAAGAGGAGGATCTCCCCTAATTTTTCCATTTTTTTTTTATTTTACCATATCAGGATAAAAGGATGTGAATAACGTCCTTTGAAAAATTTATAAAAATATTTTGTTGAAAATTTTGAATGATATTGAAGGATAATGTTTTGAAAACTGATATGTAAAAAATAATAAAATAGGAAAATTGGGGGAGATCCTCCCCTTTCATATGCTATCACTAGTGGCATGCTAGGACATGTACAAATATTAAAAAAATATTTTATAAAACTTAATCCTTTAAAAATTTAAAGTCCTCTTAAAAGGAAACAGGATCACGAAATGAAAAACTGTAAATGCAGTTTTACTACATTTAGTCTCCAGTTTCAAACGTATGTAAAACAGTTCGTGTTCAACAACTTTTTTTAATTTTTGACGGACGGTGATATATATCAGGTTTTATATCAGGTTTTGTCTTTTCAAACTGCTTAAAGACACCGTTCTTTGGCATTTTGTAAAAGAATTTTTTTTTACGTTCAAATAGCGAAATATTAAATCCACTAGACTGATTTTAAGACTAATTACACAGTTATACAAAATCGACGATTCCGAATTGGAATAAGATGAAATCAAAAGCAAATCAAATTAATATTTTTGTGTACTAAACATGTCTTAATTTAGGGGCTCCTGGTGGTGCCCTTTTGGAGATGCGTCCAAACTTAAGCTCGAAATTACGTTAGCTATAACCGGTATGCATTTTGCTGCAATCGGTTCAGTACATACCTACAACACCATTTCCAATTTTAATTCAGAAAATACAAATTATATTTAAAAAATTTCCAATTATATTTCAGAAATTTCCAATTATATTTCAAAAATTTCCAATTATATTTCAAAAATTTCCAATTATATTTAAAAATTTCCATTTATATTTAAAAAATTTCTAAATATAATAAAAAAAATTTCCAATTATAATTCATAAATTTCCATTTATATTTCAGAAATTTCCATTTATATTTCGAAACTTTCCATTTATATTTTAGAAATTTCCATTTTTATTTCAGAATTTTCCATTTATATTTCAGAAATTTCAATTTATATTTCAGAAATTTCCAATTGTATTTCAAAAATATCCATTTGTAGTTAAAAATTTTCTAAATACTTTTCAGAAAATTTCATTTGTATTTCAAAAATTCCATTTGTATTTCAAAATTTTCCAAATGCTTTTCAGAAAATTCCATTTATATTTCAAAAATTTCCAATTATATTTCAAAATTTTCCAATATTTTTAAATTAAAGGTAATCAAATTTTAAAAACCACGAAATATTGTCTTCGGTCATGATCTCAAAAAAATGATTTATTTTACGGTTAACTATGTCCAAAAAATCTATAAATTTTTATATTACTGTAATACGAATGCCATTCGTTCGTGACGAATTTGTGTGTATTTTGTTATTGTAACAAAAACAAAATACATGCAAATTCGTCGCAGACGAATGGCGTTCGTTTTACAGAAACTGGGGGTTATTGGCAATTTAAAAAAAAAACCTGGATTCAAACGATTTATTTAATTAAAAAAAACGTCTGTTTTGCCTAGGGTTGCCAGACGGCTAGGAATGGCCTAAATTTTCCAGTTATTTGAGGTCTGGTCCACTTTCCAGTTAAAACATAATTTGTCAAGTTGAAAATGGATTTTCATAATTTTAACAATTTTTTTTTTATTAAATATTTTTAAAAATTTTTTGGGACTACTTTTTGAATAAAACAATAATCAAAAATCTATATATATAAAGTAGTTGCGTGACTGACTGATGACTGATGACTGACTGACATACTAATCACGCATCATCCCACAGCCCAAACCACTGAAGCTAGAGTCTTGAAATTTGGATTGTAGTTTCACCTCCTGTAATACATATCCGCTAAGGCTGGGTTTTTGGAAATGTTGATTTTAAGGGGTAAAAACGAAGGGTGGAAAAAGGGGAAAAAGCGAGTACTTTGGTACTTTTTATTTTTTCTGAAAAAAATTCAATTAATTTGAAATTTAGGATCCTCTAACGGAAAAACATTTCAAAAAAAAAAAGTTTCTGGAAATTCGGATTCCTAAGGCAAAAAATTGTACTTGGGTACTTTTTATATTTTTTGAAATTAAGGTTCTACAAAAATATTAAAATTTGCAATGGTGGTACCAACAACAGGAAAAATTCTGAAAACGTACTTTTTCGAAATTCCGATTCTAAGGGGGGTAAAAAAACGAGTACTTTGGTACTTTTTATTTTTTCTGAAAAAATTCTATTAATTCGAAAATTGGAATGTAGGATCCTCTAACGGAAAAACATTCCGAAAAAAAGTACTTTCTGGAAATTCGGATTCCTAAGGGTAAAAAGGGGTAAAAAATTGTACTTTGGTATTTTTTATATTTTTTAAATTTAAGTCCTACAAAAAAATTAAAATTTGCATTGTTGTTTCCAACAATGAAAAAAATTATGAAAAAGAACTTTTTCGAAATACCGATTCTAAGGGGGGTAAAAAGCGAGCACTTTGGTACTTTTTACTTTTTCTGAAAAAAAATCCTATTAGATCCTCTAACGGAAAAACATTCCCAAAAAAAAGTACTTTCTGAAATTCGGAAAAATTTACTTTGGTACTTTCTAAATTTTTAAAATTAAGGTACTTCAAAAAAATTTTAAAATGTTAGTTCCAACAACGGGAAAAATTTTAAAAAAGTACTTTTTCGAAATTCCGATTCTAAGGGGGGTAAAAAAAGTGTATTTTGGTACTTATTATAATTCCTGAAATAATGGTCCTAGCGAAAAAAAATTCTAAAGAAGGCAAAGAATTTTTTGTTTTTTAGCGCATGTAAGCGCATATTCTAAACGGAATGAAAGCCACATGGGACTAATCAAAATGGAACAGGGAATCAAATGGAATAAAACAGGGAATGAAATGGGGACCTGAAATTTGGAATGGAGGTGCGCTTCCCGAAGTATAGATCCTTTAAGGCTGAGTTTTTGGAAAGGTTGATTCTAGGGAATAGGGGTAAAAAAGGTATTTTGGTACTTTTTATAATTCCACAAACCACTGAAGTTAGAGACTTGAAATTTGGAATATAGATGCACCTCCCGGAAAATAGGTCCACTAAGGCTTGGGTTTTGGGAAATGTTGATTATTTTTATAGTTCCACAAACCAATGAAGCTACAGATTTGAAATTTGGAATGTAGCTGCATCTCCCGGAATATAGATCCACTAAGGCTGGGTTTTTTGAAATAAAGGTATTTTGGTACTTTTTATATATATACTTAAATAATGGTTTTATTAGCTTGAAATTTGGAATGTAGCATCCCATGCTTAAATAAAAGTCATAAAAACTTAAAATTAGGAATGTAGGATCTACACTCAAAAAAATAAAACTGTAAAGTTAACAAAAATTTTTTTGTTAACTCGAGTTTACTGGCTTTTTTAGCAAATTTTTAGTTAAAATCAGCGTTTTAACTACTTTTTCTAGTTAAGTTCAATTTACGAAAATACTAGTTTTGTACAAATTTTGAATTAATTTTTTTTGTTGACTTCAAAACTGAGTTTACGATTTTTACTAATTAATTTGCTGATTTTTTGTAACATTTTTGTCAAGTGAAAAATTTTAAACATTTCTTGTGCAGCCTCCTATGCAAATCTCATAAGTCCTACTTAAGCTGAACTTAATGCTGTGGATAAAAAGAAAAAAAAAAAGTGAAGTGTTAGTGTTTAAAACCAATATTTACCAAACTTAAAATTTTTTAAAAAAAGTTTAGCTGAATTCAACTAATAAAAAATGTTACGAAATTTTCAGCTGAATTTTTAGTTAAAATTACGGTTTTTTTGCTACATTCATTCCACGAAAAGTTAACTAAATATTTTTTGTTAAATTAACTAGAAATTTAGTAGGTTCAAAATCAGGTGTTTTTTTAGTTAAATTTAACTAAATTTTTTGCTAACTTTACAGTTTTATTTTTTTGAGTGTAACAACAGAAAAAAATTATGAAAAATTTACTTCTTGGAAATTGCGATTCCGATCTAAGGGGGATAAAAACGAGTACTATGGTACCTTTTATATTTTCTGAAATAATTATAATGGAAATTTGGAATGTAAGATTGTCTAGCGAAATAAAATATTCCCAAAAGAATAACTTTTGGAAATTCTGATTCCTAAGGAAATTAATTAAAAAAGGGAATTATATATTCTTAAATAATGAGCATATTAACTTGAAATTTGGAATGTAGCATCATCTAACGGGAAAAAATCCCCCAAAAACTACTTTTTGGTACTATTTATATTTTCTTAAA